>CM022540.1:13904511-14400886 GCA_012273795.1 Dendrolimus punctatus | reverse complement strand
GATTAAAAAAAATAGTTTCCTTTGTAATCGGTAGCTCTAAAAGTAATACTTAAGAAACTGTTACGAGTTTAGCGAGACTCGAATTAAAATGCCGTTAGAATTACATAAGAGTTTATTAGAACTACACAAACACGTATAACACAGGCACAAATATAACCGAACACAACAAATCCAAACGTACTGCAGAATGTCGTAATTCAATAAAACTCGCAGTCTTTTTTTTATTGCAGGAGATTAGCAGACAGGCAGAAGCCCACTTGATGGAAAGCGGTTACCATCGCCAATGGACATTTGCAACACCAAAGGTGCTACAAATGCGCTGCTGCTCTCTTAAGAGAGACTGGTGGTCACTAATGCAGGAACACAACTCAAGGTCGTTTTGGCGACATACTTTAGACCAGGGGTGGAGTCATCCAGCCGGGCAAACACTCCGTCTGTCACTATTTGATTCTCGTTATGTACACACGTCACACCCGTATCGTAATCGTCCCTTGACTGTCCCTCCCTTAATCAGGCCATCGTTTTATACTCCACAAATGCAATGTGCCCGTATCGTAGTCGACATAATCGGAAACACTTGGCTAATGAATCGAACACAATAGGACAATAGACTGTTCTCTAGAAACGTATGCCAATAATAAGTAAACAAAGAAGACGATCATAAAAGAACTACAATTGGTTCAAATGCCGACAGGGAATTGCAGGACTGTAAAATGTGTTTTACAGTCTGCACGTGGAATTTGTCTTTGTTGGGGTTCTAGGTTGTAATAAAACGATTAATTTAAATATATTATTAACATTTATTCTCAACAAGGTATACTCGTACTTGCCACGCTTCGCCGTGATTCAGTCTGATATTAATTATAAGGACAATGAATCATGGTACTTTCGACTTTTTGGACATAATAATGTCACAGTCTGGGTAATAGGTAAATCAGTTAGTAAAAGTAATATATCGACTACGAGTATTTACATGCATACATGGAATTTTAATATAAAGATTACTTATTAAAATTGAATACTACCTACCTATATATTGAGTTTTGTGATAATTTAAAGGTTATTTAAGTGACGTGTGACTTTTTGAATTGCCACAGGAACTTTTGGTACCTTACTGCAAGTAGCCAAATTATAGAAGCATATGATTACAAATCATATACTTTCTATGAATTGGCTGATATTCACGGATACTTGACACCAGCTAAACACACAAATGATGCGATCTATTGCGATAGTATTGATCCTTTATAGGTAACTTATATTAATTTAAAACCCAAATAAAAAAATGTTATAATTTAGAATGATCCAATGACTTACAATTTTTGTAATAATAATAAACTTTTTTTATATATATTATCTGTATTTTATCCAGTAACTAGCTTCTGCCGCGACTTCGTCCGCGTGGTGCGGTTTGTAAGTATCCCACGGGAGCTCTTTAATTTTCGGGATCAAAAGTATACTATATGTTGACCAGGCATATAAGCTATCACCATACAAATTTCATGTAAATCGGTCCAGTCGTTTCGGAGATTAGCCGGTACAAACAGACAAATAAACAGACAAACAGAGAAACAAAAAATTTGAAAAAAATTTAAATTAGTTCTATTTCACTTCTTACATCCCCCTGACTCCGTTTTTAGCAATTTTTTTAATTGTACAGAAATTTGACCTCTACAAAATTGCAGAGGTCAAATTTCTGTATAATACTAAACTATTATTAAACGAAAATTACATAAAAGTCTTATTTAATTCACATTAGGTCAATACTGAACAAAATAAAAAGAAAATGATAACATTTCAAAATAAAAACATTTTCATTTTATTTTGTTCAATATTGACCTAATATGAATTAAATAAGACATTTTATGTAATTTTCGTATAATTGTATTTCTTTCTTTTTGTAATTAACTGTTTGAGCCAATATTTATTTTTATTATATAAATTATTTTTTTGTGGTAACTTGATTGATACATGTATTAATTTTGTGTTTTATATTTAAGAATATTAATTATTATATGTTTCTCAAACAAATTAAATAAATAAATCTCATTTAAAAAGAAAGAAAACTGTAGATGAAACTTTAAAAAAGAACTGTCAACTTATTGGATTGTATACAGCGATTGCGTTTGAACGTTAAGACATTTGAATCATAGTCGAATTTCCGAATTTTCGACGTGTGTACAGAAACTTGGCGTAAACGGCGAATAGCCCGGAAATTATTTCAACTCAAACATATGAAATGAGATTCCAACTCTTAAGTAAATTCAGGTTAAATGGCTGTATTTTATCGAAAGTTTTGCTACTAGACATTGAGTTATGTGATAAGTTTTCATGTCCCGTTAATAGTAATATGGTTTTAAGCGCTTTATTATCAACTTATGTATTACTAGGATACGTTCGCGACATCGTTCACGCTTGACTAGAAATTTCCACAAGATTTCCGGGACACAAAATACCGCAGCTTTTAAAAAAAGAATCTAAGCTGCCATGTGAAAACTGTGTCTAAATAAAATAATTATTATGCTTCCGAACTACAAACCACTTTCTGAATTTTTTTTGCGAAAATCCCAGCATAAAAATTAGCGCAGATTTTAAATCGCACAATTTGCTGTCAATCAGCGAAAATTACATTAAAATCGGGCCAGTAGTTTCTACATCAATCCCGAATAAACAGATAAATAAAAAATTGCATCGTTTATAGCATACTCCAGTTGTTTTTTTTAATAGCTTCAATGTAAAGACATGGCATGTTTAAGATTTTGTAATATTATAGATTAACGACGAAATATAAAATGTCATTAGCTGATTTGAAAATCGCGCCTTTTCAATGTCAATCGATAGAGAAAATCAATGCTCTGTGTTCATCGTCTCCTTCGACCCAGCTTTTGACATAGGTCGTTGTGAGCGCAGTGTGATAGAAAACAATGACGTCATTAGTGACGTGTTCGCCACGACCATAATGACCATGGTCGCCATGTGAAACAGCAGATGTAGCATTTTGGGCGTTGTGAGATTCTAAAAGGACGTGGAGATTGTTCTAAGCGGAATAAACATTCTAGAGAATCGGTAGAACATATAAGAAAACAGGTAAAACTAAAAAAACATATGCTAGGTTATTAAGACTTAATAAACTGGCCTGACTTATGTTTGCTAAGAAGCCAGTTAACATAAGGAACTAGCGAATCAAGCTCTTATAACTCTTCGACAGCCATCTATTTAATCCAGAAGTTATTATTTAACTGGTGAATCTTTGTCTTCTTATCCAATGCAAATATATATCAGACTTTATTCTCTACTTATTGCTACCACTACTTTGGCAATTAACCTATTATTATGAAATGTGCTAAGTATAATTTGAATAATCTTTTGGAATTGGGAATGAATATAATACTATATTCATCCTCGACTTTTCATCGCAGATAACAGATTCTGTTAGATATAGTATTAAATTCATCCCCGATTCCAAAAGATTATACAAATTATACTTAGCAAATTTCATGATGAAGTTTCCATCTGGTTGATACAGATTCAATATTTCCGAGGACAAAGCTAAATCTATATGTGTATATATGACTACAGAATACTCTTTAAGCCTTAAAATGGTACTTCCATAAGATCAATTCAGTATTTACACAAGTGGAGGGGCAAGATAATCTCTAGTTTCTTATTAATTTTGATCATTTGGACTGCTTTTTTTATCTCAACAACGTGTCGGTAGAATTAAATCAATCTGAATTCTGATTTACAATACCCATTTTATTTATTTTATCTAAAGCTTACAAAACATTCTAAGGAACTTAAAATTCCTTAGAAAATAAAGCAGCAAAAACATGATCCCTTAAAGACTAACCAAATTCTTACGATGTTAACAAAAGCGACAACGGGCGGGGGCTACAATCAAAAAGCTCCGCTAAATGCGGAGCTAGAGTTTTTAAGTATTCAATTAACCTTCAACATTTGAGAATCAGAAAAGAAGGCGTAATTGCTAAAATGTTACAAAAGCCTCTTACTGAATACAATGTTAGGCGGGTAGGGATATTTCCAGTTTCAGAACATGATCTTGAGAGGGTGGGATCAAAGGCAGTATAGCAAAGGCCATGGTTTCCCACTCTGTATGCAGCTTTGTCAATATGTAAGAAAGAAAGAAATCAGTCAGCATAGTGCTGTGGCGGAATTATATCCGACACAACGCAACACAATTTTCAGTGCAAACCTTCTTTTTGGCGTAAGACGAAAACGACCCAATTTTGTTAATAAAATAATAATAATTAATAAAACTATGTAATACTTAATAATAATACTTTAATACGTAAAAGAAATAGATAAATAAATACGTAACTTCAAAATTAAAATAAATACTCCTGTAACAAACAACTTGTATCGAATCATTTATTCGAATACAAATCGCTAGAGTGCTTGTCGAGTATTACCACACTGTGTGCCACGTCACTGACATGCAACAGATGGCATTTTACACTTAAATTTTTTAGTTTAATGTCCTTTCAAAATACAGGTCTATACATAATAAATAGAAATTTTTTCTTTGCACCACCTAACCTCAGATTAACTAACAATCTCCTTTGGTTTAGTTTGTCTGCAACGTTATCAATATGTTCATTTTTTACATGAACAGTCTCTTCTCCTTAGACAATAAGTGTTATTGAACACATTCTTAGTATAAATTAATCTAGTGTTTGTATAATTACTTATTAGTCTTGTTTATTTATTTTAATCTTGTATATTACATTACATTGTAATTTTAATGTTTATGTTTTGAGATGCAGCATTTAGTTCAAAGAATGTTCTTTCAAATTATAGTGACCTTAGTTAAATACAATTAATAAGCAGAAGCTCTTTTCATTGCACCACTTACATCCCAGATTAACTAAGCGTTTCCTTTAATTTAGTTTGCCTGGAAGAGATCCTTTAGGCAATAAAGCTGTCTATTGTTTTACCTAGAAAGTATTGTAAATATGTTTTTTTTGGTAATTGTTTATTTTGATGTACTATAAAGTGTATTTAATCAGTACAATTAAAAAACACAAATAACACATAAATACTTATAGAATAGCGGTAAAGTGTAGTAGGATGAGATGGTCGGCAGGCATGCAAATAAGTGATACATAACGGACTACTTGAGGGCGGATCCTAGACATAGTAAATACCGGAAAGTTCGTTTACGAAATTTGCCATGCCAAGAATCGAACCCGGAACCAGTGTGTTGTAAAAGCTCAGCCCAGCGGCTGGCATAGTAAAATATGTAGACATATCATTGAAAGCACCAAATTATAAATAACGAAACGAAATTGTTCAGTTATATTTGACTAACAAACTCCTCAAAAATATCTTAGGACTAGTAAAAAAGTAAATTAGAATAAAACGACTATTTAGGATTTAGTATGTAGTTCAATGAACTGGAAATTTTAAAAATGTGCCAGGTTTCTTGAACTTTTTTGAAAGGCATGATTATGAATCACAATACGATCTAGTTCAAAAAGATTAATATGCTTTTTTAACTACCAGTTTTTGTTAAACAGTAAGATCGTCATTTAAACTTGAAACATGGCACCTGTACATAATCTATGTTTTTTTAGACCGTATCGTTTTTAAAGTTTAATTAGTTTAGTTAAAGGTGACTTTGGTTTCACCTTTTTCGTTTGGAATCTCTATTTCAGGCGATTAATTTATTATTTAGCTATTTTCACTTCGGAGTGTTTGTCTAAATTTTTGTTTACTTTGCTGCAAATTGTTTTAATTGATGTTTACATTTAATTTGTTACCGTTTGCCTTTGGAAAGAAGATTCTTAGATGCGCTTATTTTATTGAATATTCGCTGTATCACGCTCTTGCTTGTTTTAATTTTTTTTTCTGCTGACTTAGTACTACGTGATATCCTATTTATAAAATACTTTAATAAACGAAATATTTAGTACTAGTGGAAATTAATCATCAGTTATTATTATTACAAGCTTTTATATAACTTACAATTGATGTACCTATGTATGTATGTAAGTTTGGGTGGAATCTTGCAAGTTGAATTTGACCAACTTCTTGGTTTCCAATTGAACTGAAATTTTGCTATTGATATTATATATCGATATGTATATCGCATGACAATACAAATAATATGATACCATGGAGCTGATCTGATGATGGAGTCGGAAGGTGGCCATAGGAACTCCTGTACTAAACAAGATAAACCCGTCGCGTTTGGGCTTGTTTTATTTGTCTTGGCTAGCATGCTGCTACTATATGATATCCAAAATCTCAAAAGCTTGTATTTAAAAAAGCTTATGTTTTGTCAATTTGCCTGGAAGAGACTGCTTTGAACAATTTCACAATGATGATATAAACCTTAAAAAGTTAAATTTGTGTTCTATAATAGTATAAAATATGAGAAACAAGCTCGAGTATAAAAATGCATAACGAGATTTGCTGGTATTGAGCAAACTTTATAAATAGGCTAAAAATATTTGCATGGAAAAGCTCTTTAGCTCGCGAGAGTTAGTCAACAAAATGACTTTAGATGAAGTCACTTCAGACGATAAAACCTTGGCAACGAAAAAGTTACTTTGTTGTTTTTCCCCTCTGGTTAGGACATTGATAACTTACTCTTGTTGGGGTAAACTGTCGATTTGAGTTATTGAATTATTTAACATTTATTTATTTGATATTTAAAATTTTACCTATTAAAATTGAAAGTTTAATCATATAATTCTAGAAGAAAGCTATATAAAATTAGTTTTCGATAAGAATAATTTCTAGTTATGTTTATCTTAAAACTTATTACATACGTGTATATTGATTTAAAATGTTTTTGTTTTAGATATACGACTCACCTGAAAGTACACGGCCGAAGAAATGGTCATCAAAACTGAAACTCAACACCTCAGGAAGTACGAAGTCATCAGAAAGGTCGCCTGATAGTCCTTACATGTATGGTACAATCAGTGGGCCAGGTGGTTCAGCGCTATCCAAGTCAATGAAGTACGCTGAGACTTGGCTTTACGGGTCTGTCAGGACCCAGACCCCACCAATAAGGCCCAGCGTTTTTCAAGCCTATCCAGAAGTCACAGGCCCTGTTCTCATAAGCACACCTCAAAAACCAACGCCGCATAATTACGCCGTCATACTATGTTCCTGTCCTGAGTATCTAAACGGTACAAAGAAAACCAGTTCTACCAAAGTCAGTATATGTAAGAAATGTAAAGGATCTCGCCTGCCATTAACGATTACAGAAAGTCCAAGGTTACTTGTTGGAGGTACAGTGAGGGGGACACAAATCAGTCGAGACACTAGTTTGCTGAGATCTGGTACCGTAAGAGTACAAGGAGCAAAAGCAAGGCCCACTATACTCAAGCCTAATGGAGAAACGGATCCATATGATTTGATGAGAAGGAGTAGATTAGCACCTCCTCATGAAACTCGTATAGGAAGTCAGTTTTCTACAACAAGAACTCGAGCTAAAAGCATAAGTCCTTGTCGCATTAAAAATAAAAAACCAAGCAGTCCAGAAACTTTAAGAAAGAGTCGAAGTAAATCTACAAGCCGCGTTAATGAAGTATGGGTAGAAGAAGAAGCGGATGTTACTGACATTAAAAAGTCAATACTATCTTGTGACATTAATCCATACGATTTAGTTAAGTCTAGTGGCACCTCTAAGTCACTTGCTGAAATTGAATTCGCTGATGACTTTGCGGATGTGTTTCAAGAATCCTTAAAAAGTAATAATTTAAGGTCGCTTAGCAAACCAAAATCTGAATCTAATGTTAAAGCTATAAGTGGACAAAGGGTAAGAGTATCTGATGAGTCCAAAACGTGTACTGTAGAAGAAGTTACAGTATATGATCCTATAAACTATGATCTCAAAAATTATGAACGGAAAACCCAAGAAATACCACAATTACAATTACCAAATATTAAAAACGAAAATAAAAAATCAGCATCTCTAACTAAAAGTACTAGTAAGAAAGTTATTAGTATATCCACCTCAAATCGTACAAAACAAAAAAGCACATCTCCTAAAAGACCACCGAGAAGAATTAGAAATAATAAAACAGATGAAGATAGTGAAAGTGACAATCAACGTGTTCCAGACAGAGGTTTAAACCGTAAAACCGAAAATGCGCGAACACCTAAATATAAAAACCAAAATACAGATACGATCAAATCTATATTAAAAAAGCCAAAAAATTACGAAGTAAAAGAATCTCCGTCAAAAGCTGAGACTGTTGATGATTCTTTGGAAAGAAAACGTGTAAATTCTTCTTTGTTCTATATACCTAAACCAAAAGATAAAGGATTAATACCAAGTCATAGCTTATGTCAGAGAAAACGTGTCCAGTTTCTAGTTGAAAATGATGAAACAAAGGTGATATATACAGCTGAATTGAATCTTGATCAAAACATTATAAATGACGTACCAGTTCAAACCATCGTTGAATGCGCTGATGAAGATATTATCGCCGAAGGAGATGTTGTCAGTCATAGTTTGAACTCCCCGGGTAACGAACATATTGCTAATTTAATAGAAAATAGTAATAACTTTGAAAACAATAATAGTTTTGACCAAAGTAGTACCAATGATCATGATTTTTACGAGGATGTACAAGTCAGCAATAATGTTGAATTCCAAGAAGTTGATAATAAAGAACAAATTAAGATCATCGTTGAAGAAAGTTCTCCTGTGAAAATTGGTGAGTAATTAATATTTTATTGCTTTCATTGTTTATAAACTATTGGTATATATTTTTTTACATAGTATAAAACAAAGTACGATAACTTCTCCTAAACAACTGATTTTTTCAGTGCTTTTCACCATCAATTAGGTAATTTTTTAAGGAAAGTTTATATATACAATAGCCTTTGCCCGTAGTTTCACTCGCCATATATAAAACCTAATTTAGGTAAGTAAAATTGAGCTACTTAGCTGGAACAACTCTACTCAGTTATAACTTATAGTTTACAGATTAAAGATACCAGTAAATTTCGATTAGTTCACCCTTTGAAGGTAGAGGCAACATTATAACTTTTCCATGGCTTAATAATTATTGATAATGGGTTTCTTTTTTTTCAGACAACAATATACCAAAAATTCCAGTTTTGCGTCGTTCAGAGTCTGAACGGATAACATCTACTCTTATTATAGATCCACCTAAATTTCTTGACACTATGGCTTTGCGACCTAAAACGAAACACGGTCATACAAGTCAGGTTTTTCTAACTGCGAATGAGGTTGAAACATGTACTCAAACCCAACACTGTATCTCTAATGAACCGCCTAAAGATGAGAATGTACAAACTGTATACGATGAGATTAATGAATCTGGTAACTTGAGTGATAGCAGTGATATTACCAGGAATATTCTTCATAATCTACGTCGAGGTATTTCAGAATCACCTGAACCACCACCAAGACTTAAACCGAAAGAACGTACCAAGGCTAAAAAACACAATTACGTCAAGACTCGATTTGTTAGAAATAATTCAGCAAGTTCAACTAGTGACGAATGGTCAGATACTTATGATTACGAGCAAAAGACAATATTGCGAGTAAAACAATTTGATTCAGATGCAGATGATCCTAAAGAAAGTGGACTATTAAAATCTATCGAAAATGAACCTAGGAAAACTTCTATTCAAATAAATGGAAATGAGTGTTATTCAACTATGAATGTTAGTAGTGATACGCCAATCTACTTATCGTCAGTACTTGTAAATGATGTTTTTAATAACAGTTGCAATACTTATCAAACTGGTACCACTGTCACAATAAGCGTAGGGACACCAGAGAAAGAAATTAAGAAGTCAAAGAGCCAGATCTATATCGGAGCGGTACTTTCTGAAGACAATGATAAAAAATGTGACCAAAACACATATGAAGAATATTACAATGACAGCACAAACGCGAACAGTTCTTCTGATATGTCTACAATACTCAGCGATCCTGTTGAAGCAGTAAAACGAAATTTGATCCCTCATGTATGTGGTAAAATCAATGTAAATGAAATTATTTCTAATAATCAACAACATTTTAGTGATAATCAAAAACAGCCGGAAAACGTTAACTTCGTTTCAAAACTATTTGATGATCCGTTTTTCGGTCATCTTGCTGAAGGTTTGGACTCAGATTTGGTTAAGAAATTAATTGAAAACTCCTTAATTAAATTACAAGAAACTAAACATTTGGAAGGGACAAATGATAGTAAAGTAACAATAGAAAAGTTAATAGAAAGCTCTTTAAAAAATATGAAAGAGGAAAATAATGTAAATTTGAAGAAAGTTGAAGACGCTACATCAAAAAATGAAATTGAAGTTGAAACGAGGAAACAAGATACGATCGAAATGTCAGTTAATACAGATAATGAAGAAAATGGCTGCTCTGCTCCCTATGAAAGTATGGAGTACGAGAGCGGTACAATGGGAATATTTTCTGATCTCGAACCAATGTCGGATTGCTACAATGCTTCAGCTAGCGAGCTGTCGACAGAAGACGACACTAATTCAACGAGATCGAAATTTTACCAAATGTTGGTAGATGCCGCGATGTGTGAGATAGAGATAGTTAACAATACAGATGATGATCATCATTACGAGTCCATCCGATTAAATACGGATCCAATTTATGAGGAAATAGGAGATATGCCACCACCTTTACCGGTAAATCCCCCACCAAACTCACTCATGCTCACAGATGATGAAAAACGCAGTGGATCGCGTTCAATATTCGAAGGTGCTTCAAAATATGACATATTATCATACCTGGTTGATGCAAAAGAAAGGGGTATTGATGACGAGGAAACCTACATTACGACTTATGTGAATAACAATTCAGCGACATTAACTGTGGAAACAAAAGATCAAAAAACTAGTGAAATTGTTGACACTCATTTAAGTAGTAATACGAGTCAATTATCAAATGCATCAGATTCCAGTGAAGATAATTCGCTTACAATAAATCACGAAACTTTAGAGAAAGCTGTGCTCTGTAAGAAACCTTCCGCGGAAATTGAGAGGAATGACTCGGGCGTGGGTTCGGAGACGAGTAAATCGTCACGGAGTAGACTTCAAGGGAAAACTTCACCATGTGCTGCTTTGACGGATAAAGATACTCCAATACATTTATGTGAAGATTGTGATACCGCTGTTGAAACGCAACTTACGGAGCAGGGTAAATGTACAATTATTACATATACGTAAATATTTTGATAGAAGATGAAAACGTTTCACAATTTATTTTAATTTTCAGGTTCAATATATGCGCCACTGGTATGTCGCAAGTGTGCCAAAAAAAGAGCTGAACGGAAAGAAATAATCACAGAAATAGTGGAAACAGAAGTAAAATATGGTAGAGATTTGCAAATTATTTTAGAAGAATTTTACAAACCAATGTTAGTAGCTGGTCTATTGACGCAGGAGCAACTAAGTGCTATATTTTTAAACGTTGAAGAACTAATAGAAAACAATCAAGTTTTATCTGAAAAACTGCGTGATGCTCTTGAAATTGCCGTTGATCAAGGGGATGAGGTACGACAATATATACATAATGATTTTATAAACTATTATTTTAATTAAAAAAATAATGATTGAATACCGTTTAAATTTTCTATTTAATCTAGTAAATAATACTTACTTTTAAATAAAATAAATACGTAGCCAATTGATGGACAGTAGATTCTGAAAATCGTTTTAATGTAGATTTCAAATCTTGCTTTGAACATTGACATAGATTTTAGAGATTCAAGTGTATTCACAGCACAAGTCTTTGAAAGTACGATCTCACGTACTTTTCTTTTGTAACCTGAAATAAAAGATTTGTCTCAAGAAAAGTGGTCATCGCTGCCTGTGGACGTTTGCAACACTAATGTTCTTGTTTCAGTCTCACCTTAAATATTTGTGAAACTTTTGCAGGATCTATTAACAGTGAACGTAGGCAAGATTCTCATAGAATGTTCAGGCATGTTAACCGCATTCCAATCTTACTGCGTGAAGCAAGCTGGTGCTGCCCTGCTCCTAGCCGGTCTGGAGAAGGAGAAAGAGCTCCTGAGGATATTCTTACGCGTCTCACAGATGGAAAACGCCGTTTTGAGGCGAATGAATCTGAACTCATTTCTCATGGTAAGTTCATATCACACATACTGCCACGTCAAACTGGGTGATAGTGGTGTAACAACAGGGTAACAATATCGGCAAGATGCTAAGAAATTCTAGCGGAAGGAAGGTAGGAAGGAAGGAAGCCGCCTTGGACAATCGTTCCAAATATATTGTTTGTTCCTGCTACTAAAAAAATGGAATACCTGGGCCCAATAGTGAGATGTTTAAAAGCTATTAATATACAACATCGTGACGGTAAACTTCTGTTAGTTTAGAGCATTTTAGAGCTTAATTGGCTTTCTTTCTTTCTTTCTTCTTCACTTCGTCCGGTCGTCGGCCTCCCTTATTGGCATGCCTATCATCTTTTCATTAATTTATGTTAATTATACATGTTAAATTGGGTAACCATAACAAACCTGTTGGTGTGAGGAATTTGAGAATAAGGTCACAGTAATGTTATGCAGCTGAATACACATTGGGTAGAATTTGGACAAGAAATTCCTTCAGTTATGATAAATAAGCGTGATATAATGTCATAACGTTGTGTAAAAATAACATTGTAAGCGAACGTAAACTATAGCTTGATACATCAAAATTTAATGACTTAATAAAATTACAATGAGTTTATAACACTTATCGAATATACAATCTTAGCAAAAAAAACGCTTTTTATTTGTTAATATACTTTAGCTTTTTTAAACTACAATTTATATTGCCTGTATCAATAAATTGTTTCATTTATAGAGTGACATTAACTAAATCACTTTTTATATTATCTGTTAGAAAATCTGTTGACACTGACATTTGTGATTACTTTAAAAACTTTATTGCACTGTCTTTGAAAAATCTCGCTTGCGTTTACAAGTACGTCATATGCAGCAGGTGTATTCTGAGCAAGTTTATAGCATCTGGCTGCTTATGATCGCCTCTAATTCTATTGTTTCACACTGTAAAATAGACCATCTATACATATTATGTGTCATATTCGTCATCAATGATCGCTGTTTATTGTTGAATGTAGGTCTCCCTTACCTTACGGTTTTCCGTTTTCCTCATTCACTGCTTATTGTTGGGCTTAGGCAATACCATCAAGCTAAGAATTCCTACACTGTAGTGTATGTATAAAGTGAGAGAAGTTCTCTAGACAACTGATAGCTTGCTGCTCCATCGGTTAACGGTCCTAAAATACATAACCGGCCCACAGTCACTTCACTTCACAATGTTCACTTCACTTCTTACGGATGGATCGTATGGAGATTAATAATAGCATAGATCACTGATTGACTTGGAATTTGAAGATCAAACGTCCCGTCAGCGTCTACATGTCGACCCCATAGATTATATCTAATAGGATGCATTGGTTGAAAACTGTCTTCAATACAGAAAGTGGACATGCGTACCTATAGTTCCTGGCAGGGATCTTGAGTATTCGCCGGATTAGATGATTTGCTCATTGAGCGTGGTTGAGCATAGAGTGTAATGCAATTTATCAACATATATAAATAACGTTTTGG
The DNA here is from genome assembly GCA_012273795.1 of Dendrolimus punctatus. Taxonomy (NCBI): domain Eukaryota; kingdom Metazoa; phylum Arthropoda; class Insecta; order Lepidoptera; family Lasiocampidae; genus Dendrolimus; species Dendrolimus punctatus. The sequence goes on along the minus strand of CM022540.1, from coordinate 14,387,279 downwards.
TCCTTTTACTCGAAAAGAATAATAAATACTCACACTTTGATAATGAACTGAAATTTCACTGTGCGTAGGCCAAAGCCAAAGAGTCATGCTGAGGACTATACATTGGTTATTCATACATAGTAATATATAAAATATTGTCGACTTTCAGGTGCCAGTACAACGCGTGACAAAATATCCCCTCCTTCTTTCGCGTCTGTACCGAGCGACCGCTGGATGCGCGACCGAACGCGAAGACGTACGTTCTGCTCAGCGCTGTGTCGAATCTCGCCTGGAGGAGATTAATGCTGCTGCAGCAGCTGCGGCTGCTGCCGCCAGAGACGTGCCCTTGTGGCGAAGACTAGCCGCTGCAAGGAGAACAGCGCATGACTTACACGTTGCTGATATTAGGCTTAGAAAGATGGCTGTTGATGTCCTTGATTGGAACCATGATGATGCCAGGTAACTAGCTTATCAATCAATACCTAAGACTGATTTTTATTCAACAAGTTGGGAAAGTTTGTGTCTGTTCCACGTAAGAAAGGTTTATGTAGGTGACTAACGTTTAAAGTTTTCATTACTCAGTTAAAACATAAAAAATGTGTAATAGAAAATATCTTAATAACTACTAAATGGATCATGTTTAAAGATTTAACCGCTACCATTGCAGCTGTTGCTGCCGAAATAATTCTCTAATAGTACTGTGGCAGCATCGCAAGCTGTGTGTATTTACATGGTGCTTCCATATTCACTTTGCGTTTCTGTGACATTATTAAGACAAAATAATTTAAATTTATCTAACTATTTCAATATCTTGAATAGTTATATCATAGAAAAGTATAAAACCATCGCCGTAGAGGGTCGCAGATGATATTTACTTATTGTATTAAACATTATAAGTAACTCTTTAATCTCTAAACGCTCTTGCATTAAGTGACACTGGGAGAGAGATGCCAACACGTTACTGCGTCTGCGTTGCTCGTTCTTTCATTTCCGCACAATAATCGTAATTAAGAGAGTATCGGGCGGTGGTAGTAGCAAAAGTAGTAGCAGACCGTGTATTGTTTTTACATACTCGCGTTGCCCAAAAGCCTCGCGGAAGAAGGCATGTTGTAAACGAAGGGTTAGAAAAATAACTCTCATATAATCAGAGAGATCCTCTTTATCGATTGAGCACTTTAAGACTATTTTTATATATCTACGATGTTAGAGTGTTAGTGAACATTTCACGCAGATGTTACGAAGTTTAATGCGTTATTTATGATATGACATTGTTATCAATCTTTCCTGATTTAAGTGAGTATTATTAAAGATAATGCATGTATGTATACCCTAATGTGCGTAATAATTAACGGTGTTATTTTTGACGCTAGATGTACGCATTTGGCAACAGTCACTAACGTCGTCCAGATGGAGCAGGAACATTAGGCTCTAAGTCAGTAATGGTGTACAATAACGAGTTATCTCTCTAAGCTATAGTGATTGTTCTGAGTGTTTACCCATTTCAGCATGGAATAAAGACTTCTTAATTATAATTGTAACGAAACGCTCGAAACAGTTTAGAATTTACTATATTCAATTAAAAATAAACATTAGGAATAATTTGACTGTTTCCTAGAATTGTATCCGTCGCATATACTTTCTATAGGTAGATGGGGAAAATGGTCACATTACTACAGCCATTTCAGGCCGCAGGTCCCCTCCAGTCCAAATTAAAAGCTAAAGCTTTCAAAACTTTTACCATTCTGATAATATTATTGTAGACCATGTTTTTAATTCGTCTGAAATTTTCGAATTTCGGAATTTAACAGGAGAAACTTTATTATTTGTTGAAAGGAGCGAAATGATTTTTTTAAACATTTTGTTTTTTCCAATAGTTTCCATAGGTATACATTCAACAAACAGTCACTTTATTACAGTTTACTATAATATGCTTTATATACTTTAGGTATTAAGTAACAATTCATCAAGTGACATTGCTGTGTGTTCCGTCATTTTGTCAAAAATGAAACCCCTTATGAAATTGTCCGGTCTGTTGGTCTGTCTTGGTAATTCATCGACATTTTTCTCGAAAACTACTTATAAATAATGAAATTTTATAAAAAGTGAAGTATTGCGTCAGAAACTTATGTAATGAATCGCGAAAGAATTCAACAATTTCTAACATAGTGAGAAGGATTTTAATATTATTTATTATATTATCAATTAGATCTTTTGAAAAACGTTCCTTAATTACTATTTTAAGTTATTCAATGATAGTAAATTAAAACCGTAAAAATGGTACTGCTTCTAACTAGTAAACTATGTATGGAGTATAAAATTCCGAAATAATCAGCATTGCAGAGCTTCAAAAGTACTTTCAACTAAAATCACATTAAATAACTAGGCTTTGAGATATTCCTGTTTGGTAGCATTTAATATCATTAAAACAACGTTCTCAAGACGCGTAATGAACTAGTCAACTATGTATTTTACACACCAACTATAGTAGTTAATATAATAAAAACTCGGGACATAAGATCATTAAAATTCAAATCTCTTCTAACTTGTACCATAAATCTGATAATCGTTGCTTTAGTGGCAGTAACAGTGCCGAGGGCCATTCTCGAGGGCTCTTTGCGCTTTGATAGCTACACAAATACAAGTAATTATGCGTGTAAAAATTATATAAGGTTTAGAACTTCTTGTTATTTTTTCAGAAAAATGTATTATTAGATACACATATCGCGGTCTAAACAAAGAATAATTAAAAATCATTATAAATAAATTTATGAAAGGTTTTAAATTAAATCACAAGTCACGCTTGTGACGCTTGCTTTCATAAATTTGTGACACAACATGCATATATATTAATATATGCATGTTATTAGATTACAAAATGTGTAGGAGCTCTAGAACATAATCATATATACTAACTGACATTTACAGTTAATGGGTATATGCGAATGGTCTGATAGAGCAGTGCACATGCGAAAAATTTGATTTATACAACCAGACTAACATATTAGTAGCCCTAATAGTGCAGTAGTTCAGTGAATAAGGCACTCACATCTCATTTGAATGACATGGCTTGAATCTTGCCCTGCCCTGCATATATATATCACCCAGGCAGTCTTTATGACCTATAATATGTATAAAAAACAATATGTCAAGAAACCTGCAAATCGATATTACTTAGGGAGGGGCCCACCTATTTACAGTACAAAACGACACAGTATAGTTTTTCACTCACTCTGTTCGCCTTATGGCTTTTGTCCTCTCGGATATATATATATATTCGTCGATCTTGGAATCAAAATTATTATATAGGGAATATTGGCGTGATTTGATAAGCCACACAACCCTGTTTTTATGTGGCCTAAAATGTTTACGTGAAACGTCGAAATGTACTTTAATATGCGCCATTCACATTCATGGATTCTCTGTTTATTATCGAGCTAAAAATAAATTTTATTGAACAATAAAGCGGCTTCTTTGAGTGGGTTTATTTTATTTGTAAACATTAAAGGAAATTCCCAAAACCATTTGCAACTCGTGTAATATGTAGATTGTATCGAATGATGACGCTTTTAATGAAAACAATGAATTGAAATCTGTCTTTTTCACTTTTAAGCATTTCAAGTTTATCTCAAGGATAGCTAAAGTTAGTGTGCTTTTGTTGTTATATATTTGTGGGATTAGGCCCGTGGGGTCCGTCAGTAAAAAGTTTCTTTAAAGATATAATAATATGTAAGAAGCTCTTTGCCACTACCCGTGATCAGAAGGCTGGCTCATATTTCGCACAACAAATAAGTATTGCCATAATAATATAGCGCGGTAATGCAGCCAACGTTCTGGGCACGCTCCCGTTGGCAGTGATCTCCTACATAGTGTATTTCGATAGTTTCGATGTCTTTGTTATTAAATGTCCTAGAATGTTCGTTCGTTAATATGAACCTAGAGTTAATTACGCTATGGAGAACCAGGATATATTTATATTGAAATTCATGCAAAGTTCATGCAAGAATCATTGGACCTTTTCCCAATCATTTTGGGTGTACTTATTCTTTGGGTGTACATCTATGCTCTTCTATTCCATCATGTTTTAACACTCACTATATTTTTCATGTTATCCTTCACAAATACGCTAATATTTTTAGGGTCTGCCTTTAGAGTTACCTTTTTTATCTAAGATAACAGATACAAACCTTTTATAAACCACAGAATCTATTAGGGAAAATGGATATTTCATTTATTTATTTGCGACATCTTTCATTTGATTTACCAATTAAAAAGAGCAAAGTAGGTACTAGATAATAAAGTGGTATTAGAAATTGTGAATATTTCTTTGAATTAGTTCAACAATTATTGTCTTAATATTTCGTTTTGTGTTATTGGACACCAATTAATAACCTGTATAACTATGCTTTAATTATATTTGAAAACTTCTAAATTAAACAAGCTTTGCATTTTGTGTAGAAATATCAAATTATTTAAATTTATCTCTTTGTTGTCTTTAACCTTAAATAAATTCTGATAACATAAATAGAATATTTAAGGGTACAATTTAATAAATGTATAAATAAATACCGCTGCGCGCTATTAATCAAGTAAAGTTATTGAAAATACGTTTACGTATTTTCCATACTGGACTAAAATTAATGTATTTATTTCAAAATAGAATCTTACTGATGACTTTTTACATTTTTGTAAGTTAGTCATTTTCTCGGAAATCATTCGGTCTCCATGTATGACATTTTTTAAAAGATGGGTAATTTTAAGCCACTACAAATACTATAGTGATTACATAGATTACATGTAACTGAAAACAAAATTGCAATATAAAAAGGATAATCTCATGCTCAGTTTGATTCTGAAACATCTAACTAAAATTCCAAGCTGCTATTTATTGAACCAATACAATAATTAAATGAGTATTAATTACGTATTCGTACCAGCTTTCCACAATTCCGAAGATTTAATATAATCTCCTTCTAATTATCATTTAATAATGAACTTTATGTTGTTTATTTAAGGTTTGCAATGGAAGGCAAGTTGCTGTTCACCCAGCCAAATGACAACAACTGGCGTAAAGGGCGCACAATCAAGCTGACGCCCATCAACGCCCTTTTGGTAACTAACGGAAAGGTGAGCATTTAGAGCAAAGTTATTTCGAGTATTTTTGTAATGAAATTGTATACCCTTCCTGAATAGGATATTTGTCTATACTAATACTATAAATATAAACGCGAAAGTAACTCTGTCTATGTTACGCTTCCAGAGAGAAATCACTCAAATTTGGTATACATGTAGTCTCATTAGCGATCATAGTTTTTATCCGATACCACTAAACTACAATAGCTTACAGATCATTAAGTAAAATGTATATTTGACATGTAAATTTCATCTATTACTACCAGTTTATAAAAGCCAATAAATATTTTATTTGTTTCCTAAATCTACTACTGAAACAGATTAAGGGCCGCTTGCATAAGGTTGCTTAAATTTATTTAAGAAACACAAAACGTATTTAACACACATGGCAAAATTTGACGCTAAATACGTTTAAAAAACTACCAATAAGTCCAAAGGCCGCTTTATAACGATCACCTTTAAATAAAATTAGTTATCATATTAAACTGCCTAAATACGTTTTACACAAAACATAGCGACAAATTTTGCGTTGCGCAAGACGCTAATCTATTTAATTGTTAACGTTTTGCATGTGACAGAATATATTTACTTTGAATATTATTTTAATATCGTGGCATTTGAATAGGTATCAAGAATAGGTTAATATTAAGACGAGTAGAAATTCTCTTCTAAATCTAGCACTGCAGTTTTATTGAGGTTATCCAGGACTCGGTAAATCTCCCAAATAACCTAACGACCGCTGCAATTTGCTCCTGAATTTATAACCCATTTGCTTAAAAGATTCCATTTGAAAGTTCGTAAAATATTTGTTTGAGTTGATAAAATTCTTGTATAAATTTTACGACATATTCATGATAGTACACAAAATTAGCTTCGAGACGTTTTTGCGTTTGTAGTATACTGTCAACACATAAATTAATTAATTAATATTTTATATGACAGTACTTAATATGGGAGTAAATAATATTAAAATAACAAATATTAATATTAAATATATATCATTTTTTTAATATTAATTTCGAAATCCTGTAAATATATAAAACCAAAAACGTCTCCAAGTTAATTTAACTGTATTTGCACTTTAATGCGAAAAAGTTCTAACATATCTTGTTGATAGTAAGTATTACACTGTTAGGCAAATGTAAACTTGCCTTCATATCACTTGGTATCGGGGGTTCCGATCACTGTATTGAATACCTTGACTTTATGGTAATCAATTTAAATAACAAAGTAATATCAATAGATGAGACGGCACCGTGCCATGCAGTTTTAAATTTTATTGATAAATTCGGGTGACTAAAAATGATAAATTTGTATACATTAGTAAATCATGATTGATGATTTACTAATGTATACAAATTGAATGAACTAAAATGATTTATTAATTTAAAGATAAATATAGTATATATCCAGAAAATTATTTGAAAGTATAGTATTCAGTATTTTTAAAATTTAGAATACATATATTTTTTTTATGAGTCTTAAAAATGACATCGGATAAATGGCGACCCCCATTGCGCATACACTGATGAAGTCGATTTTTGAAATTCGTATCCACTCTTCGCAGCATATCAATCGGTATGTTGGCAATGGCGTCGCGAATGTTGTTCTTGAGGTGTGCTATGGTCCGTGGTCCTTGTTGACGCAGCCGGAAATGTGGAAGTGAGCCTCGTCACTGAAAAAAACGACCGCGTCTTCAGGCAGGTTGTCAATCAGCATTTCACATGCATTTTGACGGGCAACAAAATCGCGTTCAGTTAATTCTTGCACAACAGCCAATTTATAGGGATGAAATTGAAGGTCTTCATGGAGAATTCGTCGAACAGTGGTATCAGAAATTCCCATAGCAGCTGCGTGTTTGCGAGCCGAACGCCAGGGAGAACGCACAACTGACTGCCTCACTCTTTCGATATTTTCCGGAGTTCTGATGGTCCGTTGAAGTCCATTTCTGGGTTTAGTGACACTTCCACACTCCCGAAATGAGTTACGACAGATCGATTGCAGAACGAGTCTGTGAGGAATTTCAAGCGAGCGGAAGCAGTGGTAGCACAAGTGAGAGTTAGAAAAGCTTATGCGAAGGCTGCTTCTAGACAAGATATGAACTGATAAAAAAACTTTTCAGATGCCCCTCTGCCTCTACCCCCTCACCGCATTTTTTAATAAGTTTCTCTGCAGTTATTTGAAATTGTGAGCACACGGGTTCCAATATGAAATTTACATTATATCTTTAAATTTTAACCCCTTCTAATTTAATAAACCGTAAAAAATATGTTTTCTCATTTTAGCCAACGATTACCCATAAAACGAACGAGATCCGCGAGACAAGAGAAGCGCGGGACCGCGAAGCAAGAGAACGAGAAGGTGATGCTCTCTTCGCCCGAAGTGGAGTGAGAGAAGCAGCCCTTCTACTCGTTAGAGAAAAAGCAGGAAGATACGTGCTTCAGAGAGATCCTCTATATCTAGATCGATGTGTGGTAGCTGCGGATTCAGAACCTGAACATTTTTTCGAAGTTCATGAGATCACTACTAAAGATTCTTATATTTTCAAGGTAAGTGTTCAATAAGATTAGAAACAATTTATAATGATAAAAAAAACAGTGATAAGAACGAAATAATATGCAAATTAGAATGGCTCTAAGAGATAGGAGACCAGAAAAATTTTAGCTATTCTACCACTTTTCTTTAGTTACGATTCTGATAAGAGGAATAAAATTATAAAGTTAGAAAAACAATTTTGAGCCCGTTTGCATTATTATTACACTGAATCAATATTTTGGATACTGATGGCAACAACTGTGACGATGTCATGTCTTGTGTCGCAATATTCTTGGCTTTAATTCCACTTTGATCCTAAATATGTGTGTGATCTGCAATCAATTCGTTACTGGTATTGTTGAAGTTAGTTTTATTTATTTGTATGATTATAACACTTTTCTGCGTTATAATTATCTATTTCTTCTGTCTTGCGTTCTGTTATATAGTGTGAAGAGTTAAAGAGAAATTCTACTGAGTATGCCTTTATGTTGACTTTTAGTTTTCTGTTAGAATTGTAGTAGTTTACGGTGACATCTTTATTTTAACCATTTGATTCTTACACACTAGACTTACTGGTGTGAAAGATTGGGTTTGATTTTTTGTAGGATTTATTGTTTACTCTGGATTAAATGTCTATTGGTCTCAGATTTCTGTACTTCATCCATTCCTTTTATCAGTAACAAAAGGTCGCTTATTCAACTTAACACAATTTGTTTACTACTATGTTTCTTTTTCTAGGCGGACGAGAGCGCACGTACGCGAACTGGTACAAGCAGCTGCAGTACCATGCTCAAGGCGCAGGCGCATGGCGAAAGCGACGCAACGCTTTAGCCAATATTATGATAAACCCAATGCTTACTAGAAACTGAAATATTATGATGACTGCAACTATGAAAGTAGTATCGAAGAACTCTTATGCTATCAAATATCTTTTCGTAACTCCAACACGTATGATTTTTACTCACTTTATTTTTTTAATTTCTTTCGATATTAATGAATATAAGTTTAAATTGTCACACATATTTGTAAATATAATGCCAGATTCAAATTTGACTTACCACAAAAAATATTCTTTAGGAACCTGAGTAATGATATATAAATTTTTTTCTACGTGTGAACTATTTAAGTGTAGTTAAAAACAACAATGCACTCAGCATTAATGTTTTTAAACTAACAATATAAATTTGTTAAAAATTAGAACTACTAATGAAAAGATGTTGAAAGCTGATTATTCTTCGTAATAACGATTCCTTTTGATTCTGAGTGCGGTACTAAAATTATAACAAAAACATTAATTTAGTAATTCTTGGATTTTTGTCTGCTTTTGATCTAATAAAATTTCCTAACTCGCCACAAAATAAGCCCATTATTTCGAATCTTTTTTGAAAAGGATTTATTTCGTCTCTGCTTTATATGTTATAATATTTAATAGATATCTTTAATTTATTTTCTTAATTTTCTTAATAGTATTCTGGTGGACCCTTCCTTTGAAGACAAAGGTATCGTTAATAAATAAAATTCAGTAAATGTTGAACGGTTTGTGAAGTTCTTAAGCCAGGTTGAGGACATTTGAACTAGTTTGGGCTTTGATACTATATTGACTTTGGATGTATATTTTGATATACGTAACCATTTGCGATGAATAGAATGGTACTTACTATTATAATGTACTTTACATGAACTCAATTCAGTTCTATATTTGTCTAATCTCAAATAACCAATATTCGTTTGGAGACATAAATGACATTATTAGTAAAACTTTGGAAAAAGTTATTAATTCAATTCGTAAATTCATTGCAATGGTTACACTTTCACTTTTTTTATAACGTAACACTCGCACACTGTCTTTTCTACTGTTAAGTATTTTTTTATATTATATATTTAATTATTTTAATATACAAGAATATTCTCAAACCGTTTTGCATTAGATTAAAATGAATTCATTATTTAAGAGAAGTGTTAGTGAAGAATGCATTTTTGTCTTGTTTTTAAACTATATTACGAAAATAGGTAGATTATATTATTTCTGTAATTTTATTCCCTATATGTAAATATTCTTTGGATGTTGTTTGCCATTAGACATAAACTAGCTTTACACCAAAATTTAGTTTGTTTTAATATTTTATGTCCCTATAGAACAAAAATAATAAATACATTATTACAACACATAACCATTGTAAATAAATAAATTTAATAGCTGTGATATAAGTTCTTTTGTGAAATAAAAAATATTAAAAATGCTTCGTAACCATTCCGAAATTCCATATTTTTTAATAAATAAAACAATTGTTCAAAAAATAAAATAATAATTTCCTGTTTAGTTTTAAGGGAAAATGTGTAATTAAGTCTTAAAACATATTTATAAAATAAGGGGTAAAAATAAAATTTATGCAATAATTCCTTGTATTTATTGTATGTATGTAACAAAATTGTAAGAAAATAAAACGCTTAATGTTTAAGTTAGGTATAAAAATGTTTTCGCCTTGGAGTTATTATTACATTGGTTTAATAATAGTAGAGAAGACAGGAATAAATTAATCTTTGAACAAAAATATATTGTTTTTTTTTACAACGTTTAGATACGTACCCCTGTATGAAAATAAGAATTGTGCCGACCCCAAATAATTGGTAAAAGGTAAAGAAAAGAGAAAGAGAGAGGAAGGTATACAAACCAAAGGAAAACAAAAGACCTAAGATTCCTCTTGTATTAAGCTATTTAGATCGCTACAATAATGTTTTGGCGCCCGTACCAACGGTCTCAACACAAGGGATGCCGAAGATCGCGCGAAGTGGAGAAGAAAAAGTAGGAAAGCGGACCCTGGGCGTCGCTCCGAACGCAACCGGGATTTAACGCTCGGATGATGATTATGAATGATGTTATGGCGCCCCTCTCCCCCTTTACTAGGAGAAATCAGTTTGAGGACCATCAGCCGTGCGAGGAGGAAAATCACGGCCGGTGTGTGTGACTCGCTTCGTCGAGGTGGCACTAGTATCCCCGCAGGATCGCTGTTGCCACGCCACGGTTTGGGATACCCACTATAACCCCTGTTCGAATCCTCGAACGTCTCTTGACCGGGCTGTGGAATCGCTTGAGCATTTACCTCCAGGCCGGACGGAGGTTCTGCCTCCTTAGACAAGTTATATTCGCTAAAACAATAGAATAGAAAACGTCTGAGAACAGCCAGCTTTTCAAACTGGACAAGTACATCAAACAATCTGCCCGTAAAACTTGAAGTAAATTTTTTGTTGGTGAAGTTTCACTTCTACTATGTTTCCCAGCGACGTATCGATTTTTTTAAAGACGAATATTCTTATACTACACGGTTGAATTCCGTCTATAAATTTTGAAGCAACTAAAGTTTTAAATATTTTCCTTCCAGTTTTACGCCTTTCAACTAAATTGTTTCTATTTTATGTAATGAATGAATGAAAACTCTTTATTGTTCACCATAATCTTAAATCTAGACAATTGATATGGATAATTTTGCCTTAATGGGCGACCTTATATATATTTTCTAGGCAACCCCAGTTTGTGTAACCATGTAGCTATGTTTTAAGCTCAATATATTTCACAATTAAATGTCTCTTTCACACTTGTCCATTTCAAACCTGCTGGTCGCGACGTGCCAAGTCTCTGAATTGCACGGACAGGTTGTATATTCAAGATTTTAAATCAAATCAAATCAAATAATTTATTGCATAAAAATATGATTATACAATAGGTCTTGTTGTTTATATACTGAGCAATGTTTTTTGCCGGTTGGGCGTGCATTTAAATCTATCAATAAGTTTGCTAACGAAAAATGAGTTTTAATTAGAGACTCAAACTCAAAACCTAATATTATTTCGGATATGAAGAGTCTTGTGGTATAGTAATACGGCACACAGACTCATTTCTCAGTGCTCGCTTACACCGTTGATTAACTTGCAAAGGATCTACTGGTTTGTTTTCTATATAATGTGAGTGGAAAAAATGCTAATATTTTTTGGATTTAAAGCAAACTTTATAAATCCACGAAGCAGATTAGAGACAAGCACCTAGTAGGTAAAAAACTCTTAAAGATCAACAGTACGGCGTCCCTATGTTTTCGGTTTTGAATCGGGCATACTTCGAACAGTATGGCTAGAAATAAAATGAATTCTACTCTCATCATTCTATTACTGGACAAAGAGATGTATGATCTGTTGCTATAATGTTAATATATGCTAATATGTTATTTTATTGGCTATACAAACTAAAATAACAAAGCATTTTCTTCTATAATTTCGATACGCTTTTCTTAGGATTGGATTATTGTGGTCGTCTATTTTTAACATTTATTCATTAAAGAGTGAAGTTTAGTCTAAATATGGAGAACTGAAACAGTTTTAAAACAAATAATGAAATATAGTTTGTAGGTCCATATTGGGCATGCATCTTGTCACAAAAATAACGCCTTCGAGCAATATCTTTTCATTACAATCAAGGACGTATACTGACGCGCAAATAACGATATAATTATAACATCTTTCGCCTCTACACGGCGCCTTGAGGATATACGATTCTGGTGAAAATGAGAAAATATTGCTTTCTATTAAGTAGGCTTTGGTTCAGCGATCATACGAAAAAGGCAGTAATATTTAAATTAAATATTTTCCATAAAAATATGAGTATTATAATTATATATCACACATAAACATCACTTGCATGAAGGACCTTTTATAGTTTTAAAGCATGTTTAAAGGGGCCTCCACATTCTCGCAAGAACCTTGAGGGTACGAGAGATAAATGCATAATTAGTTCTTGTGTTCTTTCTAACGCTTGTCTGCCTATGTTTTGCTACATCATTCTCGCGAGGATGTGGATTGCATATGACAATGTCAAATTTCATGAAGATTGTTCTAGTTCTACATTTCTACAAGTCGTTTTACTGTTTGATATAGGTAGTCAACATTGCAACCGACCTATTATTACTTATAACATATTTTTTACACCGAATTAAAGTTCTAACAAATATGTTTCAACTAATAAAAGGTGGCTATGATTACATAAAAAATAATTCTTATGAAAAAATGTTTTAATGCATGCAATTCGTTATATTTTTGCTGAGATTTGTAGAATACATATTTATCGTAAGTATTTTCTGCAAATTTTATCTTTAGAGTGTGCGACAGAGATAAAAAATAGAGCAACCTATAGGTAGCTTCTTAGCAAGTAATAATGACATATCAAGTTTTTTTTGTGTTATTCTATACATTTTCCTTCCTAGTATTATTCTCCGTTCATGTTTTATTAATTTACTTTTGATTATGATGATGGGTGTAAAATACTTTTTATACCGGAAAATGGATAAGTTTCGCAGGTTCACAATTTATGCAGACGAAATCTTGTAAATAATTTGCTCAACAGTAAATAAACAAAAAGTAATACAGCATACACAGTGCGGGTCCGCTTCCCACCCGCCGTTAATGCCGTCGACATGAGAGCGCACCGATGTTCTGTGCATGTTCATAAATCCTCTCGTGGGCGCTATAAGCCGCCCTACATGAAAGAGAGCATGAAGATCCACGGGCTTGTTCCCCCCGGCAGTAAAAGAGGATTTAGGACCGCCGCCTGCCAGGGCATGCGAAATGACAACGCCAAACACTTTAGGCCCTGGCACAATGGCGAAGGACAGAACTCCGAGGAGTTTTAGTGGATATCCCCGATTCGGGAGGAATTTCTTGCTTGCAGTGCTAGTGGCTCAACATGGCGATTGGTGAGGAGTGCGGGTCTCTGTCACTTTTCCCCCGCGCTGGACTGTACTATGAGTTTATTACATAACTTTGCATACACTTCCATCCACAAACTCAACCATATACCGCATGTATAATTATATTATTATATTTAATAAACACTATTCACAAACACACAATTAAAATACATATATAAATATATAAGTCCAAAAATATGAAATATAAGTATATATCGACATGACCCAATCTTACGACCAAAGATCGTTGTTCGTTAGGCATCATCGGTCGTGTCGTATAAAGGGACAATATCTCTCATCGTGCATACGCACAATGCAGAAGCACACCAGCGCCGCGAGTGGGTCGCCTGCGAACCAAAATATAGGTATGTAACACACCCATAGTACTGAAACTGGTTCCCCCTCTTCAATAAAGGCTCCGTCTATACCTTAATTTCGTCCGAGTATAAAACAGTATGTTTACATTATTAACAACCAAGTCAGAGTATATCAGTGTCGTTACGTTAACGTCCCGTGGTATTAAAAAGGTTCTCATAATCCCCATCACATGTTCCTTTTGTAGACGTCATACTTGGAAATAAGCTCTGGGTGGAAAGACGTCGGTGTATAAGAACTATCTTAATGGCTCTGATAATAATACTGTAAACCGATTTCTGTTATAATATAAATACGTTATGTAATGTAAACATTAGATGTTAAGTAGTTTTTGAGATCTACATTGCATGTGAATCAACCCTAGATTGGGTGGTTGTAACAATTTTCACTTATACTGTTTGCAAGCGTTTATTTTATTTTTGACATTTGCACTTCTATCAGTTATATATTTCTTGACAGTAAAGCCCACATGAAATAAATGACATAATTGTCGTACTTAAGTAGGTGATGTAATAGAGATGTTCTGTGAGTAATATAACGCACTCTATTAAACAATCGACACTATACGTAAATAGATGAAAGTAATCGATTGGAAAATAAAAAATGTTGTACTATAAAACATTTTTACTTTATTACAAAAAATACTATTTAATATACGTAAATTATGTTCATTGTGGGTATACTTGTATTTATTACATGATGGTATTTTTAGCAAAATATATAGATGATTTAATTTATTAAAACTTATGTATAAAGTTGATTTTTATAACAAATCAAGTCGGTAACGCAAGTACATTTGAAGAAAGAATTTTTTGTAGTAATTAATAAATTAGAAAAAAAAACCGACCACACCGTAGGGACAGTTGCGACAGTGCTCGAGATCAATTGTGACTGTTTCAAAATATACCAAAATAGTCTGTAATTGTTTATTTGCAAGTAATATCTAACATACTAACATAGTGCAACGTAATCTTCTTCTGAATAAATTTAACTTTTACCTATGAAAGAAGAAGGAATAAAATTAAAGAAGAAGAGAAGCTGACGGGGAACTTCGAGGCGAATACCAAACTCTTTTGGAGAGAGGTTAAGAAGTCTCGGGGTTGTTCGTCAGTTTCCAGAATGGAAAGAATGACATCTAAAGCAGGGACATTCTTGCTAACCCACAAGAGGAGGTGGTGATCCACAAGGGGCCTTCAGTAATGGAAGGGGATATATGGATCAAGTTTTCTCACTCCGCAATATCGTGAATAAGCAGTTGGCTATAGGCCGGAAGGTTTTCTGCGGTTTTGTGGATCTAGAGAAAGCATTTGACAGGGTTGTGCGGAAGGACCTCTGGGACATATTCTGGGACCAGGGTGACAGGCTGCCGTCCATTGGCATGCGTGCGGGTGGACGGTAGCTGGTCGCCCTGGTTTGACGTCAATATTGGCGTCCGGCAGGGCTGCGTGCTCTCTGCTTTGCTGTTCATCCTGGACCTGGACGATTGTCTCCAGAGATTAGGATTGATGGATGTTGGGGTGCGGATGGGTGATCTAGTTGTTAGCAGCTTGCTTTATGCGGATGATGCCGTGCTTTTAGCCGAATCGCCATCAGAACTGCAAACACTAGTCACAATGATGAAAACTGCCTGTCAGGCTAGAGGCTTACGTTTGAATGCGAAGAAAACAAAGGTCATGGTGTTTGAAAGAGAAACAACCAGAACGAATGCAAGGATAATGGTCGATGATGTTATGCTGGAACAAGTGAATGAGTTTGTTTATCTCGGATGTGCTTTTAGCAGGGATGGAAGGTACACCGCTGATATAGAAAGAAGAGTGAATTTGGGGAATAGTGTGATTGGAGCGTTAGGTAAATTTATAGGCGCTAAGAACCTCAGTCAGAAGGTCCAGCTTGCCATACACAACGCGGTGCTGGTACCTATGCTCACGTATGGAAGCGAGAGTTGGGTATGGAATAGAGAGCACGAAAGTAGAGTAAATGCGGTCGAGATGCGAGCACTGCGCAAAATGTGCGGAGTGTCGCTCGTGGACCGCGTTTGTAATACCGAAGTAAGAAAGAGAGTGTCGGGGTGAAGGTAAGGAAAGGAATGCTCCGGTGGTTCGGGCATGTGGAAAGAATGAATGATGGAAGAACGACTAAACAGATATACAATGCAAAAGTGGATGGATGCAGAAGTCGTTCAACTTAAGTTGGCGGATGGATTAGTAAGTAAGTTATACTTTATATACAAAACCATGTTTTAGCAATAGGTGACTTTTTCGTATACACTTTTTCATACAAAAACATGTTTTATTATTGAGGTATAGCTAATGTAGAAAAAACTACACATTTTGGCGCGTAATACAATCCTATTGTAAATTGAGGTAGGTGAAGTCTTACAATATTTTAACAGGGATTACTAAAATCATACTTTATTACAAGTATGCTGTACACATTACACAGTATATCTATTTATTCCCCTGCTGGCTGGGTCCGTGACTTCTTTTTGCAGCACCTAATTTTAAAAGTAGCCTAAGATACTCTTTATAACATACGTTATTTTCCAGTGAAAGTCCCGTTAAAATCGGTCCAGACGTTTCAGATTTTAGTCGGAGCAAACAGACAGACAGAAACAAATTTAAAAAATTATTTTTTGATGTAAGTACTGTATATAATAATAACAGCTTTTTACTAAATGCATATAAGAGTTATATGCATTTAGTAAAAAGCTGTTATTTTGACATTAAAAAGAGACAATTTAGTTGTATTTATATGTAATAGATATATAAATTAATAACTAGACTTGAGGTGTGTGTGTGACTTGAGAAACTAAATTAATATCCACAAGTATTCAGACAGTACCTCGAAATCATGCAATTAATATGAAATTTAATTAACAGAAAACGGGACCTATATCTAACCGGCCTACTACGCACTATACGCAGTATCAGCCATATCAATGATACGAGACCCCAAGGCTATAGGGGCCCCGTAAGTGTGTAAGCAAAACTTATTTAGTTAGTTACACATTAATCTTTTGTAAATTAGTAACATTTTTGAGAATATCTGCTGGCTATCAGGAATGGCCATCTGACTTGTAATTATTGACTATAGACATTTTGGTCCTTTATGTTTCCAATATTGAAGACGAACACAGCGTGGGCATTTCTGAGCTATGAATGTCAAAGAAGCAAGTGAGGTGTGTAAGAATAAGCCTAAATGGCGCTCTGTTGTTCGTGCCTACCCCGCAAGGGACCTGGCGTGAAGTTATGTACGTATGTAATGATTCTTCCTAATACAAAACCTCCAGAAGCCTCTACGGCCAGGACCTCTAACTTATAAATATTTCCTTTAAACATGACATAATTTAACGTGCAATAATTAGTTATAAAGATTTGGTTTATGTTTTATTTATGATAATTATGACCGGGCAAACATTTTACTAATGTGCCAAATAACTAAGATTGATCTATTCTTGACTGAGTAAATAGGTAGCCTACACCATGCTGTGTGGTTCTTTTTCTAAGTAATTTATAGTTTTTGCTGACAAAAGATGTTGTCGTTTAGTTTATTACATCTTTGGTAATGCCTTTCACCTAGCAAATAAAAATGAATAGAGATGGTGTCTGTCCGTCAAGGTGTATTTTAGTCAAAATTACTCCGAAACCTAAAATAACCTTAAAACAACAGTCCAACCGCCCTTATTAAGGCCAAAGTTCACACAGTAAACAAACAATATACGTATTATCAAAAAAGGTGGGCTATCCCTATTTGCTTATGTAATGAAATTTTTGCGGCCCGTAGGGTGGCACAAAGCACTTTGTTAATTCATTTTTCATCAGGATTTTGTGAAACTTTCAAGCGTGGTCGCCCAGGGACGTACATTTCGCGCTATGCTAATGGAATTAATTACTAATGCAAACATCTCGGGACATGGTAATTGAACTTTAGATCGATTAGACAAATTTATTGTCCAAAGTCCTGGCAATAATGACAGTTTTAACCGAAAATTTATACCTGTTTCTTACTAGTGGCGCGTCCACTTTTCAGTAATTTTTGCCCACTTTTAATCCAGTATATGTTCAGGTCTTAACTGTCATGTCATGGTAAAATTAAAATAGAATATACTGTATTACTATAATGTACATTAAATTAATGAATGTTAGACAAAAACAGATTGGAATCAGGCACAAATCGCGGTCTTATCACTGACAGCGATTTCTTCAAGGCTCCCTTGGGATGGATAAAGTAATATGACGCAAAAGCTAGGGCAGGGTTTTGTTGCACAATATTTTTTATTTAATTTCGAAATACATTAATATCTATTTCGAAATTAAAAAAATATATTGTTAATATTATTATAACGAGTTGGAGGACTCGAATTAAAATGCCGTTAGAATTACTATACAATTTATTAGAACCATACAAATACGTGTAACACAGGTACAAATATAATATAATAACACAGTCCATCCGACAAAGTCCGTCATTTGATATATTACCGAATGTCGTACGCACTTCTTGCTTCGCTAGTGGTTATCGCTTGACAGCCTCTTCCCATTGGGGCGTTGCTTTATACTGTACATATACAATATGTCTGCTCGACCCCATTCACCGATTTTTTTTTAGAATCACACCTGGCTAATGACTGCCATTAAAGATTATACAATACACAATGGCCAGTTTTTCTAAAACAAAAGAAGTCCAAATGCCGAAAAGGTAATAAAATGTAGGTGTGAATTTGTCTTTTGTCGGCATTCAGGTTGTATTATTATTATTATATGCATAAATATATAAATACACATGTATACGTCTATTAAAAGCAATGCACATTATATAACTAAATGCGTCCCGCGGTTTCATCCGCGTAGTAATCTTTATAAATTATAGCCTATGTGTTATTCTGATGATGCTATATTATTGTAAAGTTTCATTAAAATCCATTCAATAGTTTTTGCGTAAAGGTAACAAACATACATCCATACTTCCAACGAACTTTCACGTTTGTAATATTAATAGGATAATTCAGTAGGGGTCGATTTTTAAATGATGAAATAAAGGTGAAATACTTCAATTGTTTTATTCATGTCTTACATTTTATTTAAAAATTGGAGAGGCCTAAGTAATGGGGCGTTTATGTGCTACTAAGACGATTAGAGTCAGCTCCGATACTCAACGTCTGTTGTCACTGCAAGTCTGTGACGTTGCTTTAGTGAAGTGTAGTGAGTTAACGCGATTTCATATTTTATTAATAATTTTAAAATATTATTAAATAAACTAAATATGATACATAAAATTAGGCTTAATTAAAGTGATTCTCAAAACAAATGAAACTTAATAAACTTAGTATATGTATATCAACTCAATCTACTTCAAACGGATATCACTATGATCTTCTTATTACCTTATCATTTTATTTACCTATAAAAAATTACTGATATCCTGGGAAAGCCTTGTAATAAATTCTTTTAGAATAATTACTGTTCTAATACCAGACAAATAAATATTTTATCTTCTTAAACAACGAGATGATTTCAATTAGTCTTGAAATAATTTGATTGAGTGTTTATTAGAGAAAAACCTAATTTGTTCAAAGGGCTCAAAGGGCGATGTCACTAGCAATTTGGTCTAATTAAGAAACATCGGTGACCATTTGTAAGACAAATTGTTTTATGAGAAAACTCCCGCAGAGATAAAATAAAACAGATTACGTTCCCTCAAAGCAAATTTATTTATTTCTATAATTAGCTTTGATAGCGATTTAATAATTATGCTTTACCCACACAAGTACAGATTTATTACTTAAAAGTATAGCCAGTGTCCTATATCCATTACTCGTTTTTAAAATAAAACTGCACAACACAACCGACTGTTCAAGAACAGAAAATAAATTTAAAGAAAGAAAGTTTTATTCATATTTGCATTCTGAATACAATTATGAATAAACCATTTTATTGGCACCAAAATAACTGACGTTAGGTTTTGTTATTTACTGTAGGAGTTCAGCAGACTGCCCACGTGATGGAAACCGGTTACCATCGCCTATGGACATTTGCAACATCAAAGGTGCTACAAATGCGCTATTGGTCTCTTAAGGGAGACTGGAACCTGGTTAATGCCGGAACACAACTCAAGGTTGTTCTGGTGAAATACTTTAGACTAAGAGTGGTAGCTATCCAGTCGGGAAAATTCCCTACCACCTGGCTGTGGGTTGTTTTGTCGCCTCTTATGACAGGCCGCACGGCCGCAGGACTTCAAAGACTTATAACTATGTACAATGAAAAGCAAAACCAATGAAAACTAAAGTCTATTTCAAATAGACTGTAACATCTAAACTAGTGCCTTAAGTATGGTTGGTTATGGACCAGGAAATAATACGGGACATATTATGAATTCTAGCAAACTTTATTCTTACACGCATAAGCATGTAAGAATAAACGCTACTCGTATAAACACGTAGTGGTTTACAGTTTTCTAGGGGACCTTATAAACAACAGACGCTAAGGGCCGTTTGTATAACAATCACCTTTAAATAAAATTATTTAATCATATATTAAACTGCCTAAATACGTTTTAAACGAAACGTATTGAAAGTTCTTTAACATATTAGCGACAAATTTTGCATTGTGCAAGACGCTGATTGTATTTAAGGGTGTTAAATGCGTTTTGTGTTTCTTAAATAAAACTAAGTAACATTATGCAAGCGGCCCTAAGATGTACTAGATTATAATATGGTTTAAATATATAAGATCTAGAAGACGAGAGGCGCCGTATTGGGGAGGCCTACGTCCAACAGTGGACTGCAAATGGCTGATGACGAAAAGGTTATTTTTAAAATGAAGAAGTTCATTTCAACACGTATAAATGATTAAAAGTGGTATATTATACAAATACTACCAAGTACGAATTACAGAAATTATGGTTCCAATTTAGACTATGCTTATTATTTATATTAATTTAAAAAAGGTTTCTCATTGCGTATATTTATTCAAAGGAGGATATGTTCGCCATTTTAAACATTTAAATCCATAACTTGGAACAATGAGTTCGGGCCCAGGGAACGAATTCCGTAATTTAATTTTTTATTTTCATATTTCATTTTCAGAGAGATAACACTGAATAATAAGCAAGCTGAACGCATTTGTAACACATCCATAAGTGTAAATGACGCTCCCGTAACTCCAGCTTTACTTGTTTATGGTTCCGTAAACATTTTTGCAAAAGCGGAACCCACAAGAGTTTCCCTTTTTCAAATTTATTTCGTACGGCCTACATTACATCAAATCATTTCTGACGTCTGACATAAGTCGGACGTCATAAATGATCTAATCTTCCATGATATGGGCATTGCCAGTGTCGAGGAATTTGTGGCGATGTTGACGCGGAAAATGCTTGACCGCGCCGACAATGGTGCCTACACACCGCGGGGTTGCCCCTGCACCAGCGCAACCATTGGACCTTCAACGAATTTGGCTGTATTAAATTAATTAATATTAAAATCTTACAAATACATTTTATGAATAGTTTATGTCTCAAACTATAGTTTCTTCCGATATCCAGGACATAAGGAAAAATATTTTTTTTATTTTTTTTGGTTTACAGGTGTTGTGTTTTTAACAAGTGTACGCCTCTGAGACGTATGTTAAGGCTTTATGTATTCTCCAAATGGATTCAGCTTCTAGGGTCAAATCATGAATGGCCCACATTCAAGATTTGACCCGACTCGATACACTAGCTGCAAACAAACCATACAAAGCAATATCGAAAAGAATAACAATACAAAATCATAAAAGTACAGAAACTGATTTGAAATTCAAGAGCTTTGTAAGTTATCGCAAACCCATTTAAATGCAAAACGGCGTACTCATCTCATTCTGTAATACCATAATAATCTCAATTAATTGAAAGTTAAAATCTCTCATTAACTATTGATAATATTCTGTAGATCTGTTTAAAACGACTGATTCAATTAATAGCCGAGTGACTTTAGTGGATTAGACGGCGGGATTCCCAAAACGGGGATTGTTAGGGATTACCGTACCCCGATACACCCCGATACCGGAGACAAACATTAAGGCTTTAACGTTGTAAGACGATTAAGTGAATACCCACCGACAGATAAGCAATCGAGTACCGTAAGCTACAATAATAAATTGAACATTGTATTATTATTTTCTTTGTGGTATTCAAATGAGACGTGGAAACTCAGTGATTAACATTCGATATGCATTCAAAAAGGATTTCGAACAATTCCTTGAGCACTTAAATTTTCATTACCTGTATTTTAAAAATAAAACTAGCGTCTGCCCGCATGAATTAGTTAAAAAAAGTAAGTTAAAAAAGGTTTTGAAAAAAGGTTTTAAAATACAAGCTTTTGAGATCCTGGATGTCATGAAGCAGCAGAGTGCTTGCCAAGACAAGTAAAACGAACCCAAACACGACTGGTCTATCTAATTTAGTACAGGAGTTCCTATGGCCACCTTCCAACTCCATCATCAGATCAGCTTCATGGAACCATATTATTGCATTGTCACGCGATATAATCATGCGTGCAAAATTTCAGCTCAATCGTAAACCGGAAAGTTAGTCAAATTTAACTTGCAAGATTCCACCCGAGCTTACAATACATCCATTGCAAGTTATAGAAAGCTTCTAAAAAACCCCCGATTTTGAAATATTCTTCATTGGTGCTCCGCTCCTATTAGTCCTAGCGTCATGATATATAGTCTATAGCCTTTCTCGATAAATGGGCTATCTAACACTGCAAGAATTTTTCAAATTAGACCAGTAGTTCCTGAGATTGGCGCGTTCAAGCAAACAAACACACAAGCTCTTCAGCTTTATATATTAATACTAGGTGTGCCCGCGACGTCGTCAACGTGGAATTTGTTTTCAAAACCCCCCCATTTTGAAACATTCTTCATTGGTGCTCCGCTCCTATTAGTCTTAGCGTCATGATATAGCCTATAGCCTTCCTCGATAAATGGGTTATTTAAAACTGCAAGAATTTTTCAAATCAGACCAGTAGTTCTTGAGATAATATTGATGGGTCTGTTTGTAATGTCCAAATAAAAATGTGATAAAAATCAGGGGGTATAATTCGGACCCGGAGATTCTGAAAAAGCAATTTTTAGATTTTTTCCTCTGTCTGTCTGAATGTTCCACTTAATTTTTACCAGCAGATAGCTGATGTTATAAGAAGTAACAAACTAAGCCAAGGGCAATTCACAGTCTCCTCTACTAACATTGTATTTCTAATTTTGTAAATACGCATTTTGTCAATTTGTAACTCTGAATAAGTCATTATATTTCAATATATATTCCTTCATACAGAAAGGTCACCGAACGGCAACATGTAGACGAAAAGATAAGAAATATGTATTGTTAACTTAATACACCCCTCTTACGCACCGCTGGATATTACGTATTGACTTTTCCATGTTTTTATCTATACTACAAATTCGAGCATAAAAAAACGTGTGCGTCTCCGTCTATCACCGACAGAAGTGATAACTTAAACTTGAACTATTTGATATTGAAATTGTTAAACTTGTGAAAAGCTTAGGTTATAACTTAAATTTTAAGTTTATTAATTTGATAATGTAAGGTTATTTATTAATAAAATATTTTATTGGTTATATTCTTGAATATGTATATTAGAATTTTGTGTATGTACATTATTAGTATCATTATTTTATTTAATTACTGAAATACGGCTTGCGCTGTGGGTTAGAGTGAGAGAGGAGGAGCCTGCATGCCGCTGCCGTATGCGTGAGAGAAAAGGAAGCCAGACAGACTGGCGTCGTAACAGTTACGTAACGAATCGGTTTACCCTCCCTTATCACTTCAAAAAAGATTCTCTAATAAATTAAAACTTAGCTACAGCGTACTGTATCCATAATCCCTTATGAATATTAAGCTTAGGCCTTCTATGGGTAAGATGCCAAGGAGGCTGGCTACGTTACCTCGCTGGATTGCTGTACTTCTCTGTTGTTTGAGGTAGGCACCAGCCCTCTGATCATACGAAAAGTCGGTGAGCCGTTTCGATAGCTTTTTGTACATATTATAAAAATATTAATGTGCCGTTTAGGTATAGTTAAAACTACTTATAGATTCATGGGGTTCATCGGCAAAGGGTTTCTTCGAAGAAATATGTATGAAACTCTTTGATACCACCCGTGATCAGAAGGCTGGTTCGTATTACGAGCATCAGCATTGCCATACAATGGCAATGTATATGGTATTATGTATATGGCAATGGCAGCATGCTATGCCAATGCGCACACTTCCGTCTAGCAGGTTTATATATTTTTATTTATACCCTTGTTAATTGTTAATAATCTGTACAAGAAACGGAGAAAGAATACAAATTCCTGCGGCCGGTCGGCCTGTCGTAAGAGGGGACAAAATAACCCACAGCCAGGTGGTAGGGCATTTGCCTGACTGGATGGCTACCACCAGCAAATTTACCTGGCTGTGGGTTGTTTTTCGCCTCTTACGACAGGCCGCCCGGCCGCAGGAATTTGTATTCTTTCTCCGTTCCTGCACGGATAACGGTAAGCGTTTAGTCTTTTTGTTTTGCTGGAAGTACTTTTAAATGATTGATAACTTCGACAGACTAGTTTATGCAGTGTAGTGATGGTTTGTTGATCAACATTGTTTTACTATACTTTAGTGTTATAAATGTGGTCAAAATTTGTCCGATTTATTATTACATCAGTTTTTTTGAGAGGTTCATATATATTCACAACTACCAATTTTAGGAGGTATTTCTTGAACGAATGAATGAATGAAAACACTTTATTGTTCAACAAAAATTAAAACTACGTTCTTAAAACTAAGTACATTATACATGTATGCCGTTCAATATGTATATACATATCAATATACATATTGAACGGTCTTATCGCTTGAAGCGATCTCTTCCAGGCAACCCCCTTCTTGATTTCCCTTTACTAAGTAGCTATGTACCTACCAAATTTGATGAAAAACGACTTTTACTTTGCCTATATTGAGAGATTGAAATCATAGTCTAATTTTTACATTAACATTAATTTGGATAATGTATAAACTGGAATGGTATGAAGATGATAATATTTTTTAAATGATCACAATTGGCAATATACAAAAAAGAATCGCCAAATATATGGACTTAGTAGTACGAAGACTAGGCAATTATGTTATTATTTTATTCCAGAGTCGAGTCATTTTAAACGATTTGCCATCAACATCATCACACGGCTTTGTTGATTTTAAATTAATTAAATTAATTACTCATAGGTAAGCCATAAATAAAATAATGGTCAAATATTTTATTATATTTCTTGTTTCTACATTCATAACTATACTCGACAAGGCCCTGATATTTTATTATTATTTTGGAATCATAATATTGTAAGATTTATCAAGAGTTGGCAAAATATTAAATAAAATTCATGGCTAACGAAGACTTTTTTAGATTCTAAAATATCAAAATGTTTTCATATTATATTGGACACAAACTTAGCTCTTTTCGAACGAAGTTCCTTATCGCGCGTTGCCAAACGGGTCTATACGACGAAAAAAATAAGACCAAATGTTGTAACGACACTTTTTGCTATAGTTGTAAGCCGTGCGGCGTGCGCGTGTTTCCCCCCCCCCCCCCCTCTCTCTCTCGCTCATTATTTTGCATTTTAATAATGGCAATAATGAAGAACGAATAAATGTCAAATTTCAATTATGCTTTTTAGCTCATCATTCTATTACATAGAATAGAGAGAAATCTTTTCAATACACCAAAGCTTCATCTGACGACAAATACCTTCGATCAACTACTTAAACAAAGCTGAGTCTACTGCACTTGCACATAGTATAAGCACCCTTTTTAGAACCATGCTTATATTCGAGAATGTTATAGTTCATAGTAAAATCGACTGTAAATATATTGACATAAATGTCAATTTCTAATGAATTCACTTCTGATGATTTTTCGTGTGCTCTTTGTAGACTTCGGCGGTTTATTAAAATTTCATCTTTATTGTAATAGATATGAGGGTGAATTTACAATGTACTGTTACAAGAACGCAGCCGTGGATCAGAGTGTGGAAATGGGTATAGGTGAAGAAGGTCGGTCATTCTGACTGGGTAGTGGGATCGTTTGTAACGTTATCAGGAGCCCGTGTGGAGGATAAGAGGACAAATGTCATTATTAAAGGTTTTTGAATAAGGAAGAGGTTTTTGGCTTGCGTTTTGTGATGGAAATCGTAGGTTAGTGCGGTGAGAGGATAATGTTTAAGTTGAACTAGTCCATTTTGGTGTGAAAAGGGATTTTGATGTCTAATCGAACAGGTATGAACAAGTATTAAAAAAAATTCGTTTAGTTTTGACGACCTCTTCGACTTTATTATTATTTATAAGTTAAAAATATTAATTAACAAGTCGTCTTGTTCAACACGATATATTTTGAAAACTGGTATAGGTTGTTATATATTTATGTTTTTAAAGAAATCTCTCTCTACATTGGGATTGCTTATATCACGAAAATATTAGGCACATATACCAAATGGTTTTAATTCCTCAGTTACATGTATTAAGTTTATGTCCTAATGTTTGCTTTTTAGCAATTTTATTAACCAGAATATAGAAACCTTATTTTCGGATATAATCCATATAATATCTCTGAAGAAAGCGGGTGTGTGTATGTATGTAAATGATTACAAAGGAAGAAACAGACGAAGGTATATGGCGAAGTAATAACGAGGAGTGATCTGAAGAACTGTTTGAGCTGGTGTCTACATTCTCATTCTAACACCGAGCTACTGATCGACGACTGTGAGTTCATTTACACTTCTTCTACACTTAATAGTCACGTGTGCAAGTTGTGGTATGAGCTTCCTCTAGCAGCTTTCCAAGAGCACTGTACTATGGTGCTTTTATTAAAAAATGCGTAACCAGACTCTTCAAGTCCTAACGAGGTGGGCAATACATCAGTTCCCTTGGAGATATAGATCGGTAACTTATTATCTGGTAGGCAGTCTGGTAATTTTGTTTATCTGCAATCATAATAAGCTTTTTTAAAAAGGTTTTTAAATACAAGCTTTTGAGATCCTGCATATCATATAGCAGCGGAGTGCTAGCCAAAACAAGTAAAACGAGCCCAAACACGACGGATCTATCTCGTTTAGTACAGACGTTCCTATGGCCACTTTACAACTCCATCATCAGATCAGCTCCATGGCACCATATTATTGCATTATCACGCGATATACACATGCGTAAAAAATGCAATTCAGTTAAATCGCAAACCGGGAAGTCGGTCAAATTTAACTTACAAGATTCCACCCGAAATTACATACATACATCCTTTGCAAGTTAAATAAAAGATTGTAAAAAGTTATTTAATTTTAAATTCTAGTGATATTAAGTGCTTTTCCATATTCTTTTAAATGTTAAAGTTAAACTAAGAACGTTATTTTCTAAAATGACGTTTTAATATCTCTTACATTCTCGACATGAACGTATGATACACGTAGCGTAACTTTTAGCCAAGGAGGTCTCGTGCCCCGTTGAACAATTTTACGGACAATTTCATGAGAATTCCAGGAAATTGTACTTTGATATATTTTAGTAGATCATTGTCGACTTAAACTGTCGGGTAATATTTAAGAAGCGTTTGTATTTTCATTTTTAAAAATAATTCAGATAACTACGAAGACAGAGTTTTTGAAAAAAAAATCTTGTAATATAAAAAGAGTTTTTAAAAATAAGCATTTATTTAAAGCTGTAAAAAAATCTTTAAATTACCAAAAAAATGTTGCTAGATTTACTTCTGTAGATCTATTTACCTATTTTATAAAATGCATACTTTTTTCTTAGATTTACTTATGTCAAGATCAAGTTACATCTCCCCTAGCTGACGCCCTCGATGAGCGACTGAGGCTGGAACTCTATCCCGAGGACGTGCGCATCTCCAGGCCCGAGAAGACTGTGGGTCTTCGCGTCTCGGGCCTGGACGACCAAGCGCACGAGGAGGACGTGGTAGCTGCCATCGCGCACACCACCGAATGCTCCGCATCGAGCATCAAAGCGTCGAAGGTCCGTCCCGTCTTTGCCGGCAAAGACGGGATGGGCCAGACGGTGGTGGCCTGCCCGGTGGCAGCCGCCAAATAGCTCCTCGCTGTTGGGACGAAGCTCTTGGTGGGCTGGGCCTCGGCTACGGTAGAAGCCCTCCCACATCGCACCCAGAGGTGCTATCGCTGCCACGAGACTGGACACGTGGCGGCAAAATGCACCTCGGAGGTGGACCGCAGCGGCGACTGCTACCGCTGCTGGTAAAGGCGGACACCTGGTGACCGGCCCCTGCTCGGTGAAACCGCACTGCCCAGTGTGCGAGGCCGCGGGCAAGCCAGCCGGTCACCAGCTGGGCTCCCGGCCCTGCGGGGCAAAGAAGCCCA
Source organism: Dendrolimus punctatus (assembly GCA_012273795.1). Classification (NCBI taxonomy): domain Eukaryota; kingdom Metazoa; phylum Arthropoda; class Insecta; order Lepidoptera; family Lasiocampidae; genus Dendrolimus; species Dendrolimus punctatus. The sequence continues at coordinate 14,359,117 of CM022540.1, read as the reverse complement.
CCAAGAGGAAGGTTCCGGCCAGCCTGAAGGCGCCGGACGAATCCGCGGCCGTGGCGGACACTCCAGCCGCCGCGGGGAGCGGCACAGAAGACGCCCGTGAATAAATGATAACCACGGGCGAGCGGCAGCGGGCGTTGAGGTCTGGGGGATCCATTAGATCTCCGCCCGCACTAATGCCGCGAGAGGGCGCGAGAGGCAGCCGCGCGTCCCTCTCAGGGCTGGGGAAACGTCATTCCCCGGCCCGCACACAGGAGAGACCGCCGCTGCCGGGATTGCGGGTTAAGCTCGCGCGTGTACCGTGACCCCGGCGCTAGGTGGAAGAAGGCTCCCATGGGGTTTTAGTGGGTATACCGGCGCCGGTCGTACTGATTAATCGGCGTTGGGGAGCCCCACATACCGGCCGCGTATGATCCCCCGCGCGGCTGACGATGCGGCAATTCCCCATGTAGAAAAAAAAAAAGATCAAGTTACATAGTTATTGTATTCTTGTCTATTTTCTTAAGTAAATCTCGCGATAAGCTTTTATTTCTTTAAAGTTTATTTTATTATTTTTACAGCTTTATATCAAAAATTCATTCATTTATTAATTCGTATTCTTTTTAGCAAACCCATATTTTTCGTTAACCATATTGTTACGTGTTGCAGGACTCTAATTAAAATGTCGTTAGAATTACTATAGAGTTTATTTAGAACTACACCAACACGTACAACACATGTGCAAATATAACTGAGCAAAACCAGTCCAAACGTAATGCACGATTCAATAACACCCGCAAAGTCCATCACTAAATAGATTACCGAATATACACAAGTCTTGCTCCGCTTATGGTTATCGCTCGACTGCCCTCTCTCTCAATTGGGGTCTTGCTTTATACTGCACAGATGCCATATGTCTGCCCGACCGCGTGGACCGAATTTCTTAGAATCACACCTGGCGGATGACTACTATAGCAGATTACAATACGCAATGTGCTGTTTTTCTCATCTCAAATTTTAAACAAAAAGTAAACAAAAGAAGTCCAAATGCCGAATAAAGTGCAGGTGTGAATTTGCCTTTGTCGGCACCTAGGTCGTAATAATATCTTGGGAGCCCATAAACAGTTGATCCACCATATTGAGTATGTGATTTTGTTCTTCGCATTGTTCTAAGAACATACCCATACCATGAGAGTGCACAAAAAACTAGTCCGCCGACTTAGAATGATGTCACTTAACTAATCATGTATTGTCATCCAAACTAAATGTGTATGCAATCTTTCATCTCAATCGGTTGAGATGAAAGCTAACTGATTTAAAATACAGTTGCAAGTTTTGACCCGAATATCCATACAAAAATTGCCAGTTGAATAAAAGCTTGTTATAAAAATAACAGCCCATTCCTTAGAAAAGAGTTGCCTTTTACAACCTGGGAGTTTCACTCAAATCCGCTTATAATGCTCTCTATATATTGTAATGGTGGCGCTGTTACTTTTATTACCGAAACTTTCCATTACCGTATGAAAGACGATTAGCTCAAGGTTAACCATTTAACGTCGATATTCTGTCAGAGCGTGGTATTGCAGCGCTCGTACGTGGAGTGTCTGCGTCTTCTACTCACACTTCACTTTCGGAATGGTAGGCAAACCCCCCTCCTAGCATCAATGTGCTTATACTTCTCGTAGCTACCCTGAATGCCAGTGAATCTAATTGTGCTTAGTTGAGTGTGTGAGAAAAATAGTAGAATAGTGTTTCTCGCTTCTATTGTGTTCGTATGGACACAGTGACGTGGCTAGGTTTTACATCTATACTAGAAACGTTTCTCTTTAAGCTCTTCAAAGCTCGTTTATGTGGAATGAATACATAAGGAATCTGTGTATTAATAGTAAGAAGTACGTTCGTTACATCTAAGCGATTCATCAAATCCAGTGTTCATATAGGTTTAATTAGAGCTCATCGCGTTCCGTCAGACTTGTCAGATCCTAATCACTCACGGGCGGAGCGATCCGTCACTGCGGACTAATTTCGGCTGCACAGTCATTAGTGCTGGCCTTTTACTAAATCTATTACCCTTGCAACAAACCCCGTAAATATGGTACTGTAACGACTAACCTACTACTGCAGTAGTCATTGTAATATAATTCTGCATAAAGAAAGAAAAAGGTTTGAATTTAAAATCGTTAAATGCCACCTAAAATAATTATCATTGTATCGACCCACTCTCACAATGGAAAGTTGTAAAATCAGATATAAACTTTTCACTGTGAGAGCGGTTCGATCGTTTTACTACAGTAAAACCTCATTTAATGTCATAGACAAAAATTTCATCGATATTACCATTGGCGAAAATAGTGTTAGCTGGAATGAATATTACAAAGCTAAGAGAAATTTAAGGATTTATTTCGTGAGTTTTCGCTTATAAATATTTATAGAGTGAAGAATCACACCATCAGAATTAACGGAATACCGAAATCAGGCAAACATGACTGAGACGATAGTCTCCGGCGATTTTGATGAAACTTGTATAACTCGTGCGAATTAACATGGCATCTGGCTCATCAAAATATTACATTTAAATTACTTGTGCAAAAAAAATTGAACGTTATTTTAGTTCATTTAACAACTACAGCAGTGATGCTCACGCTACTGATCTCGCACGACACGAGCGGGGCCCAGGGTAGGGCAGCGGGAGGAGGCTTGTTTTCGAGCCAGGTGCCATGTTAACGCCCACGGGTTATTGTAGAATTGGACCCCTGTATTACTATAATACTTATGTAGGTATAATAATATCAAGACGATGATATATGCGGTGACGACATATTTAAAATTGTTGTTATTCAGAGTAAGTTCTAAAGAACAATTTCTATTAGTAGTTTATTTAATTTTTTACCAGTATCAAATAAAACAAACTGACTTCCGTCATACATTCCGCATCTGTACTGCTTTGCAGTGTTACCATTGCTTTAAAGAGAAAAAGCGAGAAGGAACTTAAATTTGCTATCTTTAGCGTTACGTAGCCTGAATAGAACCCTTAAAAACATTGTCTGTCTTTCTATCTACGTCAAGTACAGTCATTTTTCTCAGAAGCTACTTAGTCTATTTGTGTGACATTGCTAAAGTGACATTAGTTTTTTTTAATGTCTTTATTTCTTTATATTCTCCGAAGACAACTGAGATTCCCCATAGCGCTATAATATGGAGTTTTCAAAAAGGGTGTCACAAAATTCCTTCGAGGTCACCAGCGCGTTGTTCAGATTTCTGATGTCGCATACGTTCATAAGCGACAGTCACTGCTTTCCGTCAAATGGGCGTCAGCCTGTCTGTTGTACTCCAGCTATAAAAAATACATATATCTTATATGTCTATGGGAGCTGTGTACGTCTCGTCATCACAGTGGACAACGCACTACTGGCCCTACTGGCTGGCTAGCGCAAAGCGGGAGCGCACATATTGATAGTTGCTTTATCTCGCTCACCCATCATCCGTCCCGCTTACACAGTGTGATATTATACATTGTAGTAGAAGTACGACTTGTTAACATTTGTACTTAAAGTTACTTGTATTTATACTTAGGTTGGTTCAAAATAAATGAATTCACTACAGTTCACATCAACAATCGACAGTGATTCACTGCCATTGGAAATATCATCTAACCTCCACCTCTCGCTGCTACATATCTTTCTTTCTCTTATTCTAGAATGTGTGTTAGTTTCCAGTCAGTATACGGATAACAAAGTTAGAGAAGATAGATAGATAGATAGATAACACTTTATTGTACACCAATACAATCATGAACTTAAAGACTAAAATTATATCTACTTATGTACAAAGGGCGGTCTTATCGCTAAAAAGCGATCTCTTCCAGACAACCCCAAGAAGCAAAGCCACATGAAAAATACTAGTCTTTAACAAAATGAAAATAACAAGGTAAACCGTAAACCAAACTAAAATACAAGATATCTTTTTAAACACAAACTAATTTGCATTTTACATTCGGAAACTAATTCTGTTTACCATAATGTTCTATCTCGACGTTTAAACAGCGGCAAATTTATCTTAGTCAAGGCATAAAACTGTATTTTGTTAGCGCCACAATCTCACGATAGGGATCAGTACACAATCTTTTAATCACCGCCTTGTTGGTGGAAAATACCTTGTTTAATTTCATTTTAAGTCTTATAAGTTTTGTTTGAAATTGTTCATATTGTTACGAGTTAGTGGGACTCGAATTGCGTTAGAATTATTATAGAGTTTATCAGAACTATACAAACACGTATAAATTAGGTACAAATGTAATCGAACACGCCAAATAATTATCTTGTAATTAGTATGTAGTTTGTTTTACGCTATGGAGTGGAGCACTGGTGACCTATAATACAGATCTGCACAGATCTACAAATGGCATCAGTCTCACACAACAGGTCCTTCACTTATAAATTGTTGTGTGAGAAAATAACATAGTTTCTTTCTTTCAAATCCAAACGTAATGCAAAAGGTCGTTATTCAATAAAACGCACAAAGTCCGTCACTGTTAGATTATCGAATGTACACACGTCACGCCCCCGTATCGTAGTTGTAGCTCAACTGACCCCACTATCCATCAGGCCGTCGTTTTATACTTCATAAATGCAAATGTCCCCGCCTGGCAACGTCGACACTATATCCTAGAAATAGCTTCTAATTGTAATCTGCAACACCTGGCTAATGATGCAGCTTGCAAGCGGCTGGAAACGAGTACAATAGAAAGATAGGCTGTTCTCTACAATAAGTAGAAACGTATGCCAATAAATAAGTGAACAAAAGAAGACGATCATAACAGGATTACAATTAGTTTAGAAAAACAACGCCACGATTAGAAAGTTTTGAAGACGGTTAAATGAAATTTCCCCGTTTGTTAGGAGACTTAGGTTTCATATAAAATTGCAGGAGCCATTAAAATTGTATCAGTATTTGGTATAAAATTTAAGTAATTATCATATATCATGTCATATAGAGTAAAAACATTTAAGACCTTGCAACAAGATTAAAAGAAATCTTAGTTTTTTAAAGCAATATTTCTTAGAAACACAGAAATTTGTTAACACGTTCAAACTAGACGGTGCTATTATTTATATATACACTATACTATATATATACTATACACAATACGGTTTGCTACGTTTTTGCTTTAGTACATTTATCTACCTACCTTTATTTATCTTATTTATTTACCTTATTCGTAAAAAGTTCGCTTTTTATGGCCCTGTTGGAGGAATTATAACTATATACTCGTAATATACGTGAGTCAAGAGTGTCAAGAGTGTTTTACTTGTGGCGCTACATAAGTTAATTCGATAGTTAAAAATGTTCAAACTTATTGAATATTCAATTAAAGTCTAAAGAAAACCAAACATACATACATAACTTCACGCCGGGTCCCTTGCGGGGTAGGCACGAACGAAAACCAAAATATGTTTATGTAATTGGTTAATTTATTATAAATTTACTATTAATTATTTATAAATTTGTTCAATTGTATGTAATTTATTTGAATGTAGAGTAAAAACTAAAATAAACTAAGTTATAAAATACAAGTGATTATAGACTGTGTAACAAATCGCTGCCAGATGGGAGCGTGCCCAGAAGGCTGGCTGCATTGCCGCGCTGTATGGCGATGCTTATTTGTTGGGCGAAATATGAGCCAGCCTTCTGATCACGGGTGGCATCAAAGAGTTTCTTACAGATCTCTTTGAAGAAACTCTTTGCCGATGGACCCCACGGACCTAATGTTTCAACTCCAAACGGCACAAATATGTAACCCCTTCCTAAGGTTTTATATTTGCGCCGTTTGAGCCCTTCAGCTTTTAAAGCAGCATTGCCAGCCTCTAACTCAGTCACTGGAAGATGTGAGGGCGCTAGAGTGTCTACACATGTCGCGTCCCAAACAAGCGGCCGACCCATCTTCCAAGGAATGTAATTGCATTTATATTCCGGGTTACTAAAAGTGCTATAATTTTATTATAACACTAGATTCTGCCCGCAACTTCATCCACGTGGAAAGTTTTTCTAACTATCTATCCCATGGAAACTCTTTAATTTTTCGGGATCAAAAGTATCCTATATCTTGACCAGGGATATAAGCTATCACCATACAATATTTCATTTAAATCGGTCCAGTCGTTTTGGAGATTAGATTTCGGAGCCCGTACAAACAGACACACAGAAAAACAAATAAATTGAAAACATCTAAATTAGTTGTATTTCACTTCTTACATCCCGCTGACTTGGCTTTTAGCATTTTTTCATTGTACAGTAATTCGACCTCTACAGTTTTATTATTTATGCAAAGTAAATCATACAAATTCTATATATTGAAAATTACTAAGCACCAACTTTAAGATGTTTTAGATAATCATCATCATCACTATCACTACATAGTATAAAACAAAGTCGCCTTTTCTGTCCCTATATCCCTATGTGCGCTTAAATCTTTAAAACTACCCAACGAATTTTGATGTGGTTTTTTCCAATAGATAGAGTGATTCCAGAGGAAGGTTTATATGTATAATATAAGTTTTTCTGTAGTGTATTTAATTTTGTATCAGCATTGCACCCGTGCGAAGCCGGGGCGGGTCGCTAGTATATATATATATATATATTAAAAATAAGATATTATAATTAAACATAGCTTTAGAAATAAGTTATTTTATACTTTTTAATTTTTGAAGTCGGTGTTTTGTAAAGCGAATTACATAATGAACATTCATTTTTAACTAAATTAAGCAAATACTTTGTTTCAAACTTTTTGAGATCATTTAAAATTAGTGCTCTAATTATTGCTGTAAATCCCTTGTGAAATCTTGATTTATTTTAGAATAATTTCATTATCATTAAGAATTAATAGATTTTTAAACCACCATATTATCTTTTTCTTTATTTTGGCCTCTCTGAATTGCATAAAATTTACTTTTACAAAGGCTTTTTGTATTTCGAACAATACTAATTAAGTATCAATTAATCAGTTTTGTATCAAGTTCTATTACGAATGCTGAACTTGTACATTGACGAATGAAGCAACAAGCTCAATACTGATTCAGGCTTTGATTGGTACAATTTTCTACATGACGTCTGCTAGCCACTTGTGTTAATACAATACTATACCTTAATACATACAAACTGTAATATACAATGCTGTAAAAATACTAGATACGATATTGATGAAGTAGAGCCAGTAATTACTCAACTATATCATTTTTAGTGCGCAATATTTCTTTGTCTCATTTAATTTGATGTTGAGACTTTTGGAACATGGTTACCTGGGGATGTGACTGGCTATTGTTAGTACGCCAGGGCACGCGGAGTTGGAAAAACCGCATACACGTAGCCCTGGCATAAGGCGCAGGACCGAACACCCAGGGAGTTTAATGGGGAACCCTAACTGGGGTGTGGCAATAGCGTGGCAGCAGTTTTGACCGGGCACGCTAGTGCTACCCCCGATCTGGCGAATCCCACACTCACACGCGTCGCGAACATCTCCCTAGGCTTCTGTGCCTGTCGATACTTAGTCCTCAAACGGATTTCCCCAGGCCAAAAAAATATGGCTATCGTTAGTACGTCGTTGGTAGCGGACTAGGTCGGACAGCTTGGTCTCAGTGTCTCCGCGGAGTAAACTTAAGCCCTCTTCTTCCAAGGTCCTAGTAGGGTCTGCCTCGGGGAGTGTGTATGGACGTCCAAATCCCAGTAGTAGCGGTGAAGGATCAAGGCTACAATTTTGCTATCTATCTATAGTCTGCTAATCGTGAGTTTCGATAATCAAAGATTTTTCTAATTTCGGTATTCTACTAATTCATTATAATAACATTTCTGTGCCATGATTTAAGGTTTGCCATTTTCGTATACTCTGACAATGCAACGCATTATCACTTGTGTGTTCAATTGTTGAATCGGTATTCTGCAAAAAAATATACCGTTCTTATTAGCGTTGACATGCGATTGAGTGATCGCAGTGCAACCATGACTTTATAGCAATAATAAATCCTAAGTACTTTGTACAAATATTCATTATGATCTATATTTTTTTGGGTTTAGCTCACGCAGTTGATATTTGACGTCACTAATAGCCGATTGAAATCGGCCCACAGTTATCTAGGTAAAATAGCACAATGCAGTTTTGCAGTGCGTTTTTAACTTTTTAGTTTTGATAATTTTAACCAGAACTATTAAAAAGTAAAATTTACCATAAGTTAGTACTTTTTGATTTTATAATACACTAGCTGTCCGCGAAGACGCCCGGAAAAGCTTCAATCGATATACCAACAACAGCGCCACCTAATGGATCCATTTGTGAACCAACTCAGAAACCTTCTTTGGCTCATGCACAACAACTCTGCTAAAGATCATCACATGATCAAATGTATAGTTTACGATTCTATAAAGGACATACAGACACACATTCATTTTCATATATCAAGATTACTGTCATATCGTTTTTTTCAACAATCAATTTTCATACAGAATATACAGTCATTGCTTATATACGTATATATTCGAAAGAATAAATAAAGCGATTATTATGTTAAATAAACGTTACTACTTCCGTCTACTTTAATTCCGAGTCAAAACAAGTAGTGCTCATTTCGTACTTACCCTTTTGGCGGCCCTAAAAAGGTCGGGTTCATTTACCAGCGACGCCTCTTGTTGGCTGAAATGAGATCCGTTTGACGTAGCTGCGATCAACATGGTAGTTTCTGGGTACGACCACGTTGATTACCGATTGCCTGAGCGCCTTCTAGTTCAACTTGATTGTGACCCCTTGGGCTTATTTGTCGTCTCTGAGCGGACTTATTGCCAATAAAGCTCGCTAGTTTTATACCTGGATGAAATTTGTTATTTCAATAGTCGTTTGTTTTAATGCTTCAGGAAGTTTGTTTGCATGTAGCACTTTCGTGCTATCAATGCAATTATATAAGATAATTGTATTGATACAATTAACTGATATCAAGGAAATGTCATCGGACCACTTTTACTTGAAATGATGGTGGCTCAATGGCCAAAGCATATCATTCCAAAGACATGGGTATGTATCCTTGCTGAGAGACACGTAAGTGCCGCATGTATTCATGTGTAATATGTATACTGTAATAAAGTTAAACTTTGCAATCCGTAATACATTTTAAAAATTTTATATAAAATATCCAACAAATGATAGTCTATGAAAAGTAAGCATACAATACAATCGCAAATAAATCTTAAATCCTAAATCAATTTCTCCTTCAATTTTGTAGCCCACAATGTGCACAAAAACTAGGTGATCATAGTCGTAATTCATTGTTATTATGTACTATATAATATATACTAAAAACACATAACGAATAATTATATTATATAATCACAATATAATACATCTCTATGTTTTCGCACGTTCTAAATAAAATGTTAATGATTAACCCATCTAACTAAACTTAAAAATGTGGTCTCTTAAAAAGTCCGTTTAGTGCGATTTTTTGTGATCATAATGATATACTTATTGCCTAAACTATAAAAACAATAATATTTTTTCTGATACAATAAAAACAACTGATACAAATAAAACTTCCTTCATTTTAATAATCGCAAAAGGCTGGATTTGATTGCTCAAATATCTGGCAACAAATAGAGCAGTGTGAGCAGTGGCTTACTCACAAATCCTGCTGACTGCAGGGCGGTACTTCAATATGAGTGTCGATATTGAAACGATCTCAGAACGATACGAGATTAACCATACTCAACACGTATACCACTGTTTTTTGTTATAAAGTTTTGCGACCAGTGCACATTATTATGTGTTTTATTAAATTACATTTCAATGGTTTTAAGTGCATAATTTTATTTGATTTTTTTTCGACGTTTCGGTCATTCAAGTAGCAGTGATTACGGAAGCCAAAGTTGTCATGTGTCAATCGTAGTACAGGAGTGTAAATTTTTTTGTTTATGGTTATTATTTATTTTATGGAAGCCTAATCTAATTTACTACCGCTTCACAACATGTTATAGCTTGACAAGAAGCGACGCAAGACACTCTTTAGCAACATACTAAAGCGTTAATAATTTTAATTATATATATATATAAAATTCTCGTGTCACAGTTTTCGTTGCCATACTCCTCCGAAACGGCTCAACCGATTCTCATGAAATTTTGTATGCATATTGGGTAGGTCTGAGAATCGGCCAACATCTATTTTTCATCCCCTAAATGTTAGGGGTAGTCCACCCCTAAATTTTTTATTTATTTTTTAGACAAATTTTTAATTTCTATTTTTTTATGATACAGCATTAAAAAATACATACAACCCTAAATTTTCAACCCTCTACGATCAACCCCTATTTTTTACCGGGCACGACGACGTCTGCCGGGTCAGCTAGTTATATATAAATTTAATATTCAAAAATAGAGTTAAAGTCTGTTTCAAGTAGGTCGGAATGTAAGAAATTGCATAAATAGAGGAAAAAGTATCGTGATTATCAGTACAAGGTTAGTATTAAATACTAACAGAATTAAATATATTTTTATATAATTGACGGCCTCTGTGGTTGAGCGGGCTAAGCCTTTACCGGCCTACCTCACTGCAACGCAGAAGCTCCGGGTTCGATTCCTGATATAGTAAATTTTGGAAACGTATTTTATCTGTTATTTACTTTGGTCTGGGTGTCTGGGATCGGCCCCAGAATAATTCGTTGTATATTATCCATAACACAAGCGTAACTTGCTTAATTTGGCGATATAATATATGTTTGACTGTCGATTATTTATTTATTATTATTTATTTATTTATTATAATTAATATTTCTATCGTAGGAAAGTTTATGATAACGCTACAAATTAAGTTTTATGCATGTGTCAGCTATACCGTCCTATTTAAAGTACATTGTAGTATTGTAGAAGTGTTTGTCGTAACTATAATATTAATATGAAAAACACTTTTTATTACTTCATTCTAAGGAGCTGATAAACCTCATATAAGTAGTATTAATTACTGATAGATATGATAGATTTGTATGTATTTCGTTTCTCTACGGATAATGTTACGAAAAAGATAAGGTAATAATATAATTTACTAATAATTATTATATTATATTACAAATAATGAATTAAAAACACTCTTTGTAATTGTATTTATCGTTTATCAAAATAAGCGACGGTAGCAACTGCACCGCAATGCAGTACGACGGATTATCAGAGTTAAGTTTTAATTAAAAATAAAATCAATATAAGGGATTTATTTGTTTCTCTGATAATTATCGTTACTTAGTTATAAGATATGGATCACTTTTCTAAATAAAGACAATAATGATAAAAAAGAATCTGTTTAATTTTATTGTTATCTAGAAGTTTCCCTGCGTTGCAATACCAATTGTGAAGTCAACGCGTTACTAGCCTTTAGGATACGATAAAGAGGAAGGGATATAGGATTGGAATAGGGACATAGGATAGGGAAGATAAGATCATTGGAAGGAGACGTAGGCTATCGGAACTGTCACTCATCGCACAATACACAATTAGCTCGAGGCCATGTGTTTCACGCGGATATTCTGTGAGAGCGATTATCAAATCGATGTAGCAGGCCCTAAGAAATATCTTAATATAATAATAGCCCATAAATTTCCTGCTGCTCGGCTCAGGCCTTTATCTATAGGGAAAAGCACAGTATATCCGTCACGCTTGTCCTAAGCCTTCAGGCGTCCAACAAATTCAGGTAGGTAGGAACAACTTCAAGATAGAAGCTAATATAGCTAATAGGAGGATCCAGTTGGACTGTGCGGCATCATGGTTCATCAAGTCTTCTCGTCAACAATGGCGTGCTAGAAGACAAAGTTTTCAAGGGGTCAGTCCTACCCTTCATGACATACGGTATCGAAACTAGGACACTGACGATGGGTAGTCCACTAATTTAAATCGCTCAACGGGCTATGTTGGGTGTTTCTCTTATGGATAGATTGAGAAATGAAGATCTGTAAGAGAGCTAAGATGACCAACATAACTTTCTAATTAGAAAATTTAAGTAGCCGTTGGCCTGTCACGTCTCCGCAGGATTGACGGGAGCAAACGTGTCCTGGAGTGGAGGTCGCCTCTCGGTAACGTAGCGCAGGAAGCCCTCCAGCTCAGTGGGCCGACGACCCGCGCAAGGTCGCCAGTAGGAGCTGGATGAGAAAGGCGGGAGACACTGATATGTGGCCCACACTTGGGGTGGCCTACGTCGGCAGTGGACGTTGATTGGCTGAACAAGAGGGAAGACCAAACAAACGAATGTATGAACAGCCGAACAGAAACATGTACATAACAGTTATATAATGGTTCTGTTTTTATAAGAATGGTTACGGAACCCTAGAAATTAATAAAAGTAATATTTTGCAACACAAAAATGATTCCATAAAAGAAGTAAGAGTTCAAGTCATATATTTTGATACGTAATACGAAGTCTTAATTACCACACCGCGCTACAAATTTAAAAATTTCAAATAACTTTGTATTTAAAGTATGATGTGCAATTTTCAGCCCTATTACCTAGGACAAAAGACCTTGATTCATACATGGGTAAGAATATATTTTAGTGTTGGCAGTAAATTTTGCCCGAGGCTGGTACTGTTGTAAAGACTGTATAAAATTTTCTTCCCGTTAAAACAAAGTGGGTTGCATTCAGTTTGTATACGTTCTTACTTAGTTTTTGAATTGAATGTTAAATAGGAATCACATTATTAAATACTAACTACGCCATTTCGTTTACGCAGGACTTATTTGACTTTATTTGAGTTTAAAAACATTTAATTTAAATTAAATATTTTAAACTCATTAATTTATGAACGGAGAAATAATACAATTTCGTGCGGTCGGGCGGCCTGTAAAGAGGCGACAAAATAACCCACAGCTAGGTGGTAGGGTATTTTTTACTCGACTGGATGGCGACCACCCCTGGCCTAGAGTATGCCGCCATAACAACCTTGTGTTGTGTTCTGGCATTAGTGACCAGGTTCCAGTCTCCTTAAGAGATCAGCAGCGCATTTTGTGTTTCTTTGGTGTTGCAAACGTCCAAAGGCAATGGTGAACCCTCTCTATTAAGTGAGCCGTCTGCCTGTCTGCTGAAATGCTGCAATTTAAAACATTTAAAAGTACAAAAAGGAAATTCCTTTTTATTCGGAACTTGTTCGTTATTAATATTTAGGCTCCTTTCTGTTTTATCTGTGCAGCAGCGGTTTGGAATCGGTATGCTCAGTATACACAGTACCATAACTTTACCGAACCTCTATATTTCTGTTTGCGTTTGTGATTATCCCGGTATGAGCGGCAATGGTATAAACGCTAATAGTGTATGGGCTCGTCTGTCAGCTAGTATTTCATTGATTAAAGATTATTATTTTAAACTTACAATATTAATTAACTGACACTGGCTAGATTCACAAATCGTCAAGGTTTTCTAGACGACTGTACCGATTGGGGATAATGCGATTGCTACCAAGCTCTTTCAGTAATTATTCATGCAGATTCCTTTGTTGAACCTTGTTTTAGTTCAAAATAGATTTCATAAAATACCAAAAACGTATGTATGTACATTGTGTATAACATGTGTATAATATTAGGTATAAATAAAGTAAAAATATGTTGCTGCGGAGCTTGTTGTACAGCTTCTTCTCCTTAAGCAGTAATTAAAATTACTTTGGAAGCGGTGGTAAACTCATGACATGCAGTAACTAATTTCTAAGGTTCCATTTTGAAATAAATACATACATACGTAACTTCACGTCAGATCCCTTGCGGGGTATGCACGGACAACAGAGCGCCATTCAGGCTTAGTCTTACACACTTCACTTGCTTCTTTGGCATTCAAAGCTCTTGTCATGCACGCTCGTCTGTTCTTAAGGCTCCTGACATCACCTTCTGCTAGTACACGATAAATTTGATTATGGAAGGTGTGTCGTGGCCTTCCGCTACTACTGCATCCATCCAGTTTTGCATTGTATATCTGTTTAGTCATTCATTCATCATGCCCGAACCACCGGAGCATTCCTTTCCTTACCTTCACCCCGACACTATCTTTCTTACTTCGGTATTACGAAAGTGGTCGCGAGTGTCACTCCGCAGATTTTACGCAGTGCTCGCATCTCGATTGCGTTCACTCTACTTTCATGCTCTCTCTTCCATACCCAACTCTTGCTTCCATACGTGAGCATAGGTACCAGCACCGCGTTGTGTATGGCAAGCTGGGCCTTCTGGCTGAGGTACTTAGCGCCTATAAGTTTACTTAAAGCTCCATTCACACTATTCCCCAAATTCACTCTCCTTTCTATATCAGCGGTGTACATCCCTGCTAAATACATTCATTTTTATTGCTTTTTATAGGTTTTTTGACATAAACTGCATACAACAAAATGTGAATTTATTACCAATGGTAATGATTAAATCATAGAATGAATATACCTAGGTTTTTACCCATGCATATAATAAGTTGTTTTTTGCGTTGATAGCAGTGTACTTGACTTGTGTGTATATGATAGATAGATAGATAATACTTTATTGTACACCATTACAGAAAACACAAATTAACTTATAGCCTAAAAATATTCTATATGTGCACAATGGGCGGTCTTATCGCTAAGAAGCGATCTCTTCCAGACAACCCGAGGCAGGAATAAAAACATATTAAATTGGTCAAAGGTCAAATATTAGAGAATATGCAGCTACTTACATAAATTTTATACTAAATAGACATACATAAATACTCCTATTGACATTACATACATAAATATATAGATACATATATTATTATATATACACATACATAAACATACGTAGAAATATCAGACATCACTAAGTTGTAGGTATTGCTTTTTTGTCATATTCTTAAATATTGTTAGAGATTTAGCTTGTCTAACAGTAACAGGTAACTCATTCCAGAGTCGAATAGCCTGTCGAATGATAATACAAACACTGCGTACAAGTGATAGATATGAGAGTGCGAGACACGAAGTAGCTAACTTAAGTCTTTTAGTCAGTATGTGTAGTATATACTACTACATAAATGTAAATAGTCTCCAAGTGGATTTATGTATAGTGTAGTTGTAAGTACAGGAGTAACACATCGTGTAAAATTCGTGGTAGCTACGTATGAATTTATATGAATGAAATTTTGTCGACTTCTTTAGATAGCTAAGGTCTTAAATCAGATGTTTTTGAATTATAAAACAGTTTGAAAGTCAATTTCTATTTATTATTCTATAAACAGAAGATATTTGGTTAATTAGATATTTGACTTTCGGTGCGCCTTTGAGACTTTGGTAGTCTGCTAATAGCATAATACGAAGTAATCAAAGAAATTTGGGATTTATTTAAAGAAATAAGAGAAACTAATTTAATTAATTAAATTTACGCTTTTATTGTACTAGAGACTCTATCTCTAGTGTAAATTTTAATGATAATTAAGAAAACTTTAAAGGGACGGGGGATCAGTTCTTAACATGATTATTTATAAGAAGTAAAGCCCACTTGCCTCCATGAATTACCAGAACTGATACATAGTTTGAGGCGGTGAATCGATGACTTTCTATCAACCTGGTATTAACGAGTACTTTTGATGTAGCTATTAAGGTTTGGATTAGCAATGTTAATGTTTACTTCAGATTTCTTATTTGTATTAGGTGTCAAAGCCCTCCCATATTAGTTTAAATTTAGTTTTTTTTTTACTAGTAACGGTTTTTATTCATGATAAATACAATATAATCTACAAACACTATATTAAAAACTAAAACTAAATAAAAAAGAGAAAAATACTTAAAATATTGGTCCCGAACGGGGACTGGTTGCGCCGAGGAACACCTCCTTGTAAATTCTTCCTCCCCATCCTCGCCATCAAGAATAAAGTAAAGGTTTAAATGAAGAATGCGCTAAACAAGACAATAAGACAGAACTGTCACGGCTGTTGTCAACGTATATAAATTACGTACGCATATGAATTGGTTGGAACAGCAATAAATAAATAAACTGTTGAACTACATTTAATTAATCAGAAGCCATATCCTAGTGAGTGTGAACCCCCGGGGGACGTGGCGGCGGACTGGTGGCGAGGTGAGTATTCCTTCCTTGCTTCTTCTTCCCGTCCCTTTGCCTTCTCCCGGCCATCGCGTCGCGCCCGCATTTGTTGGTTACCTTCGAGCCGGATATCGTTACCATTTCACGCTATAACGCATTAACTTTGTAGTCACATCATCCTAGGATTTGGACAGTTTCGCATCGCATCACACGTATTTTCGTACTTTTTCTCGTTTTTCCCCGCATCGCATACGTGTGCTTTATTCGTTGTTCCAACAAGCCGCATCTTACACGTATTTTCTTACTTTCTCGCTAGCCCCGCATCGCAAACGTGTTTTAGTAGTTCCTCGAACAGATCGCATAGTTCTAACACATTTTGTATATTTTCATAAATTCGCTTAATTTCGTAGTATAATGCCGCGTCACGCAGCCCCGGCTTCACCGGAGCTCTCAAATAAGTTAAAGTTTCTCGAAGCGCTTCAAAAAACATACGTTGACCGCTTAGATAGGGTCTACAAAGAGGGTCTGGGAACTGCTACAGATCCGTCATGTATAGAAAGCTTTTTAAGTCAAGCGCACACTATAGACGACTTACGTGTCAGCTTTCAAGACACATTACAACAAATAAACATGCTCCGCATGCAATTAGAGCCTGATTATACACCAGACCTTCAGTCTTGGACGGCTTTCGAGGACACTTATTGCCTTGTGAAACGTAAGTTCACACATTTAAGCCGCGAGCAGTCTGATTCACCTCACATTACTATGTCGGAGTCAGACCGCCCCAAGAGGCATTTACCAAATTTGCCGCCTATGCCTCTCCCTGAATTTGATGGGGATATTAAAAATTGGCCTTTATTTTACACCGCGTTCTCAAATACAGTCCACAATAACAATAATTTAACTAATTCTGAAAAATTATATTATTTGATAGGCAGATTGACAAATAAAGCCAAATCTGTTTTCGCAGGTTTGTCACCTACGGGTGAAAACTATGATATAATTTTTCATTCGCTTATATCCAAATATGAGGATAGACGTACTCTAGCCTCTTCATATTTGGACCAGATCTCGGACGTTAAGCCATCGAGCTCATGCTCAGTCGAGAATCTGGAACATTTTCTAGATAGTTTCGTTTCACCAGTGCATGCTATACAAAATCTTAATGTTGATAAGCTTGCAGATTTTATCTTCTTGCATACCGCGCTCCGGAAGTTAGACTCGGAGACAGTCCGCTCCTTCGAAATGGACCAGAGAGGGAATAATATTCCAGCCTTCTCTGACCTTGTTGATTTTATCCGCGACCGTATAAAGATAATTCAACGTTCCACTATTCTCGCTAAACCCGCGAAGAAAGCTATTGAACATAGACCGAATCAACCTTCGAAGCCAAGGCTTACATTCGCTTATGTTTCTACGAATGATACAATGCCTCCATCTCAGTCTTGTGATCTTTGCCTCTCGTCTAGGTCTAGTAATCACTTATATAATTGTTCAAAATTTTTAATGTTTTCTTCGCGTGAACGCTTTAATTATATTAAGAATAGTAACACTTGCATTAATTGTTTAAGTTATACACATAAGTCGTATAATTGTCGCTCGAAGTCGGTATGTAAAAGGTGTCGGAGGAAGCACCACACTTTATTACACTTCGACAATTCCGCCTTGGCCGCACCCGCTATCAATGTCGAATCTCACGGATCCGCACCTCTGTCACGGGTATCAGAATGCAAATGCAGCACAGCGCCGCCGATTGAACCCATAAATTCACCAACGACCGCCCCTACATCCACTGCACCTAATGTTACGTTGTGTACATTGTCTTATAATGAAGGTTTGCGACAACCCTATGATCAGTTATCAACCGCGCAGACAATGTCAGTTCTTTTACCAACTGCGCAGGTTGTCGTCTATGACAACAACGGACATGCGCGACATGTTCGATGTCTTCTTGACAGCGCAGCACAGAGCAACTTCATTACGAAGTCATGTTTAGAACGATTAGGTTTAAACTCAAATAAATGTCAAACTTTCGTAAGAGGAATTGGGGGTTCGTCGAAAATAATTAATGGTTCCGCATATATTAAATTTTATTCTAGGTTCAATAATAATGTTTTATACAACATGAATGCTTTAGTTGTAGACAAGATTACTGAACATTTGCCGACGCATTTCGTAAATAGTTCTTTGATTTCGGAATTCAGTAATCTGCCGCTAGCCGATATTGATTTCGGTAAACCTGGTGAGATCGATATGCTCATAGGTTCTTCGCTTTTCCCGCATTTAATACTTTCTAGTAGAGTTTATTCGCGCTCTATAGGTTTCCCGTGTGCCATGGAGACTACGTTAGGTTACGTAATTATAGGTAACACACCCGCATATGTAAACAAAAGCTTATCGGCAAATTTAGGTTCTTTCGCATCGCATCTTAAATATAATTTTAATCGTTTTAGCCCACTCAAAAGGGCTACCGCGCCGCGTGCTTTTGGCACTTATAGCCGCAAGTATGGGGATTCTTACCGTACTACCCGCAACCCTAATGGTAGAAATACTTTTGGCTTTCCATTTAAGAGCCATATTTCTTCATGTTAGCTCACTCATTTTATTGAAGTTTTAAATATTATTTTTCTATTTGTTCGCTTAATTGTCGCGTTGCGTCTATTTGTTGAATTTTAAGCATCTTGTTAAATATTCGCAATCTTTTAATATTAGTATTTTTAATTTCCAGTTACAGTAAAAGTATTTATCGCCGCATCGCAAGATTATGAATTGATTTTAAAATCTTACCGCATCACATTATTGATCAGTTTATTGATTTAATTTTGTTGATATCGAAAATATTGTAATCCCGCGCACTTTGTTATTAAAATGTATTAACTAAAGACTGGTACCGCTTGCAGCCTCGCATTTCAATGCATCAAATGATTCATTTGTTACAATAATTTAGCGCGCAATCTCGTGCGCATATTATTTAAATATTTTGTAATGACTTCGTCTGCGTCCGCGTTTACTGTTTTCTTGAAAGATCAAACTTTCGGGATTGCAGAGTTAATGAGCCTTTCAAATCTATTTACATTGATGTCAAATTTTCTGATTCCTTATAAGTGTTCGCGTCATAAGATTATTTTGCTCCTTTTGCTTTAACATCACAGTCGTATCGAACTTGTAGGTGAATTTACTACTGATGACTTCTTACCCGCATTATATTTATATCGCAGAAGCTCAGTAGCTCAAGTTCACTTTCATAGTCGGATATGATTTATTGGAGCAAATCGAATTAAGTTTCTACGAATTTCTTCTGTCGCAGAGTTTTACTTCATTTTAACCGCCAATCGTATTTATCTAATTATTATCGCTATACTTATTGTCGATTAAACGGGCTCAAGGAGATAGTAAAACATACGTGCCTTTTAGTTGTGAACTAATTCTCTTCTATAATATTTTGGAGGATTTGACACTCGCGCATTTCCTAAATTTAAGGCTGCTTCTTTTCCGCGTCATCCGTAAATCTCAACATGCTATTCTTTGGCCATACTGGAAGAGCGAGTATCTCCACACGTTGCCAATGCTCTTAAATGATAAACGATTTAAAATGCAACAGGCATCGGTTACGTTGTAATTTTTACCGTAAATTACATTCCGCCTCTACAATGACCATTCGGCATTGTAGATGAAATTTTATTGTAGAAAGATGTCGTCGTTAGGACAGCTTAAGTTCGCACTACATGCGGATCGTATTTACGCCCGGTTGTGTGACTCTGTCCATTTCCTAAATCATCTTGATCACTGCTTGAGAATTTGTTTTTGTTTTAATTAGAATTAACTTTAGTTTTGTTTATCATTTTCATCTGTATTATATTTACTGCATTTAACTTGTTAAACCCGCATCCGCATTCATTTTCGCTTCGTATACTCTTATCGTATTCCCCGCATCGCATCCCGCATCGTATTCTCGCATCGAATTCTTGTAGCGCATTCTTGCACCGCATGCACGCATCGTATATTCTCATCGCTCTTACACCGCTTTCTTGCATGGCCACATACATTCGGTTTTGAAGGGAATCCTTCAAGCGGGGGAGGATGGTTGCGCCGAGGAACACCTCCTTGTAAATTCTTCCTCCCCATCCTCGCCATCAAGAATAAAGTAAAGGTTTAAATGAAGAATGCGCTAAACAAGACAATAAGACAGAACTGTCACGGCTGTTGTCAACGTATATAAATTACGTACGCATATGAATTGGTTGGAACAGCAATAAATAAATAAACTGTTGAACTACATTTAATTAATCAGAAGCCATATCCTAGTGAGTGTGAACCCCCGGGGGACGTGGCGGCGGACTGGTGGCGAGGTGAGTATTCCTTCCTTGCTTCTTCTTCCCGTCCCTTTGCCTTCTCCCGGCCATCGCGTCGCGCCCGCAGGGACGTTCCCAAGAGACTGGCAGCGTTGCCACGTTATATAACAACGTTTAATCTTTGAGCAAAATAGACGCCAGCATTCTGATCGCGTATGATGTCTACTAAACGTTACTGTTTAGTAGACGTTAGTTTAGTTACTGGTTTTTAAGTATTCTGTCAGTTTTTGCTGCTTTTACTGAATAAATAAATAATGATTATTATGAAGGTTGTTTGGGCATGTAGGAATAATAGATGTAAATAGGATCACCGAACTCGTTTATGGCATCAGTGTAAATGATAGAGTTAATGCTAGTAGACTCTGAAAGCATGATCAAATAGCAGAAGTGTTACAGAAAGAGCAGGTAAAAAGCATCTCAGATAAACATTCATGTATGAAGAGGATAATAAAAATAGATGAAGTGAGAGTTGTTTGTCAGGAGCGTCGCAAATGGAGATCCATCGTCTCTGCCTACTTAACCCGAATAGAAACAGGGGTAATAATATGTATGTATATATATACATATACAATGTCGGTAGAGAGATTGATAGGCCGATTTTGTAAGTTCCATATATGTGCCAAAATATCTACAAAAATTCCTATTTTATTTAAATTTTCACATGAGAGTTTTTTGAACTAAGACATTTATAATTTTCTTGTAATGGAAGTAATACGAAAAGATTGTGTATCAACAGTATGGGTGACATGACGTCTAAAATTTACTTGAGTTTCATATTATTCTGTAAATAATGTATATCGTTTTAATGGAGTAGAGATTTCACGGTGTCTGCCTCAAGAGGGTTGACATAGATAAATGGAAATCCCCGCCTTTCGCCGTTCTAGGGTAGGAAACGGGTTTCAGAGTCGAAGTTTGTTCAGGGCCGTAGGGAAAGGTGGAATGTAAATCTTAAGTTGCTTCATTCACTTTCAAAAGACGTGTTTGCTTTTATATATGGGATATGTTTGTTATAATATAATATGTTGTTCGCTAAAGAAGACGGCTTATTTAAATAAAACTATATTTTTATAACGTGATAATTTATAAATGTTTATACTTTTATGAGCTTTAGAATATAACAACTGTTAATATAGTTAAACGTAAGGTTAAAGAATTTTAAATACAAAAAACATATTGTTACGAGCTACAGGACTCGAATTAAAACGCCGCGTTATACGTGTTTGTATAGTTCTAACGAATTCTAGAGTAATTCCAACGGCATTTTAATTCGAATCCGGTAACTCAGTTTGCAGTTTTCGTTTATTTCAACCACTGGGAAATCAATTTCGACTCCAGGGGCCACTTTGAGAATCCTTGGGATAGAGGAATGGAATAAAGGGGATTGGGTAGGAGGATGGAAGATGGGAATAGGACAGGGCAATTACAGGAGTAGCTTAGCTGGCCGTTTGAAACTGATATTCTGTAACAGGGATGAAGGATAAGTATCTCACCAGTCGAGCCGACGACGGTACCAGCATTGTTCTATTACGTCAAAATTAAATAGCAAGAAACAATAACTAACAAAATTAGATTTCCCCATCCCCATCCCCAATATAAAGATTGTATACAAATTTTGTATTATTAAATGATGGGTACTTTTATATGAAATTGGCTAGGGTAGTCTTAAAAAAATTACGGAACGAAGTTTTTCAGAACCAAATTATCTTCAAATATTTATCATCATCTTTGGCAAATACAAAAAAATATATAATTATTTGTAAAATGATAAGTCAACGCCGATCTTCGTTTGAAGACATATAGAAACATAACCTCATCTTGCTGTCAATGTTACGGATGAAAAATCAAAGTAGGTAAAGGTAAGGAAATAATTTGTTTTCTTTTTCATGTAAGCTTTGGTTAGTAAAAAAATGCAATGTATATTTTTATATTTTTTTAGATTTCGCGATTTTTTACTGACGGCTTATAAGGCACAGAACTGACAGAACAAGTTGGTATTCAGTGTGATGAAAATGTATTATCCCCACAAATTGCTATTGCGCCTGGCCGCCATTTTGGTGACGTAACCGTAATCGAACACTCAGTACTGTTAGCATCACTGGCCGGCGACTACGCGTATATATCGAGTTGCGGATGACGTCACGTGAATGTTAATTTGACAAGGTTCCCGCGCATCACTAATTTGCGGGGATAATATGTTTATATGGTACTGCTTTGGTTGATTTAACCAAACTGAAAGAGAGAAATGAATCACAGAAACGAAATAATTACACAGAAATTCTATCCGTGCAGGAATGGAAAAAGAATCAAGAAGGTATATAAAAAGAAAGAAAAATATATAAAAAATAGTACTAATAAATGATCACGTATGTTGGTTTATATTGATGATAAGTTTTTTTTTTCCATAAATATTGCATCTTAGTGATACAACATTAAAATTACAATCTAATCTAGATTAGATAAATGAGACTAATGAGTAATTTCAATCTGACCTAAAATAACTAGATATAACTTAAACTAAGAATGTTTCCAATAACACGTTTTCTATTGTCTTTATTAAGTAGAAGACACTTTGTTTATGTGTTCTTTATTAATGTTTAGCACATAGCAATACACGTTATTATTATGAGAGTATTATAACACTAACTCAAATGGTTTTGTCCTTTTGAGTCTTCTTAAATCAATATTATCAAGGAGGTGAATGGCCTCGACATTTACATGGTGTTGAAGCCGTTGCTGATGGGCTTTAGCGTATTTTTTTATTACATTGATGACGAGATCCACTTTTAAGTCTCGATGGAGGTCGTCTGATCTTATGTACCAAGGAGCATTAAACTTGTCCTTGAATACTTTATTTTGGAACCTTTGTATAATATTTAAATTGTTTGGCTTGGTGCAGCCCCATAGTTGTGTACCATAGGTCCATACTGGCATTAGAATCGGTTTATACCTTATAAGATATCTTATGAGGTACTTACAAAGCAGAATATTTGCCGAGATGTCAGTACATTTTTTTGTAGCGTAAATCTAGCTCATGTCGTTTCTTTTTGACATGCGCTTGACGAGTATAAGTTTCTTATTTTATCCGCACCAGGTCTCTTGTGTCAGGCGCTGCATCAATAGAAATTTATTTCAAGTCTATACAAGCTTCGAAAGATAAAATAGCGAAATAAAGCCAGTCTGCTGGCAGCCGACTTTCGTCGAACAAACAGACCCTTATTAGCTAAGAGGTATTCTGTAATGAAAAACAAGATCCCTTCTTATTATTACTGTTACCGGTCCCTTTTGAGAATATTTCACGGTCAATTATCTTATTTGCTGCCTTTTCTATTTCACTTTGCTTTGTTTAAGAGTGGTCTCTAAATAGATTTTGTTTGGATTAATGAAATACATTTCGCAATTTTTCAAGACATTAAATATTAACAAGGGTATCCTTATTATATCAATTTTGGTACCGTTTTATGAGATGATTTATTTGATAAATAATAACAAGTTTACTTACAGAATTAACTGAGAAGCTCGCATGACGTTCTCATTCGTTGAGGCTATCGCATTCGGCGCACTGCACCACCAGTAGAGGGGCCGGATGAGGGATACGTCCCGCAGGCCCCAAGCGAGCCGAGTTTGGCCGTCCACGGCCCCACACATTCACGCCGGGCGGGCGGCGCGCTGACCCCTCCTTGCTGATGCTTGACCCCCCGGTGGCCGCTGGCGTAACGAACTCTTTATCCGTTGACGACGACCAAAAAGCGGAGCCGGGCGAGGTGGCTGCAGCAGATGGTAGACGTGCCCGGCTTGTTGTCTTGTCCAAATACAAGCGTGGTTGAATACTATCCGATACTAGCTGTGACTACTAGTTTGTTTGCACTGGAATTTTACTACATATTTACTGAACCCCGCAAGATATCAAAATGAGATATACCTACACGTAAGTGAGATGAGGATTTTGGGCCAAAGAAATGAAATGACTTAAGATATGGCTTAAAAAAGGCTACATTTTCCTATTACTAAATGGAAAACATCAACCCTTTATTATATCTGAAAGATGAGAAATCTCAAAAACAAGGTCATAATATAATAAGTTATCGATTAGGTACCATATTCAATTTATGAATTTTAACAATAAGCAAAATGAAAACATTTGCACGACACGATTAATTCATTCTAAGGAACTAAACCCCCAACAATTATATAAAAAATATAAATACAATAAATAAAAAATACTCATCTTTTTACAATCTGGGCCCAAGAATGAATGCAACAATTTGCGTCTCCTTTAAAATAAAATCAAGTTGTATCCATTCAATCTTTTCGGAACATATTTAAGACAAACTTTCAGTCAGACAGATAACAATTCTAAAAGCAATGTTAAATAATGCAAAATTTCTAAACGAGTGTAATTGTTGGCTAACGGAAGCTGTACACACGACAGATTTAAAAAAAATAAAAATATCCCAAAATCTTTGTTGAAACCTTGCATTTTGGTTAGAAAAATGTCCACGAATTTATTGGCGACCAACGTGTAGAACTATCCATCAACGTCCATCGCGCTTTGTCGACCAATACGCGGTGCGAGGTCACGTTATTAAGGCATAGGGAATAGCGGATTTATTATATACGAATAAACTTAAAGAGGTCGGTTTCTGTATTGCATCCTCATCTTGTTGTATAACATGAGAAACGAAAATTGAAAATCAATACATTTATTTCAAAATTGAATCTTGCAGATTACATATTGAAAGTCATGAGTCTACTACCACTTTAAAAACAATTTAAGTACAGTTATAACAGACTCCTCAACAAAATAATTTTTACTTCATAATTATTATTATTCATATTCTTTTATGTATTTCATACTGACACAAAGTTAGGGATAAATTCCACAATAGCAAACAGCTCGAGGCAGATGTATTCACAAGCCTGGAAAACCGTCTAATAAATTGTAAAACTACCGCGTGATTAGCCTACTGAGCGCATTAAATAAGCTTTATGAGAAGGTAATCCTCTCTAGACTTAGGGATTTTGTCATCAGCAACAATATCTGCCCGATGAGCAGATCGGCTTCCATGCCAGACATTCGCGCGCCCAACAGGTGCATCGCATAACGTAGCACGTACTATCTCACTTTGCCCATTGTCCTCGCCCTATAGGAACAGCCGTACTGTTCGTAGATGTAACTTGGCATTCGATAAGGTATGGCATAACGGCTTCACACACTCCAGGAGTGTCCAGCCTGGATAGAGCAGCGCCGAGAGCTCGTCGCCCATACCGGACTTGACACCTCACTCCCGGCCGTGGTACGCACCATGGTCGGGAGCTCCACCGGATGGGACGCCGTCTCCTCCTTCTGTGAGCAAGTTATGTTTGCGAAGGAGGAGGCGGAACGGGAGCGTGAGCGTAATTCCCTGCTCCGCTCCCGGCAAAGGAGGACGCGTCGGCGCCGGAGGTCTGATTTAGACCTTCGGCCACCGTAAGCGGGCGGCGCGGGTGGGGCCTCTAGGGTATAGAGGTTCTCACTCACCCGCACATGCCGTCGAGATGAGAGCGCGAGTGTTCCGCGCGCGCTCATCTCTCTTCCCGTGGGGCGCGTCACAAACCGCCCCACGCCGAAAAGACCCAGTCGTCGCCGGGGGAGTAGCACCCCCAGCATTGGAAGAGGCCCAGTGAGCGGGGCCCACGCCTGCCAGGGCAGCGGAGTTGGGAAAACCGCATACACGTAGCCCTGGCAAAAGGCGCAGGATGGAACACCCAGGGGTTTTAGTGGGTATCCCTAACTGGGGAGTGGCAATAGCGTGGCACCGGTTCTGACCGGGCACGCTAGTGCCACCCCCGATCTGGCGAATCCCACACTGTCTCACCAAGGTCGCGAGCATCTCCCAGGCTTCTGCGCCTGTCGCGGTCCTAGTCCTCAAACGGATTTCCCCTGGCCAAAAAAAAATAAAAAAAAAAAAATGGCATAACGGCTTGATTTACAAACTGTATCAGTTCGGTGTGCCAGACAGACTCGTGCTCATTCTTAAGATGTATATATTTATTTATTAACAAATCTACGGATTCTAGTTCCGTACCCTTTTTACAACTTAATTACTGTTAGAGTTTTTTGAGTTCATACACGCTTGTTGTTTATTTTTATTACTGTGTGTGACTTAATTTTGTGATTTTTATGTTATGTTGTGTACCTTAAGAATAACTAATTCTTTTTTTCTAATTTTAATACTAAACTTATACTAATAATGTAGAGTGTATATGTTACATGCTGGTGTTGTGAGAAAGTGCATGTGCAGTGTGTGCCTTATGTCTATACCTATACATATTATCTTAACTGTCCCATGCATGTTGTTTTTTCTTTCTGTGCCTAGGTTAATTTTTAGGCTTTTTGTGTGTCTGGTTTGTTTGTGAATTGTGCGTGTAATGCAATGCAGTGGTTGTGCGCGTTGATGTGAGTAAGTGTATAAGTTTGTTGATGGTTCAGTTATATATTAACTCATTACATTTGTTTGGGCCAAAAGCCCGTCTTATTTCATGAGATTAAATCAATCGCTACCGCTAGCGCCTGTCACTTTCACGGCAACCGAAGCCCACCTGCCCTAATAAATGAGAGGGGGCTCCTTTCACACGGATAAAATGATATTCGGTGGGATTATAACATGTTATGTGACGAATTTTTTATTTGGCTATACGAGATTAAAATTGAATTTTTCACTCACACAGACACATCGGAATGCCTTTAACACGGTACGTCGTTAATACCCTTTGTGGAATTTTCTTTATTGAATTTAAATTTAATGACGTAATGACAAGCGGATTTTGTACTTGGTTTCTAATACAGACTCTAAATTATACTGTGTATAACATCATTTCACGCATGGCTTTTCTATCTGTCTATCAATTATTAATAATTCAATAATAGTTCTTTATGATATTAAAACGGTAAGTTAGTTTTTACAAACATGCAGACGTATGTAAATATAAGCCCGAGATGAAGTCGAAGACTTACATTTACATAGTCACAAGTTTACAATTACAATAATACAATACAACAATTTTGAACACATTTGCAAGAAGACAGTACAATAGGTACCTAATGAAACAAATATAAATATCAGTCCGAAAGAAAAATTACATCTTTCGTCTCATTTTCTCTATATTGTTAGAGTAACACAAATGTTTTGACCAAAAGAGCTTCCAAAGAGCAGCATATTTATTTTCGTAATTGAATTGAAACTCCATGGAATTCTTATCTTTCTTTACATAAGTACATATTTTACTACATGAAGTGCGGTAAAGTAGATATTTAGGTAAGAGAACCTATTTTCCGCACGTTTCACGTTTTTGACACAATAATATTGTAATCGCACACTTTTTGTAATTGTTTATTTAGTGAGCAATAAAGTGATATATAAATCTATATAATTATTCAATATGTAATATTGTTTTCATGTCTCATATTCTGAAAGTACGCTTGGAATTGCCTGAGCATAGGGATGGAATCAGCACTTTTCGTCCCTGGGAAGCGATTCTCCCTGCTTTCAAAAAATTTAGAAAACCATAATCCGATTCAATTTTAAGTCAAATTCATGCGACTCATGTCCCAAGTTTTTGTACAGCCGTGTTAAATCGTGGCATAAAATGTAGTAAAAAAAGAACGTGTGCGTCTCGGGACGCCCGACAAGTGATAACCTAAACTCATCTAAGTTGGACTATTTAATATTAAAATTGTTTAACTTGAGAAAAGCTTAGGTTATTACTTAAATTTTATGTATATTAATATGATAATGTAAGGAAAGGTTATTTACTATTAAAATCTTTATTGATTATAAAATATATTTTATTGTTAGTTACAATTCTTGAATATGTACAGTAGAATTTTGTGTATGTACATTATTAATATCATTATTTAATCTTAATACCGAAATATGGCTAGCGCTGTGAGTAAGAGTGAGAGAGGAGGAGCTTGCCTACCGCTGCCGCATGCGTGAGAAAAAGGGAAGCCAGACAAACTGGCGCCGTAATGCGTTGCGCTACGAAGCGGTTTACCTTCCCAAAAGAAGTTATCACTTCAAAAAATTGATTTTGTAACATCATGTCATGCTTATAGATTACTTTTCACTAAACTATTACCTATTTCATTTACATACATTTAAGCTTAATATTTACTATCATCAGTTACGAAAAATTTTTTGGCAGAATGCCACAGACAAAAATGACTACACGTTTCATATGTCACGTACGTGATGACGTTTCATCAGTTTGAAACATGTATTTACCGCCTGATTTTGTTAGAGAAGAAGTTGTTTGTTTAAATAATAAGTTTTTATTTACTTTCCTCATATTCGAAAAGAAAAGCAGAGTGTTAACCTCGGGTGAAAGGCCTATTTAGACACTCAAATTATTAGCGCCTTCGCTATCCTCGTGCGTCAAACCATCTCGTGCTTATATAGCAATTTTCACCTCTCGTGTAACAATCTACTATTATTTCAGTTTTTTTTTGGAAAGCCCGTGGTACTTTTTGAGGGATGTGGGATATATTTAACTGAATAATACAGAGGACAATAATATAAGTCGTGGTAGCGTAATGGCTAGCGCATGCGCCCCTAGATCGAAGGGCGCGGGTTCGATCCTGACCGGAACGCATGCACCTCTTAGTCAGTTTTCTGATCTAATATGCATATTGTTACCGCGTGCTAATAACGGTGAAGGAAAACATCGTGATGCAACCTGCACATCGAGATAACCGATGTGTCAAACCTGCCAAGCCGCCTTGGACAAGCGTGACGTGTATACTGTCCGTTCCCCCTCAATGGGAGGCCCGAGCCCAGCAGTGGGACATTTATGGGCTGACATAATTAATATATTTAATACAGAGGACATTGGCACTTCTACGGAACTCTTGACAGTGAGTGAATTTACACGCATTTAATCGATGCTTTTTTTTATATACAATTGGCAAAGTAACAAAATCAAAATAAATTGGCTTTAATAACGTTTACAAATGTAACCAACATGGCTATTTGAATTAATGAAACTTGTAACTGAAAAGGGACTTAAACGTATTAGCTCAACACAAAAAGGCTAGGCCCTAACTTAATTGCCTTAAAAGTAAATCCGATTTGTCAGAGACGAATTTAGCCTGGATATACAATAGGTTATCTTTGTATATACAATTGGTTTACATTATAGTGACCATTGAAAGGTGAACCCTTCGATAGTGCAAAGCCCTAGGCTTAATAGTCTAAACATTAGAGGAGAAATTACAAGGGACCGACGCCGCTAGACCATTAGCACCCTAGAGTTTGATGGATAAAATGTTGCTATTTAAGCGTAACTGAAATAAATTTATTTTTGGGTTTACCTGTATATTAGATTTATTTTATGACAATTTAGTTACATTTTTATTTAAACATTATATAAAAACACACATATAAAAAATATATGTAAGAAGCCGACATTAGCCGGCAAACTACCGGTGATTAGGGCTCCAAAGACAGGAACCTCATCAAAATTCGTCGCATGTCCGAGAATGCTGCTTTCTGTATCTATCTGGTTCTTTACCCAGCTTCCTAGCGAGAGTCTTTCTAGGTCTCTAGGTGATGGTTGAGGCTCTTCGCTAGAAGACAGTTGACAGTGATAACGATTAGTACAACGATCATTGACTCCAGACGCCACATAGCAGCAACCTCGTGAGCAAGATGTAAGTACTTTACTATTATTATTATATGTATGTCTCTGCAGACCACGGGCCTGGACTTTTGAAGGGCTTGGGAGAGGCCATGGGAAGGCCCACACGTAGAGGGCCCTTGATAAATTTAATTTAAAGGTGGCTTGACACTGAACGGCTATTGTTCCTGTCTACACCATATAAAAATGCATCCAAGGACAAGCCCCGGTAAGTGTAGGATAACTGTAGGAAATTATTATTTTTATTACTATTACACTACGATAACAAATTTTGTCTTTACAAAAATAATACGATATCATTGACAATAACTTCAACCTGGTAGCCAAATAAGATGCCAAAAAAATGTTTTGATGCATCTTCAAACTGTAAGTATTCTAGTAGACACCACATCCGAAGAACCCGCCGCCACCATTTCGCTGCTATGTTGTGTATATGCAAACATTGTTAGCTCTCTAACCACCCTCCCATTGATGCCCGTTTGACAGCGAAAGTACGACGGCATGGCGCCGCATCTGTGTTGAACATGAGCTCTGACAATGGCGCGTAGTGGTAGAACATTTTTTGTAGCCATATGGAGCGACGAGACAGTCTGACTCCAACTTTGTTCAGATACAAATTCTCACTTCGACTTTGATCAGATGCAGAGTTTTATTTCGCCTTTGGTCTGATACACAGCATGACTGATTATTGTACGAGATTCGTAATCTATACTTAAATGTATTTAGTTATTAGAACAACAATCTAGTAGAAGAATAGATGCGGTTTTTAAACGAGTATCCTCTTTTATTCTCAGATATATAAGATAGAAGCTAGAGAAGATAAGATAGCTTTGTCGATGCGGTTCGTCTACTTCTACGATACTTTTATTCTAAAAAACTCTACATATTTTTGTTTGTTTTGTTTTGTTTTAATTACATAGCACAATTTTAGGCATCCACTAACTGCCATGGGTGAACCCAACTTAATGATCGGTCCGTACGGGTTGGAGCATAGATGCCGATAGCCCCCACTGACGACGTCGCGTGATGAATGGCCCAGTTGCTTGTGAAACTACCCGGTGTGATTAACACCTACGGAATTGGTAAATGTCTTAATTAATGTTTCTAGTATCTTCACATTATTATCTATAATGAGATAGAGCTACATCAATCCCGTTCTTTCTTTTGACGGCCTCTGTGGTTGAGCGGGCTAAGTCTTTGCCCGCCTACCTCATTGCAACGCAGAGGCTCCGGGTTCGGTTCCTAGTATAGTAAATTTCGGAAAATGTATTTTCTCCGCTATTTACTATGGTCTGGGTGTCTGGGATCGGCCCAGCGTAAATTGCTTAATTTGGGGATATACAATATGTGTGTTTGTAAAAAAAGTTCCTACATGACCTTGAGAATGAACCGGTTGTTATACTCTTAGCAGGTTTTTTCTGATGTTTATTATTTGTGTATATTTTGGTGTATTTACCAGTTATGTGAGATGGCCGTCGGAGGAAGTTTAAAAAAATATATAATTATTACACTTTAATTAAATTAATTATTACAATAATAACTTAATATTAATTGATCACGATGATCAGTTATGACCGAGTGCTACCTCGGTTGGAGCCCGTCATTATATGATCGGAATGCAGTCAGTCGCGCCAACATCTTCCGATCTGTGCTCTGCTAATGAGGCTCATTGGCCAACGACATTGTGTCGTCACGTAATGTGAATGGAGGGACAAATCCGCACCACCGCCGAATAGGTCGAAAGTCGCCTACCTGACCGCGTGCGTATTACGACCTGCGCCGTAGTCATATGAACTACCTATTTAATATTTAACCGCCATTGTGTGAATGTGTGTATCACCACAAAAAATACTTTATTATATTCCTTTGTGTGCAACAAACTATTAATTGAACCTCGACGACCGCTGTTAGACGTCTCCAGGCTTGCCGATTTGGGAGAAGTGCAGTTTCGGGAGGTTAAGGTTAGTGGCATGATTTTCCTTCCCATATCATCAATCGGATGCAACGATTGATCTGATTGTCCTGCCGTCCACTGCTCTTGAGCTATACTATCGAAGGCCGCACCAGTCCAGGAGGTAGGGCAATACAAATTACAATCGCCGCCACGTGGTGTGCTATAGGGGAGGTGGGGATGGACCTAAAATTTTACCCTGGCACCACCAGGTATATAAGTTTTGTTGTTAGTTGTATGAACAGCGTTATTTTGAACGGTACAAATAAGACGCATATGGCCATAGTGATAGACCATAACGATACCGAAGGTTATGAAAATGCTCTAGAGTGGTATATCTACATCGCGTCACGTTTCTGAGAAACACTACTGTGGTGCATTTTGATAAGATTTGATAAGCATTCGTCGGTTGCTTACAGCGTCATACCCCTGACTATGGTGTTTGTAAAAGACCGCAGCCTAAGGTTCTAGATTGACAAATCAAAACGCAACCTAAGAAAAAAAATCTATTCAATAAAATTGAATAAAATATACATCACGTCTTCCTTGGTGCCGAATCAAGGGCCCCGCAGCATTTGATATAACACTGAGTTCGGAACATTTGATTATCATATTTTCCGTTACACCCCCTTTTATTTTTCCCTTGAGTTTTTGGGCAGATCCATTTGCATATTGGATATCGATGTACTCATATTTATTACTACGAACATTATTGCTGTGCATATTGTTAGTTTTTGTATCGTATTTATTATTTATTGGGCCGTATTGGACGATAACGCAAATTGAAAATTATCTTTCTAGCTTTATGTTTTCTTGTTATGCCCTAGTGCTCTTACACATTATTGTAAGTTACTTTTTTGTTGAGACTATAATAAGAGTGACGTAGATCCAAGAATATTATGTTATGAATGTATAATTTTTATAAATATTTGTATTTTTTGACTATAGATTTTTTATCATCAGTATTTCGGAGACAAGCGGTGTTTAAGTCAAATTGTTTTTTCCATGACTATTGTTATAGTGTACTTTGTAGTAGTAGTTTGTAGTGCATGTGTGTGTGTTACTCAACATATTCAACATATTATTCACGAAAATCTATAATTGACTGCCTGATAACAATTACAAATGTTTATTTATGTGTAATGTAAGTTTTAGGTTTTCCATCATTAAATAAATAGATTATGTTATATCATTTTCTAATTATCTAAAGCCCTAATGAGCTTCTTTTCTATCTGTGCAGGAACGGAGGAAGAATACAATTCCCTGCGGCCGGCCGGCCTTTCGTAAGAGACGACCAAACAACCAACCAAGTAGTCGGTGATTTTTCTCTCTGCACGGCTACCAACCCTGGTCTAGAGTAACTTGCCATAGCAACGGAAAAATACGTTTTTGTAAATAAACTTTGGGGGAATTATTTTTATTTGCTAAACGATCCTTTAGAAAAATTAGAAAATGCCGTTGGGACAGATTTTAATTAGAGACCCGGCTATACCCTGTCATCGATTTACTATTTATTTCTTTCAATTCGTGATAGGTTTTGTGTTTAAAGAATATGTTTTAAATTATAAGATATTGATAAAACGTTTTGATTTACTATACAAATAAGAACCAGCTGGTGGTGCTAATTGCGATCTTAGAGTTATTTAAGACAATTCATTCTATTCATTATCCTCTTTTTTTCTTTTGTCCTAAGTGCATCATGCTTTTGGCCAGTTTCTAAATCCGGGTCATATAAGACACGAGTTTGGGACGCAAGTGGGTTAACCACTATGCTACCACGACATAGCAGAAGGATAGCAATAAAATTGAAAGATTCATTGGCTTGTTATCTATAAATCATCCTACAAGTTGGAAAGTATGAAATCAACTACATCGCAATGGAGTCCTGGCTCGTATATCAAAGTGCGAGGCGACAGAACTGAGCGATGTCTTAATATCCGCCATGGAATGGCATAGCTTTACTAACGCTGTTTACTACAGTCGACAATACTTTCGTTTTAACTACAAATTGACCCTGACCGTATGGGAGAGAGACTCGTGGATAGCGAGAGGGTTCTATTATAAAATGTAGTATAAGCATGTTAGAAGTGTTATCAAAAGAAATTTTACTTATAAACTCGAGGGTGCTTTGGATCCCGTGGACTTACCCCCCCCCCCCCCCTGGTGAAGAGTGCCCTAAGTGAGAGCAACATTTCATATAATATTGGCTATTCTTGGATACTTATAGCATCATTAAGTTCTGAAATAATTAACTGTGACTCACAGACAGATAGACAAGCGATACCATAAGAGTACATTACAAAGGATCAGAAGACTGGTGATAGTAATCTATCATTAAATATTCATATAACATTATATATCATTTATAAAACAACATTATGGCCGATTCTTAATATTTTACTAGAAGAATAAGTCTAAACTACAAAACTGGATGTATTGTTTGCTTTAAAGTAGATTCAATTAACTTTCAGTTTAAGGTCTTTTCTGTTAATTAAAAAGTCCTTTAATTACCCAAAGGGGAGTACCTTTGGGTAATTTAAGTTTCAGAAGTGAATGAAATCATCGAGTTAATTAATGTCCAGTTCCTACAGTTACTATTCATTCACTTTTCTTGCCAACACTTGAATTTAAAGATAAGTGTTACGCGATGTTCATCACAGCAGTTATGAGAACCATAGAGTATATTAATATCACATAGACAATCGTCATAGATAATAATATGATCCTGCCAACACTATGAAGTAATTGCTATCATTAGCAATGATGTAATATTATTATTCTGTAGGGTAGTTTTCGTAGTATTTTCGTATAAAAAGACGGTGTGGCGTGTAGACGGTGTCATTGCTTACTGTGCGGTGTGAATAGGCACACCAAAAGCTGAACAATAAAGGGGAAACCCTGCCCAAAATAGTTAATATATGGTATATATGGTACTGTCTTACCCAAATCTCTGCAAGGCTGTTTACATAAGATAACTTGTATGGAGCTTATGACAAATTTGAACCAATAGAAAGGCAAATTAAAGGTCGATAAGATATAGGAACTGGCTATAAATCACAACTTAAAAGATGTATTATCGTATGAAGTAAAAGGTTACTCGAACCCTAAGGAATCAACTCTACAAATGCAAGACTCGCGTGCAAGCAAGAATTTATGAGACGTAGAAGTAGCACGAATCAATTCACATTCAAATATTCATATTGAAAATTCAGAAAGCGTTGGTACAAAATATTACGAATGCAACGTTCCTGACTGTGAAATATTAAGGCGGATGCATTAAGTCATTCTGCAGGTGAAGAAATTTCCAAAGTTTACACCTAGTATTCTTTAAAAAATGTACAGACTATAACTTTAATAAATTAATTGCACCGGTCCAAAAAACAAAAATTGAACAGTACTTTTGACCAAACCCATCTACTCTGATATATTTTGATGCTTTGAATCTGAATTTGGGGTTAGTTTAGTCTTTACACGCTTAAATTTTTGGGAGGTTCATGGACAAAACTGACCCCAGATTCGGTCTTTTAGTCCATGCATTTTCAAAATTTGACGGTGTACAGAGCAAACTCACCCCAGATTGGGATTCAGCGCACCGAAATACTAAAGAATAGAGATGGCACTAGTCAAATTTGTAGGCCACTTTTTTGTGAGCCAGTGTTATCAGATATTACATATCGGTTGACTGCCAGGTATCTTAATGATGTTTCCTTTCACCGTTAACATCTGGTAATTTTGATAATTTGTATGTGTATTTTTATTTTACATATAGGTATTTTGGACTGCGTTGTCCGTTGCGTTGTCCGTCCGTAGCGTTGCCATTTAGCATCGTAATGTAGGGGCACGTTTCCAATTGACAGTGGTCAGGTCTGGTTTCATAGTTTAAGTAACTAATTTTATTACATTAGTTTCCACACGCATTACCGGACGAAAAAATCAATGTTATTAAATCGATTAGATGAAGTCTTAATAATACCATTTAATTAAAACAAAATGACACAATGGCTTTATAGTACTTGTGAACTAAAAAGCCATTGAAGAGAAGACAATGTTCTCAATATTTAAAAATATTTTTTTTTATAATATTACGAAAAATATTATCTTCAATAGGTACACGTGGATACCATAAATATAAAAATGAAAGGTTTTAAATGTACCTAGTTTTATTTCTATTCTCTACACAGACATGGATATTAAAATGATTTTCTTTGAAGTAAGTACATTGCTTTGATACTTTGAACAGCGAGAATGAAACTAAAATTCGTTTCACCCCTAAATATGCGACAATCCCCACAATATACTTACACCTATTACGTACATGAGCTTACAAGGTATGCTTCTGAAACACAAAATTATTACCAGATATAACGTATTAGATACATGTTCTGGTGGATATGTCTAAGGACATCAACAATCAGGAACATCTATTTGTACCCGAAGCAATATTAATGTCTATGACTGCAGAAAAAATGCAAGCCAGTCATCTTAAATGGAACGGCCATGTTGGAGTCATGCGGGTAACAAATATCAATAATCAATCAACCCTTGCTACGTTCTCACTTCTCAATAAACAAGATTTTACCTAAAAAAGTGACTATTACTTATTTTTTTATCTCTGTATTGGTTATTTATAGATACACAACAATATTTTATACTTGAAATACAATTTTTTTTTGATGAACTATTTAAAATATCAAGTAACCAGTTCAAATAGTCACATAAGAAATATTTTCTAACAAAGAAAATATATTTTTAATTTTTTGTCTGATTTCTATTCGATTTTTAAGATATACATACATACATAGGTACATAACTTCACGCCAGGTCTCTTGCGGGGTAGGCATGAACAACAGAGCGCCATTTAGGCTTATTCTTACACACCTCACTTGCTTCTTTGACATTCATAGCTCTTGTCATGCACGCTCGTCTGTTCTTAAGGCTCCTGACATCACCTTCTGCTAGTACTTTGTAAGACTTAAAAATTTACTTTAAATACAACATCTAACCGCTTTTTTCTTAATATTAAAATGTCCTCACATTAGTTGTTTCAAATGCCTACTAGTGTGGTTAATTTATTTTGATTTTCCTTTCTCACTGTTTCGTTTAATAAATCCTCTTTTCTAAGATACCTCGTTATAACGTCTGAAACAGCTTTTCCCACATTTCTTGAACAAATTTTTATTCTTAGATTCTTTTTGATAGTTGTATACTCAAAGGCGTCACTTTACATCAGTATTCTTTTTCTCAGTCTTTGATGTTGTTTACAAAGCTTTTCTAAAAGAAACTTACGCGTCTAATGTTATTAATTAATCTAGCCTCAGCAACATTTTGATCAGGTCAAACACGTACTCTGTGAGACAATTGATTTTGTAGGTGGGGGAATAGATTACCAGCAAAAATTTTAAACAAATTATGTATTATTTCAATTTACGATGACCGACATGTTTTACAGGATTTTGTTGCTAATGAAAAAGTCTCAAACAATATTTAGGGCATCAGACACACTTACCACTAATATTTCATGTTGTTGAGGTGATTTTTTATGATATATATACCTACTTTCCTCATCAACATATACATACCTATATGTCAATTATAACACTTACCAGTAGTCAATTATTAATTATTTACTGAGAATCATAACTGCAAGTAATCATTACTACAAATAAATATGTACATAAAGTAACACTAATTTACAGTCATTTATAATAATGTCAGCCCATAAATGTCCCACTGCTGGGCTCGGGCCTCCCATTATAGGGCAACGGACAGTATACCCGCCACGCTTGTCCAAGGCGGCTTGGCAGGTTTGACACATCGGTTATCTCGATGTGCAGGTGGCATCACGATGTTTTCCTTCAACGTTTTTAGCACGTGGTAATTGTAACAATATGCACATTTGATCAGAAAACTGACTAAGAGGTGCATGCGTTCCGGTCAGGATCGAACCCGCGCCCTCTGATTTAGGGGCGCGTGCGCTAACCATTACGCTACCACGACTTAATTACATTTTATTTTATCTATATTAATATAATTAATTTGATTGTTAGTATAAGGAATTTGACTTTGAAAACTCTTTATGATCGCCTATATTTTCATAAACTATACTAATCTGTATTATCTATATAATTATAATATTGTTACGAGTCGCGAGACTATAATTAAAATGCCGTTAGAATTACTATAGACTTTATTAGAACTATACATACACGATTAACACAGTAACAAATATAACCGAACATAACAAGTCCAAACGTAACCTTCTAGGTCGTAATTTCATAAAACGAGCAAAACCCGTCACTAAAAGATTATCAATTGTAGAATAAACGTCTTGCTTCGCTCGCGCTTTAGCTACTGCACAGATGTAATATGTCTGCCCGGCTGCGTGAACCAAACGAACCGAATTTCCTAGAATCAGTTTGTACTTCAAATCCGAAACACCTGGCTAATGGCTGCACTAAAATATTACAACACAACAATGGGCTATTTTCTAAACACAAAGTAAAAAGAGTATGCAGGTGTAAATTTGTTTTTGTCGGGACCAGAGTCGTAACAATATTATAATTTCTAATGTTTCAAGGAGGTGTGTTCGGCTGAATCACGCCAGAACGGCTGAACGCATCTGTATGATATTTGGCACGGAGATTATAGTCTGCAATAACACGTAGTCCACATATGATCCCGGAAAAATGTACCAAGTTTGTTACTTTAATTACTTAATTAGTTACCAACGCCGCAGCTGCTTGGAGTAAACATAAACAAAAAGGGCCCAAGTTTTTGTCTTAACATAGTTAGGCGGTTGGAACCTCGCCAAACTCAACTTCCAGCAGTTTATAACTTAAAATAGCACATACATGTTACTTATCTATTCATAAGAAGTTTCAACGCCCCTAATTGTTATTTAATCCATTATCATTTTAGAGTTAAGTCCCAAATGCATCTGATTCAAAACCTACTATTAAGTACTCCGACAGTACGATAGATTGATCGAATATACGAACATACGGCTGATGCCAAGCTTTTGGAGTGTCTGGAATATGGCCGACAGCTCCATACCCACTTTGTGCAAGGCAATCCTATTTTCTTTGACACCCCATTCCATATTGTAATTTGATAATGAACACGAAAAAATATGTGAAATGGCGCAAAATCGAAAAAAGTTTTTAAAATAATATGCGTGTTTCAAATTAAAAATAATCAAAAATTTAAAAAAAGAAATGTTTTATGTTACAGTATTTATGGCCAGACAAGTTATATAATATTAATATGTGTTATTGTTTATTCTCTTTTTTAAAATTCATATTAGGTATATGTTTGTATTGTGTGATATTTATATATCCTATTTATATACAGATTTAATTAGCACACCACTGTCATACACTTGCGAAATTCCGTTTCATAAAATTCATAGCCCGCGTTGTCTGGAAGAGATCGCTCTAAGGCTAGCCGCAGACACAAAATAATATTGTCAATACAAGATTGTCAAAATCTTCATCAATATAATGGTTCCCGCACACTACGCAATATTATTGTCAATTTTATTGAGATTAATCTGACTCAGTCGCTCTGCAGCTAGATTCACGTGCGGACGTTTGACATAACAATTAATGGATACAAAGAAAAAAGTCATTGCATTGAGTATTGCATTATTTTACTGACTAAAAAAACAAACAGCAATATAATTCATAATACGTCCAGGCAGACGGGACGTAAACCTCATCAGTTCCCTTTCCCGATGATTTTGATTTGTGAATCTTCTTTAATTCTTTCCGAAAATTTGTTCGTAGGGCATGAATTTTTTTCTTTACTTCTCTTGTGCTATTTGGTTTGATTTTTTTATAAATATCGAGCAACTTATCAAGCGCATTATTTTTCTTGACTGTATCGCGATATGCTTTGCAGGATGTATTCCATAATTCTGGGAAAGTTTCCCATGATTCAATAAACACTGACAAATGTCCGTGGTAGTGCTATCTTCAACAGTATCAACACTATTTTCGCTTTGGATACTGTTTTCGTCTTCCATTTTGAACAAATAACACGAGCGTACGAACGTCCGCTCGTATTGAAATCTTTTCCTCAACTAAAATAATGCCGCGCGCCCGCACACATCAATATTATTGAAAATACCCCTGCCTCCCCCCGATATTGACATGACAAAATCAGAATTTCTGGATAATCCACAATAATATTGAACACTACCGCAATACTGACCGCACACACACAATATTATTGACAATACGTACTTTATTGTCAATATTATTTCGTGTGTGCGGCTAGCCTAAAGCGATAAGGCCGCCTATTGCTCCTACTTTTGCTGTTTAATATGGCTACAGTAAATTGTTTATTTTATGTGTATGTGGTGAATAATAAAGTGTTTTCTATTCTATTCTACTCCATTCTAGACAGCTTTATTATCACCAGTTTTAGATGACACCCAATCTGAATCAATAAATAAATCAGCAAACAAACTTATTCCCCAAGCAACCCCTTCTCAGCATCTGGTGTCTTATATGATGAATGCCTATCTCCTTTGATATCCTTATGGGTTGCCTAGAAGAGATAACTTGAAGCGATAAATCTACCCATAGCTTATTCAAGAACAGAATCAATAAAGAAAAGTTCAGCATGAATTCACCACGCATAGAATCGAACCGAGGAACTTTTTATTGAACTAAATGGGAAACCGTCTAGACGCCTTAGATTAAAACACATAGACTATCAATAAACAAACCTTGAAACTAAAAAAATAACCGCATTCCGTAATATCTCTGATTTTCTTTCACCTTCTCTCAATTATTTAGGGTCGGCACAATAAGTTTTTTTCTTTCAAATTCAAAATTCAAATTCAAAAATTTTTATTCAAAATAAGTTCCACTGGAGAACACTTTTTGAAGGTCATACATATAGGTTAAAATTTAATTTTACTTCCTAGTCTATGTACACCGCTTCGCAACGTGTTATTGCTGTTAAGGAGAAGAAGCGGCAAGAAACTCCCCAGCAACACGTCTAGCTAAAAAATGTTTTTCTTTATATTTGTTGTTCTATTTTTTACATTTAAGTACTTTTTTTTTTTAAAGATTTTATACAGAATTGTGTTACAGAATAACTTTTGAAGAATTAATGGAGTTGTAGCAAACAGTGCATATTCAATAAGACAAAAGCGCAATAAAAGGATAGAAAATAATTATAGTTATAAATATAAGGACGTAACGTAATTTTTTTTTTGCAACATATCTCCATATATTCCTTACAAGTACGGCAAGATAAAAACGTTATACTCGTACAAAACACAGTATAAGAGGTTGGAGCGAGCTGTTATGTAAATGAAGTTTTGTCATTGACACTCCTCTGTTCTGTCATACGCCTTCTGTCACACCACAGATCATCATATCATCCTTCACAGAAAAAGAGATGGCTTCCATCACTTTTTTGATCTACCTTTTCATTTGTACCCATCAATCTTGCAGCTTGTACGCGCTGCTCTAAAACACATGTCAACACTATGGAAGCATAGAGAGGGCGCGCGGGGAAGCGCAGGCGGCAAGCGGGCGGTGTGGCTGTCCGCCATTTTATGTATTGTTTCACTTCGCGACTGCTCTCAAACAAGCGCTCATTTAACTTTAATTTCTAGTATTATATATATTTCAAGAGATCAATTTAATTCAAATGTTATATTGCATAAATGACAAAAATATATAAGTGTGAAAGTTTGTTGTTTACTTATTTACAACACAGCTTATCATTCTTTTTGTCGCGTGACTTTCATCCCCTTACAATATTATGTATTGCGCAAGTCGGAAGTCTAAGTAACTGTACAAATCTAGAATTACAATCAATTGGCAGTCAGCGAAACTTCACGACCACTTTGTTATAATGCGGAGACAGTTAGCAACTTTATATCAATGTTTTCCACTGCAACAATATCGGAAACAGCCGTACTTTAAGGAGATTGGTTGTTGGAGGAACGCCAAATCTTGCTCAAGCGAAACATAGTAGTTTAATTCATATTATATTATTCCTTTTACAAGAGCTTTCTAAGCAAAAGAGTGTAGCCGGGCTTCTAAAACTACCCCCGCGGTATTGTTTTACTTTTACTATGATGACTGTTTTGTTACCAAAAAAAATAATTCACCCAAATTTTCAGCTTTTTATCTTAAGTATATTGTGGCGAATGACCGTAGAACCATCTAGTTAGTTTTAGAACTTTTAGAAACAACCAGAACAATCTAAAAGTAAAAGACAAGGACGGATATATTCAGAAAGAGATAGACGATAAACGAAAGAAAGAGATAGATAGATGTTAAAAAGGGATAGACGATGACCGGAAAAAAAAAATTGATAGATGTTAGAAAGAGATAGATGTATAAACGAAAGTTCCCGAACAGAAGGTTCGGGAAGGAAGAGACAGAGATAGATAGATTGGTTCTAGAAAATTCTTCTGGGTATATAAACAGCTTAAGGCGCGCCTACCGAGCAGTTTAAAGTTGAGTTCAGTACTAAACGGTGAAACGACAAGTGCGATACTAAAGAGTTATTAGAGAAGGTGAATAGAGGACAGAGACGAATTAAGTGGTGATTTTAGTGACCAGTTTGGTGGATAGATACTTGAAGAAGGTGTGTGGCGTAGTTCGAGAAAGAAACCAGAAGCGAGCTATACGCGATAATACCGGAGGTGGTCTACGCAATATCGGCGACGGTATTGAGGGCGTGACAACTTATCGTCGGGGCTGTGCATCGTTGGTCGTGTGTTTAAGGACAGCAACCCTACAGGGAGGTACTGCGCGCGGCTTTGTAAGTCAATAAAAGCTTTTAGTTAAAAACTGGTGTTTTCTTCCAATCCACAAGTGCGTACCCCGCTCGCACGTAACAGTATTTTTCGTCTTTTAAAAAAAACTATAATTCTGTTTTTCTTCAATAGTAAAATTACCAATTAGCTCATGGCGATTTTTTCACCAAATCTTGGAAATAAAAAAGTATTAAACAATTTTTTTCTATAATTCCCTGGTGAAAAGTAGATTTTTAAAAATAAAATATAACTAAAATATATTTTATCTCGAGTTTTTGAAAAGTCACTATCATCATTTTTCCAAAATATGTAATCTTTTCTACTAGTGAATTTTTCAATTTCTTTGAAGTGGCGTAACAGGGTTTGCAAAAAATAAAAGCCGTATTTTTCATATTCTAGTATTCTATCGAACTGATATTTTGTAATTTGAATCAAAACAAATGCCCCTTTGAAACGTCTTTAAAATAATAACTTTCTGTACGTACCTACGTGTTAAAAATTATGTAATTTTTCTATACGATTAAGAACATTTATTGGTGATAATATATGGCGAAGAATTGGTGTATAAGGTTTGCGTTGTGTTGTTTTAGAAACTTCTAACATAATAAATATTAATATTTTCTTAAGTTTTCACGACTTGTACACATAATTAATAATAAATAATTTCTTTTCTTTTATTTTTTCCTTCCACCCATTTTAATATTATATAAAAAAATTTTTAGAACTAGGCATGTTTGCTGAAGAGTTTCTTGCGCCGCTTCTTCTCTTCAGCCACAACATGTTGTGAAGCGGTGGTAAAATTAGATGAGGCTCCCATAGAGTAAATAATATCCATAAACAAAATTAAAAATAAATAATTAAAATGAACAAGTTGGCGGTAGGCTGAATAAAAACTTTGACAATATACGTTAGACAAATGTCATCTTTGTCTTCCGTGACCACGGCCACTGAAAAGCGGCCGAAACGTCGGATAAACCAAAATAAAATAAATTACCGCGCTTAAAACTGTTAAAACGTAATTATAATAAATATTTTCTGTACATAAAATAATTTCATACCAAATAAATCTTTACACAAAAGAAAAGCATTCATGTAAATACTAGGCGGGCCACATTATCGAAACGCTTTATGGTTTGTGTTGAACACTAAACAGCAATCGGAAAATATTTAATTTTGTTCTTGCACTAAACGGTTGTACAAAGTGCTATTAATGTAGCGTACAGAAAAAACTAGCCAAGAACATTTTGAAACAGGCAACTTTGGTTTTGCGAGTAACCTTTTTCGGAAAATATAAAGTCCTGAACGGTAAAAGCGCTGAGAATTTATGTCTTTTATTTTATTGTGAGAGTTTGTACTTTTTTTTATAAATAAAGGCACCTAGACAAAAACCGTCAAGAATTAATAATAATTAGTTTTGCCAGATAATTTATAATTTTTCTTAACCTGTATTGATCAACACTGATCTGAAAAAGTTGAATAATTCCAATAAAACCACGATAGATTGATTCAGCTCTGTTGATTGTTTTTGTGGTTTTCCCATATTTATGATTGTACGGTTTTGGAGCCTTAACCAATAAACGCTATTCAAACTTTCATGGGTTTTTTAATATTTTAAGTATAGACGCTATCAAACACTATGGTTGGTTATATTTTATTCAATAATTGAAGCCCACCACGGAGCTTTGCCTGAGTAAGCTCCCGTTGTCAAAGTCAAAAAAGAGTATTAGGTACTTAATTTATCCTCCAACTTGTGATAATTTGATTTAATCTGGCTTATTACTGTCGTCCTTTATCCTACAATTTTCAAGAGGAAAATATACCTCACGGCAATCATTACAAGATCCGTTCGTCGATATTCCCTCATTCTGTATACAATTTCTCGCATAATCTTGAAGCTTATCTAGATATAC
Organism: Dendrolimus punctatus; assembly: GCA_012273795.1. Taxonomy (NCBI): domain Eukaryota; kingdom Metazoa; phylum Arthropoda; class Insecta; order Lepidoptera; family Lasiocampidae; genus Dendrolimus; species Dendrolimus punctatus. Next base: position 14,314,431 of record CM022540.1, on the reverse strand, counting down.
CAAGGTAGAAGTTTCGCGCGACCAAAAAGCTGGTCTAGCTATATAAATATTCTTGATTGGCTGATTTTCAGTTTTCTCTCATAAATCAGTATACACTACGATATAGTGATATAGGTTTTACTTTAAAAGGTATTAATAAATTCTTTTGAGGCGTGAGATACACGTGAGATAGTTCAAGTCTCTGGATTGTAATGTTGCGATGTTTGTAAACCACGGTAAGTGTTTATACCATCAGGTTCCTACTCACTCGACTCCAGTCATAATTAACCATATAACAAACTCTATAATAATCGTGTACTTATACATCTCAAGCAGGTTTGAATAAACGTATAGAATCCTAAACAAATTGATGACGTGTAATAGGTATAACTTTTTTTAATAGTATGGAATTATGACCTATTAGTATCCTTTGACAAATCTGAAAATAGCAAAGATTTCGACAAAAAAACGAAAATTCTTGCACACTACAAAGGCTTTTTAATGCATAGTCTAAAATGCACTTGGGCAACTTTTGAAAATCCTTTGTAAAATTTCGCTTCCTGCGATTAAAAATCGATTCTTACAAAGCTTTCTACTTAAAACGGATTAGAATTTTCTACATTCTGGTATAACAACGGTCTTTTGAATCATTTATTCTATATATATTATTTAAGAAAAGTGGCCGAAACGTCAGGATAAAAATCAAATAAAATATCGCCTATAAAACTTTAAAAAAGTCGTTTTAATGAAAGAAAGATTTTTTGTGTAAATCCTAAATCATTTTATTGGTAACATTATTACAATTCTGTTGTTTGTATAAGTGAAATGTATGTCATAAATTCATTGTATATATACAAGGTGCGCTCGATTAACTACCTCTTGTTATTGGTTCTATATTCTTATTCTTTAGCCAATCTCAGTCCACTGCTGGATGTAGGCCTCCCCAAGTAGCGCCACATATCCCGGTCTCCCGCCTTCCTCATCCAGCCGCTGTCGGCGACATTATGCAGGTCACCAGTCCAACGGGCTGGCGAGCGTCCAACGTTACGTTTGCCGAGACGTGGTTTCCACTTTTGGTCCCGTAACATTTGTCAATTTGCCTGATGTCCCAAGATTGCATTTTATTAACTTCATATCACTCCTATGCCTAATGAAGTGCGAATGCAGGTCACTCTGCTTGGTATTAGAATTTGCCATTTTTATTAGTCGTGCATATACAGCGATCTATATTAGTATACTGGATAAGCTAAGTATATAGGATAGGCTAAGTATACCTAGTTATTTAAAGTGCGGTCGTGCTAATTTCGTGTTACGTGCACGGCTCTCTTTTGTATGCGGAACGCCGCTCTCAATCGGCAGCGCGCGCCTACAGCTCCGCACCGTACTGCAACAGTGAATGCACAGTTGGAAAGTGGCACTCCGAGCTACATCCACTATACACGCGACACCCTGCCCAGCGCATAGCATGCACTTATTAATGTGGAGCAGAGTCCATCAGCACTGTTGCCCCCTATCTACCTGACAGTACAATTTGCCTGATCATAAAAATTAAGACACCAGTACAATAATCGTCACGTCTGAGAGTATGCGCTTTTATTCGTTTCCTATCAAAGCCAACTATTTTGTGGGATGCCTTCATTTCAACTTTTTGTTGGTAGCGGATTCTCAGTTTTCTCAGTTAATGTAAGTGTAAGTGAATTTTTGTCATGTTCTTATATACAATTTAGATAGTCAAGGTTTGCTAGGATACGTCATTAGATCACCATGGTTATCTGTTGTTAATAGTAGCTGTTATTATAAATATTAGAAAAGAACCACCAATGTAAAAGAGCTGGGACAGAGGTTGCCGATCCCTGATCATGTTAACAGTTGACGCCGGTCCTGAAGAGCCTTTAAAAAATACAGTAGATATTAGCACCAACGACAACAGGCTTTTTGAAAGTTACATTTTATTAGATCTATGAAAACTAAGTTCTTGTTTAAAATCCAAATGGGCATAAAAAAATATCGGAATAACAAAACATCCAAAGTAACCACTTAAGAAACTATTTCAAAAAGTGGAGCCAGCATATTCCCAGTGGCACTCATAGTTAGACGGGCGACGGTTATTGCAATGTGGGGGCGAATGCGGGTGGTTCTAGCCAAGTGGCATTATTCGACTCATTGCAACCGCACTTATTGCAAATGAGCTCTGCGTTGCACCGCCGTCTCAGGCTCGAATGTGGTAATGGACGGCGGATTGAGGAACTAATTTCTTGTCATTACATTAAGTTCGTAGAGTAGACATTGGAGATAAACTGTTAGAGAGTTGCCTATGGTGGTACGGTTCAGATTTACCGAAAACAATGAGGAGAGCATTAAATAATGGCCATGATGCCTTCGCGTGGTCCTTATTCAAAGGGTAAATATATGCTCCATTGACGTCATGAAGAATGACATACGTGCCAATAGTGACACAGTAAGGGATGAAAGATCCCGCGAAGTGGAGAAGAAAAAATATGAAAGCCTACCGTGGACTTCGAAGTGGAGTTAGTTTAGACAGAAATGTTTAGTTAAGTAGTTTTAATCATTTGAGAAATGAGAAAGAATACAATTTCCTGCGGCCGGGCGGCCTGTCATAAAAGGCGACAAAACAACCCACAGCCAGGTGGTAGGGTATTTGCTCGTCTGGATGGCGACCATGCCTGGTCTAGAGTATACCGCCATAACAACCTTGTGTTGTGTTCCAATATTAGTGACCAGGTTCCGGTCTCTCTTAAGAGAGCGGCAGCACATTTGTAACGCCTTTGGTGTTGCAAATGTCCATAGGCGATGGTAACCGCTTTCCATCAAGTGGGCCATATAATATACTAAGCGCTTTTGTTAGGTCTTGATACTTAGTGAACCCGTTGCTAGCTTTTATAAAAGTGACAAATGATTCAATTTTTTTTAATAAAGCCGAATATTATGCAAAATCATATTGCAGAATTATAAAAAAAATACCTGTACCATACGCAGGTACAAGAGTACTCTAGAGGGCCAAAGTCAATTTCATTGGAATATAGGTCTCCAATTCGATTCTCATCGGCGTAAATTTCATAATTTTTTGTTATATACTCTGATCCAAGTGTCTAGCTAGGATCACCCCTGAATTTATCCATTGTATAGGTATCACTCATATGAGGACCTGTGTCAGCCGGAACATCAGGGTGTCATGACGACGTCCTAGCCAATCGCGCAGGACGGGTCTTACCGCCTCAATGGTGGCAGGGGCGATTTCCCCAGACCTCTACAGCAACCTGACGGAGCTCTGACCAGCACGCTTTGATTTCACAAGGCGCGGGTCTAATTTTTTTCTATTATTATACTAAGATAATAAAAAAACTATTAAAATAAATACAAAACATACTTTAATTCCAGTGTTAAAGATAACAGCTAATTGGCTTAAAATTATTATGGCACAGTTCATTTGTGAATCCATTTACATAAATTACAATAAAACTATTTTATTTCGTTTCCTGCGGCGGCACTTGTGTCAAAGATGATCTGTCTTGCTACACGACCAACAAAACTAGACTTAGTCTCCGCGTACCTCCTAGAATTGTTCGCAGCTTCAATAAGTTTGCACGTCCTTCGTAATTTCTGTACTTAGTTGTTTTCTTCTTATAGTCTTTTTGTTGGTTGTTAAGTTTTTATAGCTTTTTTAAATTTAGTATTTTGTTAAGTTTTAACTTTATTGTTTTGCGTTGACGACGTTTGAAATGTGTTAAAAAAGAATAATTTAAAACTAATTACGAAAATCATGTTGATATTTTTAGATATTTTTGCAATCGTGATCCGACATGGTTGACGGCGGCATTTGTCTATTTGGCTGGGTCGGATAGTATACACATTGAGTTCGTGAAAGATTGAATGTTTTTACGGTTCTTAAAATATATTTCAATCTTACTCTAACTTAATATGAATAAGATCAATGGACTGTCGCCATATGTATGTTATTTATATAGTTAAAAATAAAGCTTTTAACGTATAGTCACATTTATGGATACACATACGTTATCTGTAAATATAGTAGCGTCAATAACAATTAAAACAATATTGCATCACAAATACACCCGAGGCTACATTTGAGTGTAATGGCCTATGTCTTTAACATCATTGCAGGTGCGGCCGCAGCAATACATAATTATTTTCATTGATTTTTTTTAAATTCTTTCAAAAGTCACAAAAATACTTTTAAGTGTGAATTATTGTTATTAGTATAATACATATAAATTATTATTATTAAATGATTAAAAAAATTACATTATAATTTAAAAGAAAAAAACATTAGAATTGGTAGACTATTTTGAATATAGCTAATATTTTACAGATTTTTTGTTACGGAACGAATGCATTGAATGGATATTAATGAAAAATCACAAAATTGTAATTTATATTCAGAGTCAAAATAAGCGGGTGATAGACGTGGGGCAAGTATGACTACTTAAGGCTAAACAACTCTTTTCGCCTCTGAAAGTTCGCGTAGAGTACTGCTCAATAGAGTAAAAAATAATAGTTGCGCTACTTTTGGTAAAGTTGTCTATGCTCTATATTTTCTATGGCTTCAATATTTTGTAAATTTTTAGTATTAACTATTAATTAAGGCTTCTAGCAACGTCAACGTTTTTCAAGAGCAATATTATTTATTGTGAATAAAATAGATTAATATTTGAAAATGTAATAAAACTAAATTATTTTTCTCTTTTACAAAGCTGTTGATTTTTATTTATAGCGTTTTGACAAAAATTGCAGATGTAAATTGTTTCATATCAAAAATTTGGAGGTGATTTAGTGATTTTTTCTTAACTCAAGATAACTATAGAAAAAATACGAAAAAGCCATAAATACGCGTACTTGCTCGCACACCTATCATCCGCTTTAAAATACTGAGATTTTCTTTCCTAGTCGGTATACTCGTTTTCTCTTTTACATGCTATATAATAATAAACAAGTCTACACGATCTCAGGTGCATCTAATTACTAATAGTACCATAGTAAATTTTAGTAACAAATATAAAATAAAAAAATACATAAAATATTTATGTATTTTTTTAAATTTTACAATAGCTTGTTTTCAAATATTAGGTGCAGTTAAAACTATAATATTGAATTATATTCCTTAAATTCTTCTAATTACTTATATACCTCTTAGGCAGGCGAAGCCACATTTTCATTGCCGCTCTTAGATTTACGAAAGCATCGATTACGCATACTTCTGCAGTTTACCTGGACAGAGATCATAACGTTTGACGCGGATACATTGATTAAAATGTATCATCCATGTCCAGTCCACTGACAATGTAGACATATCCTATAGGATTTACACATACAACAAACACTTAAACAGAAGATACGATTTAAACACACGTCTACTATATTATTGCTATGACGGGCGTATTCGGAGAATCTAGCATTCTTTTACTCTTTGTATTCACATAATGTTTTATATACCTTTGGTATATATTTATATTATTAGTAATTATTTCCATGTTTGTCCTACTTGTTCATTGTCATTTGCAGTAATTTTCTTAGTATTGAAATGTAATCATCTGTTGTTATTCGCTCAAATTTTTGTGTTTTGGCCGACCTTCGAATGAGATATAATAAATCGTTTTATTCTTCGTTCTCTTCTTCTCTTATTTGGCATTAAATCAAATGAAAAAAGCATGTTTATTGGAGATCTAATTCTATTTTCTGGAATATATAAGGTCGGCCTGGTGAGACCAAGTTATTAAAGTTTCAACTACGACCGATGTAGTAAGTCTACATTTAGAACATTAATGTTATCTCGACAGACTTTATGCGTGTTATGTTATTAAGTTTTCCTCCCTTACGATTTGTATTTGTAAGTAAGTATAAATTGAGTGTATTCCGATAAAGTTGGTGATCTTCCGAAATTATATTTAAATGCGAATCCCACATTACGTAACATTAATTTCAAATTTAATTAAATAAAACTAAGTACTCCATTTAAACTAAACTGTAATTTAAGAATAACATAATCATACAAATAAATAACGCGTTTGTCTTAAAATAATTGGTAAGTAAAAAACCATAAGAAGCTTAACCTATGACAAGTAGAATATATATTGGTTATTAACGATTTGATAATTATCGATTTTTTAAAATAAACAACTTAAGTAACTTAAGTAGACTATATCAAACAAGACTTCGGAATACATTAAAAAATAAATTTAGAACTTACATTTTATATTCCTAGCTTTCTTATAACAAGTTTCATACTTAATGCTTAAACTGCTAGGAATCTACTAGTATTATAGACGATATAATGCACTACTAGGGACTATAAGACTAGGGTTTTCCTTGTTACTCATCAGCTAAAAGCCCTCTTGTCTACGTGAATTTCAAGTACTATACGTATAAAAATTAACCGTCAATTTTCTAACACGACAAAAAAAACATGTATACCAAATACTACTAATTTACCCGTATATATTAACAAATGAACAAACAATTAGAGCTCACTTTACACTTGAATATCACTATGACTTTCCTTTATATATTTTTTTAAATATAGTATTTAATCATTCACTAGAAAAATAACATTATATTACTAATAATTCGGCAGTGAAATGTTAGAAGTAGAATCTTCACGCGGCTGCGTTCGAGTAAACTTTAAATGTACATATTATAGATTGGTAAACAAGTGCTTTTTGGACCAACTTTTTTCAGCAGTCTCCGAAAATTATAAATGAGGTGTCATTCGATTCAGAATGGCATCTAGATGATTTTTGAAAAAAATGAAGTTCCGCTTGCAAAAATTGTAAAAGTTATTAACAAATAACTAAAAAAAGGGGGTTTAGTTTTTTGCAAATATCTCAAAAAGTAATAAAGATTTTTCAAATTTGTAAAAAGATTCAAAAAGAGCAGGAGATTTTCTAACAAAAGTTTTGACTTCCGAAACTGTAAGATCAATATTTATAATTTACCAGAGGGATGAAAATACAGCCGAAAACGGGTACTCTGGCTTACGCAAGCCACACCCACATCGGCCCTCTAATAAATAAATATTATTTAAACATACTAAATATGAAAATAAAAAAATGAAAAAATTCAGGCACTAACTGAATAGATGAATGAATAATAATCTGCTTGAAAATTTTTTTTATAACAATTTTTCATTTAGTCATTCAATAGTTAAATAATATTTTATTTTTGCTTGAACATGAACATTGCAAGTGTGATAATTGTTAAACTATAAATTTAAGATTTTTTCCTTTCTTGGAGCAATTTTTGAAAGGCTTTAGAATAGAACCCCGTTGGACAAATTAGAAAATGTTTATTTTTCATTTTTTTATTAATAATTTTCGTTGTTACAAAATTAAAAGTTTAAAATTTTTGTTAGGAAATTTCTTGCTCTTTTTGAATCTTTTTTCAAATTTGAAAAATCTTTATTACTTTTTGAGATATTTGCAAAAAACTAAACCCACCTTTTTTTTAAAGTTAATTGTTAATAACTTTTACAACTTTTGCAAGCGGAACTTCATTTTTTTCAAAAATCATCTAGATGCCATTCCGTAACGAATGACACCTCATTTATAATTTTCGGAGACTGCTGAAAAAAGTTGGTCCAAAAAGCACTTGTTTACCAGTCTATTACGCAGAAACTGTTCCATTATTCACACAGAAATTAAAGTTTTTATAACGGTTAATGATCCCATCGCTTTAAGCTCTCAGTAATTATTTATACCAGTGCTTTTCAACCATTTTGAATACGCGACCCCTTTACAGGTTGAAAAGTTTTGGCAACCCCTTTGTGCCATAGACAGACAAAAAGTCAGTAATTTAAATGAGTACGTTTGTCTTTTCATATTTTGTTACCTATATGAGCTTAGAAAGTACCTAAGTATGAGGTATGAACATAAATTGCTTTTTCCTTTTTGCCGGTGATGCCCCGAGCAAGGCTCTGCGATCCCCCTAGGGGTCGCAACTCACAGGTTGAAAAACACTGATTTATACAAACTATTTTGTTTAATCTTGTATAAATTCAATATTCATTTTAAAAATAACAAATGTGTATGTATATATAATAATTATGAAATAAATATATGTTGCTGGGGAGTTTATTACGCTGCTTTTTCTCTTTTAACAGTAACTAAAATATCTTTGAAAGTGGTGGTAGACTCACGATTTTCAATAAGTAACGTGTAACATACCCTTTTAAAATATTGCTTATTATTATGTATTTTAAAAATATCAGTTTTAACTTCAATAATTGCATTTTTTTTAATCGCACACAAATATCTAATTAAATATTATTACTATAGGTAGGCAGCTAAAGACCACCAGTCTTATTCATATTGAGTTAAGAGTTCTTTAAAAACCTTAAGAGAGCCTACACTTACTTTAAATCAATACGAAATAAAAACGCAGGACTAATTCTGCTATTAAAATATCATCGCAATGGTCACGTCTCAATGGTATTTTTTATGAAAATACAGCCATTGTATTTCATTGTACATAGTAGTTGCATTTGTTTTCTGTTAAAATTTATTTATAAATAATCGTACAATACTAAATATGTATAACACCATCGTTACTTTGACTCATCAATATTCTTTAAGAGCGCTCTTTGCACAAATTTGAATAATACTTGGTTCTAAGTTGTCTTTAATAGTGTACAGTAAAGATTTATTTATTTATCTACTTATCTATTACGACGGCAGTGGTTGATTACTCTGACAATATTGTAATAAAAATAAAAATAAAAACGCAGAGTCGGCCTGTTCGGTTGTAGAAATTATTTAACAATAACTGATTCATAAATAATATTGCCTTTAACGGAGAAATCGTCATGGTAATCTACCACGAATATCAACAAAAAAAATAATAAATATAAATACATTTTACACGTTTTATAACTCATTCACTTACAAACAAAAATAAATAGTTTATGTTAGTAAATTATATGGCCTTCTATGATTCTTCCTCCAATATCGACGACGTTGTAGTGGATTTCTGCAAGAAAATAAATAAATAAATATTTGAATACAAGAAGCATGAAGAAGTAAATATGCAAAAGTGGTATTCTCAAAAATATTATTAGAAAATTTATAAATTACATTAAAGTAATTTTTCAACTCACAGTCGCTAGTTTACTGACGGGATATTTGCATAATATTTCACTTTTTTAAATTACTGTAATAATAAAACTAGAAATAACAGTTAATATAAAAACATAATAAAATAATATTAAAAGGGTTAATAATAAAATTAATGTTAAGAAAGAAGTGCTAGTTCCAGATCACTGTCAGGAAAGAATTTTCAGTGAATAATAATATATTTAGAATTTCATTACTATATGCGAAATAAAAATTTCCATACCATGAGATCAACGATAAATAGTGGTGAGTAAGATGGAAATCATAGCCACAGGAACATTATCGAAGAGAATAGTCTTAATTAAATTATATTTTAATTTAACAACTCTTGTTTTTTTTTAAATTCTGAAGTTGCAAATCGGACAGACGCTCCATCTAGTGGAAAACGGTTACTACCGGCTTTAGAAATTTGAAACATCAGGGTCTAAGTAAACGCATTGCCAGCCTTTTGTATGGGATAGATAGGACAAAGGGAATTTTATTTGGAAGTTATGTATCCAACCTTAAATAAATCTATCCATCTGTTTGCACTGCACCATTAGTCATTGGAAAGTTACTTAGCAAACTAAAACTAACAAACAGACAGACTGACAAAAACACGTAATTTTCAGACTCAGATATTATAAATAACTAACTAAATTCATTTGAAAACAAAACATAAATTAACATAATGCAATAATAAATGGCGCTAATAGGGGTAAATGCGAATTTAATATATTTATTTTTCTGTAAGTGAAATATAAGAGAAATAAGGGTCTTAAACCTTAAAAAAACCTAAAGGCGATGTTATAGAGGGGTCAACATAGAGAAGACAGAATAAGGGGAGGAGTGGGAGAGGAAGATGTGATGACGGAAAAAGGAAGTGGGCTGTTGGTAGTAAATTCATTATTCATCGAAGAAATGTCTCAAAGGGATAAAACATGCGTATATATTATACTGTTAACAATTATAATATTAACTGTATCTTTTAACCTATATTATAGAATTCTAAAAATGCCGTGTCTGTACATTGAAGCTGTTTTATAAGAACAACCGGAACAACCTATACAAACGATACATTTTTTTAGATTTCTTGTCTGTTTGTTCGAGCTTCAAGTAAAAATCTACTGGGCCGACTTCGATACGATTTCCGCTGATCGAACGCATATGCTTAGATTTAAAATCTGCCCTAGTTTGTATCCTGGGAATCCTGCGGGAATTTCATGTCAAGCGAGGATGAGGTTGCGGGTATATCCTTCACAATAAATATCGGTCACCTCCACTCAATAATAAAAAAAATGCATAGTTATTTACTGTCGTTATACTAAATCAAATAGCTTATAAGTTTCAAAGAAAGAAAGAAAAGATTTATTGTCGTAAATGTATGTACAGACAGAAAACAGAATACGTGTAGTACGACGATGTACATTGAAATAAAACATATACAATTGTACTTTTCAAAACACACAAAAATACACAATAAAAAAACGCAAGTACATAACATTCACGCCAATCAGGCTGGAACTCAGCATTATGCTGCGACAAGGTCTGGCGCAGCGCTGATTTTCAGTTCCAGCCTTTATACAAAGAAAACAATGACTCAAACAAAATAAATAATGTAACTTCAATAAATTGTTTATTATTATTTGCAGAGTTAGGCAGCTTTTTAATTTTAAAGCAAAGTTTTATTTAAATAGTTATCTTACAAGTACTAAAAATAAATGCAGTTAATAATTAGTTTATTAATCTTGTTTTTAGAAACACATACATTTTTACACAGCTTTACGGCTAACATTGCAAGTTAATGTTGTTTTTTAGTTAGGAAATTGTAGTCAAGCAAACAGCAAGCGTCATTTTAAGCTTTGAAATCAAGATGGCTTCACTATAATCGACATAATATTTAATCCAACACGAGTTAATATATCAGCGCTATAAGGTTTTTGGGACGAAGACACTTTGCAGCATGTATCTGTTACTTGTTTCTGGAATGCTTAGAGTCGTGTTATCTATATAATCCCATTTTTTATCATTAAATCTTCATTTGCAATATTTTTCAAATAATTTCTTACACATTAATATGTTTTTTAATATATTTTAAATGTATTGTATCTTTTCGTGTATTAGTTACATTCTCGATCATCAAAATATTCTCATTTATTTTAGCCCTAATAGCCTAATGTATGATAATAAAAAATATCAAATATCTGTGTAGCTAAAGGTATAATAATACTTTTTTGGCAAAAATGGACGAATCGCCCAAGTGGCATTATTGTCCTTGCCACATTTTTTTAAAACTCGTGCTAGCAAATTCAATTTCAAATACAATGTTACTGATTAACATTCATTATATTTACTAACAAGGCCCTTGAAAAATTCTTAACAAATTAATATAAGATTAAAAAGAAACCTGGTTTCAGCTAACGATACGTGTGTGGATTTGGTAGATTCATCCATTTACAATACATATAAGGTGTTTTGTATTAATAGTAGCAACACATTATGCCTTCTTTGACATTCAGTGTTCAAATGTTAGAAACCTGAATACATGTCAAACTTTTGACTTCTAGTGGATAATAGCCATCTTCAATATTAAATAGTTTAGGTACAGCCATACTGATTTCAAAGTGTTATTAAAAAAAATGTTCTTAATCAGAACTTTATTTGACTACAAATATTTAATTCTTAGCGAGATTCAAATGCTACATTTACGCATGCTCTACTACCTTTGATAAAATTGCATTTTTAAAGCCTTATTCGGTATTTCATACCCCTCCTCGTCATAGCCCATCGTCGACGTCGCTATTATTGGAAAAAAGATTAACTATTTTACACGACTTCATAATTATTGTTATTCTCGATCTTGCTTATTTTTTTATATTTTTTTTATAGCTGGAGTACAGCAAAAAGGCTGACGGCCCACCTGATGGAAAGCGGTTACCGTCGCCTATGGACGTTTGCAACATCAGAGATGTCACCAACGCGCTGCCGGCCTCGAAGAAATTTTATGACACCCTTTTTGAAAAACTCCATATCGTAGCGCTGTGGGAAAACCTCGGCTGGGAGCTCATTCCAAATCCCCACGGTACGCAAGAGAAACGTATTAAACAATAGAAAATATATAAAGTAAACAACAGGATAAATAATATCCAATTTAAAATCATAGTGATGTTTCCCATGTTACATCGTAAATGTATAACAAAATTATACATAGTTTAGTCACAGACAGACAGTACTGGCGTGGAAGAATACTCTATAAACTCTTTCCAAGCGTTTATTTTACTTTTGATACTTGCACGTTTATCAAGTTACGTACTTCTTGAGAGTAATACACATATTATGGAGGGTAGAAGTGAGGAGGACCATCTTAGTGTATCAAAGATTTTTCGTTGAAAAGCTGCCAATTTATATGGTGACGTGGCAGCAAGTGGACAGACTTTAAAAACAGCGCGAAAAATGATTAGAGTACGTAAAGAAGGAAAGAAAGATTTCCACCTTGTTGTATCGCATTTTTTAAAAATTATTATAACATACACGAACATCAATATAAGATTAAATATATACAAGTTTCATTTTTTGAAATAAAAAATAAAGAAATATTAAAGTAAGTCATCAAACATATTAAATATTTCAACCCACTTCAATTGGTTTAAACTTCTAAAATCATAATAAAACTACCTTTCAACGGTTTCAAACGCAGTAATGCCTAAACTTATATAATTTCCATTTGCTACGCTAACGTTATTTCCATGAGTCTTCGAACAATAACTTAGTGTTTACTGGTACTTTTTCAACTTTTTCCCTAAAAAAGAAGGTTCTCCTTACTTCTACCCTCCATAGACCACACGAAACATGTGGCATAATTGTCATATTTAGTGTAATTCTGACGTTCTATGACTCATGTAATGCGCGCATGTACTGACACAAAATAAATGTATCGAATACACTTGCCTAAAAATAACACAATATCGTATTAAAATTTTAATACATGTTATTGTTTCTTTTATATATAAATTATAATAATTAACACATGTGAGTAAATTTATTAAAGGATACCAAAAATATACATATGCGTTAAATTAATTGAAATTTACTTGTCAATCATTTTTTTATTATTTAGAACATATTTTTAGAACATCTCAGTCAACAAATTGATCTTACGGCCGATTTTTCAACCATCAGCTAAAAGTTATCCACTATAATCTGACTGAATGTAAAAGTAAAGCAATTCCATTGTATAATTCACCCAAGTGTAATTTTTATTTGTTCATATTTTATTTTATCTCATGAAAGTTTTATAGTGGGGATGAAAACGGCCCTTAATAAAAATAAATGTATAATTTAATTATCTAATTTTATTTAAAAAATATGTTTTAAATAATAAGATTTTGGATGAAAGACTGCCCTCTGTTAAAATGAGCTTTACGTATTTCCCAGAGTTATATTTTCCACTCGGCAATTTTAACTCACATTATTTTTATATTTATATTCTCATAAAATATTATACTTACTTAATACATATATCACTGTTAATTTCAACACATAATATTATGAAGGAATTCCGACATGGATATCTGAAACAAAAATAAAATAATTCACTAAACATTTCATGTATTTAATTTTTATTTTTAGCATATTCGTCATTACCAGCCATTTTGGTCCATTATATTTTGAATCTACTTTCTGAATGAAGCAAAATCGTAACTATAAGCTTAGATACTGATTCTTCATATATTTTTAGTAACCTAAATATTGTTCATATCCTAGGCATTTTATTGTTAGCTTATACAAGCTTTGTTTCTTGAGACATAAAGTAGCTATCCATACAGTCACTGTTTACACGACAGACACTGTTTTATAACATTTATCAACAAGTTCAAAATATACATTTCTACCCTCTTTTTTAATTTCATGTGGACTGTACTCACACAACATTTCTATTTCACTACCAATAATAAAAACCATAGAAAACATATTAAACAAACACAAAGCATCGGATTTTGCCTTTCATTAAAATCCGTTTAGCAGATTAGTCGTGATAAGGTAACAGGCATAATCGAATAAAGAAAATAAAAAACTACAGCGCCATCTAGTGGAGAATTATACCGTAGTATGACATTCTGTGATCAATTCTATGACATTTTTTTGTAGTTTAAGAAATATAAAAAAAGATTTTTAACGTTGTAGTTGAGTTTCTACAACATTTAGAAAGCATAATAAAATTCTAATAAAAAAAACCGACTCCAAGCGTAACTAAAAGGTAAATCTTATGATTTTCTTCATCTTGCAATTAAGTTAATCATAAAAATTATACAAACATATAAGTTATATTTTTGCAAATCTGTTGTTTCTTCTTGTTTTATTTGACACCTATTTCAAAATGTTGTAGAAAATATTTATTTTTCCCTTTGTAGTACTCTTAAAATCGTTTTTTTTTTCTTTACCACAGTTTGTATACACCAAATGCCCACGTGTGTCATACAATGTTTCTCAATATATTTCCGAGAAACCAGTTAAATAGGTAATGTAACAAACCAATATCATACACAAACACAAACCAATATAATTGGATGGTCGCAACAATCTTTGACGTTTGTAATATGAAAATGGCGCGCATTCGCAAATGACGTCACGCGTACATGGTAAAAATTAGAGCTACATCTTTCGTCTCATTTTTGCTACAGTGTTAAAATGGGACATAATATATGTCTCATTTATTTATATATATGTCGGAGGGAAGATATAAATCGGATAATTGTTGATTGGATTTATAACGTACAATATTATTTGTTTACATTTTAACTACTTTTAAAATTCTTAATTCTATTTTATTTGATTTGTTAAATTTTTCTATAACTTAATGATCGTTCTAACCTAATAAAAGTTATGAATATTGTAATTTCATAAACGACCAATGAAAGCAGAGCATGTCTTGAGCGGGGTCAAGACGCCCTCTATACTTTAGTAGTATCTACTTCGGTAGACGGAGGAGTTTTTGTGGCACATTTGGTTGGTGGCAACAGGTCGAGTTGGACCTTTGAGAATTTTAAAGAAAGTATTGAAGTTGGAAGTATGAGCGGTGCCCTGAAACCGCTGCTCGGTCTAAACTATGTTAAAATGTCTTTTAAATCTAAAAAAAGTGTATAAACCGTGGCCATCGTGTTTTAGGCTCGCATTTCACCCTGATGACGCCCACTAAACCTGCAATACCTAAAGGAGATGTCACGAGAACGAGGTCTTCTCCCACACACACACACACACACACACACACGTACACACACACACGTACACACACACACACACACACACACGTGTGTGTGTATGTGTGTGTGTGTGTGTGTGTGTGTGTGTGTGTGTGTACGTGTGTGTCTGTGTGTGTGTGTGTGTGTGTGTTTGTGTGTTTATATTCTGACAGTCCGCTCCCCAACTCAGGGCGTTCCATTAGTAGCTCTCAATGCCCAAAATGATCAGCGACCGCGGTTTCCACTTGGGTTTACGATTGTTACTTTTTTAAAAAAATGTGCAGTGTCGTCAAATCACTAACCCTGCTCGTTCTAATAGCTTCCCAGAATCCAAATTAGAGGCGTATCCGTATGAACTTTCACTCGACCATTCATTGCAATCGTACGATGACCGAACACCTCTGGCTTCACTGCCGTGCCATACTATGCGGTTTCTCCTGAAATTTGTTGTACAAATATAAATCAATCCATAGTATAAATAAAGATAGATAACACTTTATTGCTCACCAAATATACAATTTCAAAATACACAATTACAATATTGTCACATGATTAATTTATTTTTAATTAATTAGATTTTTCGAGCGAATAATGCACTAGTAAATTTAAAAGAAAAAAATACTGTTTTTCTTCGATTTTCGAAATTTTAGAGAATTTGGAGCGACCTCTCAATTTTTTTTGAGCTATCCTTGAAACATTAAAAACTATTTTTGTTTTCAGTCGAGACCCAAAAAATATAGTCACCCTAGCGCCAATGTTGCGTGGTTATACCTTGTACATAATCTATACGCTATATACATAAACATATGAATAGACACGGACTGATATAATGGTTTTGATTACGAAAAACCATTACTGTAACAAAGAATATAAAATAAGAAAAAATGATTATACATACCAAGTTGAATCTTTGTTTGCAATTTTTCCGTTAAAGCTATACAAGTTAAATTTAGCCTTGTTGAACACACCATCTGATCCATTGAACATGCTATTCCAACTTTCGAATAGCATCTCATTCTTCAAATTCATCACCGGGAGATGTCGTAGCGTTTCCGGGACCAATGCATTAAGGTCTCTTATCCTGAAAACCAATTATACATGTTACAGGAAACCTTGAACTGTTGATGTGAAATATTATATTTAACTAGCTGCGCCCCTCGGTCTCACCCGCGTGGTCGTGGAAAATCGTTATATTTTTGCGAAGTTTCATCAAAATCCATTTAGTATTTTTTGCGTGAAACAGTAACACACATACATCCGTACATTCTTACAAAATTTCGCGTTTATAATATTTATAGGATATTTCTTTATTATTTATGAATGTGTTATTCTGATGTGTAAGCTATATTATTGTAAAGTTTCATCAAAATCCATTCAGTAGTTTTTGCGTGAAATAATGCTATCTTTTTCTTAATACATGCTATCTATTTATATTGTATGTGATTATAACACCTTACCATAAGAAAGCTAAACTCTTAGATTCAGGTTAAAAACAATACATCATGTAATGGGTATTTCGTAAATTGCTTTTACTAGGAATAACTTTGCTTATATTATTGAAGATTAAACAATGTTTCTATATTGTTACATACCGACAAAGGTATACGCACACCTGCCTATCGTGAACCGAAGTTTATTACCTCCCCGGATTTAAGAATTCGTTTATTTACTTTCTGTTTAGAATTTATAACTAAGAAAAACATTTTATTTGTTATTGTACTTGTTTTATGGCCGTAATTAGTGTCGAACTAATCCTTGTTGATATTGTATTGCGTCGAAGCTTGATAGGTATGGATCGGTACATTATAAAGCAATGGCCCAAGGCGGAGCCGCGCACTCAAGTAAGAATAACGATACGAGTAAGACGTACATTCGATAAGCGATATAGTGACGGACTTTGCGCGTGTTATAGAATTGTGCAGTGTGAACTGGTTGTATCCAGTTATATTTGTACATGTTTTATTCGTGTTTGTACAGTTCTAATAAACTCTATAGTAATCTCAACGGCATGTTAATTCGAGTAGTGTGTAGATCTTAACAATATTTATAGACATCGGTCAATAATATCTTATGGGTAAAGGATTCACTTACCTTGATGTTAAGAAAGGTTCATATGTTCCCGGAAGTTTAGCAGCCAATTTTTGCTTAAAACACTTATCAGCCACTACACTGTACCCTGCAATATCTTCGTGAGCCTTATGCACTTTACCAGTATATGGATGATTAAGTGCTACTAGCTTAAGCTGAAATAGACGAGATATATTACTAAATAATAAACCTAGACTGTAGCTTTATTTTACTTAATAAAACAATAAAAATAAATAAAATAAGGAGGGCTTTGTGGTCCCGCAGGGGGGCTTTGTGGCGAAGCCTTAGGTGAGTGGCGACACCTCGTACCTGACTCCGGGGGCCAAGACAAGGCCCCCGCCTCCGTCCTTGCCTTAGCCAGCCGGCACGGAGTGGAGATCGCTAGAGCTAAGACTCAAGCTCCAGGGGTGGAAGTGATAAACGGCCTAATGTCGGAAGTAGCTTCGGTGAACCTGCAGCCCACCTCTCTACACCCCTTAGCCACTCATACCCATGTTGCCCCTGCCTTTTATGGCATTTTTTGGGGCCCATGCAGGGAGTGGCGAGTCACCGTCTGCCCATTTTTCCATGTTCCCCGAACATTGCGAGGGGCAGACGCCATAGTCCCCGTATTCCCAGACCGCTAGTACCACTAATAGTTCACCCCAATAGCCCGGTACTTTTTGTCCTCATTTCCCACAATAGTCCTACATTGGCCGGGGCTTGTCCTTGGGTGCATTATTATATGGTGTAGACAGGGATAATCGCCGGTCAGTGTCACGCCACATATTCACATTAAATTTGTCAAGGGGCCTCTACGTGTTGGCCTCCCCATGGCCCCACGCAAGCCCTCCAAAAGTCCGGGCCATTTTTATGGCCCGTGGTCTTGAAAGACATACAAAAATAAAATAAAAATATATTTATTTCAAAAAGTCTATACATGTAAGTTGCCGGGGCTTCCCAGAAAGTAATCAAATGACACTTGTGTTGGGAAACCTCGCTCTTCCTATGTTACATTATTTTTTAAGACTATTAGTGTGCATGTGTGTGTGTGTGTGTGTTTGTGTGTTAGTTTAAATAAAACACAAATCCCTACTAATTACTACTACACTAAGCATGTATCATATTCAGGCTAATATAAGCAAGATGTTTTCCACTTCATCATAATTAAGGGTAAGGAGCCATTCTGATGACAATAATTGAGTTTATTGCATATATATATACTAGGGTGGTCGTTAAAAATTAAATTTCTTGTGACGCCCCCTAAAAAGCTTGCTTTTAATGAAAAAAACACTGAGATTTTTTTAATAATGTTTTCAAGTCAAGACATCACGTGCCTCAAGACGATTCAAGTTAAAACTAAAAATATATGAAAAATTGAAAGATAAGCTTGAATCACGAAGAATTTTAAACTTTTTCTGAAACTATAATTTGAAATTCGTCACTGAGAATGATAATACGGAAGGTATTTCATGTTAAAACTTTTCCAATCTTAAAATAATTATTACTTCTAAGTATAAAGAAGTTTCCTGAAAAACATGATATTACCCAAAAATTAACTTGAATCGTCTTGAGGCACGTGTTGTCTTGACTTGGAAAAATTATTAAAAAAATCCCAGTGTTTTTTCATTAAAAGGAAGCTTTTTAGGGGGCGTCGCAAGAAATTTAATTTTTAACGACCACCCTAATATATATGCATATATATTATTAAGTAATAAAGAAACTGATTCCCCTGTCTTCTATGGCATTTTTTGGGGCCCATGCAGGGACTAGCAAGTCACCGTCTGCCCATTTTTCAATTTTTCCCCAAACATTGCGACGGGCGGACGCCATAGTCCCCATATTCTCAGACCCCTAGCAGTTCACCACAATAGCCCGCAACTTTTTGTTCTCATTTCCCATAATAGTCCTCCTATACGGGGCTTTTCCTTGGATGCATTAGTATGTAGTGTAGACAGGGATAATCACCGGTCAGTGTTACGCCACATTTACATTAAATGGGGCCTCTACTTGTTGGCCTTCCCATGGCCCCGCGCAAGCCCCGCAAAAGTCCCGGCCTTTTTTATGGCCCTTGGTCTTGAAAGGCATACAATAAGAAACTGAGTCCATATAGTCTAGACCACAGTGCCCAGCAAAGTGAGTCGAAACCTGAAGTCGAAATTTGAAGTAATACAATGAATGACATGTTGTTTATGACAACGTAGGTATTTGATAGTGAATTGAAAAACCCGATCGCAGCGCCATCTATTTTAGTAATGCGCCCATTCCACTATATTGAGTTTCATTTAAATCAGTCCAGTAGTGGTCATATTTGAATAAATACTTTCAGTTAATTAAGATTATATTTAATTTTTAAAAGGGGGCAAATTTAATATTATTTTTGTCCATAATCTGCCAGCTGCCATCAAAATTGCCGCGCCAAAACCAAGAGAATCATATCGTCTCTTTTATTCTAATACTAATTCTATGTACCTAGAGGGAGAAAGCATCAGTTCAACGTTCTTTTCAATTATCTGTATTTGACCACAAAATTGTGGTATTTCCCAATTAGCCGTGTGTCACAGTTCGGCAACAAATTGGTGATGGTTTCTGTCTTAAAAGGTTAAATTATTTACTTTAAATTAGATGGCAGTATTTATGTAGTACGACCAATATTTTATCTATAATTTTGCTCTTTTTTTATTTAGTTTTAGTATTTAATTTTAGTTTTCTATTTTGTAGTTTAGTTTAATTTTTAAAATTTGTAGTACGTTTAAATACAAAATTTAGAAAAAAGCTTTCACGTGATATGCTAAAATTGTATTTTCGGATTTTTCTCGTCCGAATTACGCCCTGTTCTTTTTACATATACAATTTTTAAACGGCACAAACTCGACCATTCACTCATTATAGTATGTAGATAGATATAGATTGCTTATTAACCCTTCATCGAATTTAAAGTGTAACTTAAAGGAACATAATCTAGCGACAACAGGAGTTTTCAATTGGTATTGTTTTTAATTCTCTAGCGTTTCATATAATTAAAATATATTCTTTAAAATACTTACACAGCGTTGTTCTCTATGTATAAGCTTTGGTTTGAGTGTGTTCTGGAAAAAAAATGTCGCATGTCAGTTAAATAAACTGGTAAATCTGCATGTTTTTCTCGCAAGCTATAGCCGTCATACTCGTTAGTAAATAATAGTGTTAAAACTAAGGTCCCGACAAAAACAAAACCCAACCGCATATTTGAAACATAGCCCATTTAACACCCGTCGGCATTTGAACTAATAACATTGAAATTCTTTTATGGTAGTCTTCTTTTGTTTATTTATTGGCATACGGCCTATTGTTGTTTTGTAATTGTTAGTCAGGTGTTACGGATTTTAAAATACAAGCCGATTCTAGGAAATTCGGTCCTTTACGACCTTCTGCATTACATTTTGACTTGTTCTGTTCGGCTATATTTGTACCAGTGTTATACGTGTTTGTATAGTTCTAATAAACTCTATAGTAATTCTAACGGCATTTTAATTCGAGTCTCGCGACTCGTAACAATACTAATCAACAACGAAGACGCGATAAATAACAAAGGTAACATGTTAATAGTACAACTGAAATTAAACAGCGATATTATTAGCCTGCATTTTCTAGTTGTTTTTTTGACTGAATTCAAAATAAATATTTCTAATGTACAGTAAGCATGTAAAAATGATTGTACTTACAGAATTTTGCTTTACGTCATCAATAGGTTTTATAACAAGACGATTTTCATGTCCAACAAAAGCGTTGTTTCTAATATAATGTCTACCGCTCTGAAAATTGCAAAAAAAAATGTAATTAACATTATTCTTAAATATAACCTATGATATATTTATTTATTAAAAAACCAGCTAATTCTGAAGACGTTGTCTTGATCTTAAAATATATAAATCTAGAAACCGATTGCAGTGCCATCAACCGGGACCAATTGCTAATATAAAACATCCTCAAATCTAGTTAAGAATACACATCATCAAAATCGGTCTCAACGTTAAAGAGGTGTCCAGCGGCGCTACCTACCGGGTCCAGTCGTGAATCTTAAGCCATTTTAGGGTCCATTTGAGCACACACAAAAATAATTTCACCTAAATTCTCTGTGTAGTGTACTGTGCTTACTTCTTAAAGAACACATAAACAAAGTGTCCTCCCCTTAATAGGGACAATAAGAAAAGTGCTAATGCACGCCTTCTTAGTAAAATACTTTTAGTCAATTTAGATATCTAATTACTTATTAGTCTTTTTAGAGTAAGTTTTAATATAAATGTAGTATTTTTAAATACAACATTTATTTTAAAAAAATCTAAATTCTGGAACACGATTACAGCGCCATCTACCTGGTTCAAATTTAAATCTAGACCATCCCGGGACCCACTTGAACTCACACAAAATAATTTACCTAAATCAGACAAAAGAAAATAAGTATAAATGCAGTCACTATTAAAGCCGGTAAAGATCATAACAAACGTATGGCTAGATTGATGTTGTGACTAATATTTTTTTATTGAAGAATATCATATTTTAATACTTATGCTATTCCGGTCGAAGACAATTCCAAAAATCATAAAAATTCGTTCAGCCGTTCTTGAGTTATAAATGGTGTAAATAATACGACTTTCTTGTATATATATATATAGATGTTTTAGGAATGTGCTATATAAAACCAGTCTTTCCAAAATGCAATATTTTGTAAACAGATCAAATTATCTGTTTTACCTCATACTATAGCGTTCCCTTTATGTAACGGCTTGTCCTAAAAAGTATGGAAGGTTTTACATCTGATATATACAGATGTGTATCAATAATTCTGCATCAGGACTTGAACCCATAAACACGCATCTTCCACTTTCCTCTATGCATACACACACGCATAATATTTGTTCAATAGAAAATTAATCTCCCTTTGTCTGAGTGAAATTGGCAAGCAATATTACCTTTACATATTGCCATCCATCTTCAACTTTCACCAGTAATATTCTCTCTTGTATCACGTATGCCAAAGTTCCTATTTTCAGAGTGGTAGATTTCTGACCCTGAGGAACACGAAAATTCTATATTATTAACATGCGAGGCTTAGTTTGGACACTAGACCCCGCGTTTCAAGGAATGAAAATACTAGATGAGCATTTATGGCATACTACTATCATCTTTGAGATAGCTCAGCCAAATATCAACTCGAAGCACTAAAGTCAAAAAGCTGGTTGGCATTGACCAGCTTTTCGATGACAAAACTCAGTCTCTAACATCAACGAAGGGTTGCCAGTCTATCGGTTTTCTATCGGATACACTTTGAAGAGAGTGCAGCTAAACTCTTCGCTCTGATACTGCTCCCTTCCAACTCCCTTCTACTATCGTAAAACCAGACGCACCGATATGCGGCACCGATATATGGTGAATATTCCATTTATAAGAACTAAGCACTTTGCGTCTAGCTTCATCATAGATACCGTAAAGGAGTGGAATTTATTGCTAGAGTCTGTATTTACCAATACTTATAACCTGGATGTCTTCAAGTCCCATGTGACTAGGTGAACTTATACTACTATAAAAAATATATATTGAAGAAGGAGCTAGACATAATAGGGGAGAGCAAGATTAATCTCTTGTGCTGGATTGGCCACCTGCAAAGAATGGCAGAGAATCTTGGAATGAAGAGAGCTTATATGTAAATGCCATGTGATTTCTAAGACACGAAGTGCTACAGAATTAGACAAAGAAGGTAAACTACTTCTTTACTATAAGCTAATCATTATGCTTACTAACCATTTTGAACCACTCCTGAGAAAATATCCGCAGGGTATCCAGGACAAAAAGTATTACCGCTTAAAGAAGAATGTAACACAACGTTTTAGTAAAAATGGTGTTGGAATAAGCTAAATTGCATTGGTCCTAACAACTTTAAACCATTCCTGGGAAAATTCCCGGCAATACTGGCCTACTAGAAACAGCATTTAAGTCTCATTTGGTAAAATTACTAAAATAGATCTTAAAAGAAATACATACCAAAAGAAAATGTTTATTTCTAAAAACTACTGTACTCGTGATGTAGAAATCTTCTGAATCGAAAGCTGTAAAATAAAAATTAACACCATTCTTATTCAGCTCATACACACCCCTATTTAGAGTCTTGTAACACGTAACATCAGCCAAGTGCGTGTCTGTCCACACACTTAATATTTCCACAGAAACGACTAATGTTTACAGCGGTTACAGCTTCTAGGGTTCCTCAGCCATATCCATGATAAAATATATTTGTGTAATCGACAGTTCCAACCGTCTATCCGTCCGTCTATTTCTGCGATACTCAACCTGCGGCCCGCCGGGCTTTTGTGAGTGGCCCGCCTGACATACTACACAGTTGTTTAAAGTATTTGATTTGCTTTGGTAAAACTTCTGGTATTGCAAATATCCATAGACGATATAACCGCTTGACATGGACCATCAGTCCGTCTGCTATGAGTTGTAGTAGTAAAAAACACCAAAATAAATATAGTTGCGGCCCGGAGTACATGATCTAATACCTCTTTGTGGCCCTTATAAAAAAAGGTTGACTCTGTTCTATTATATGTATTTCATAGCCATTTTCTTAAAAACTGTATGTAATGATGAAAATGAAAAAAAAACATCCATAAATTGCAACCAGTACATGCCCAGCCGCCATGGTGCCTTCTCACGTCACATCGCTCGTCGCTGGGGCCCATTTCTGCTATATCTTGAACTATCTCGTGAAATTCGCCGGACACTATTGTCTCAATCGTAGGTTTGCCTGGTTTTGATATTCTGTTAATACCCGCCGTATGCCATTGGAATTTACTGAATATTTAAAATTCATTTTGACTAACGTCATTTCTGCTGATAATAAAATGATTTTTTCTACTATAATTTTGCCACGACGATTTCGTAAAGAGACACTATCGCAATGGAATCGTACTTTAAATATATTTGCAACGCCAATATTTTGGAATCGCAGAATTGGACCCTTGATGTCATATGTAGTTAGGCTGCTGGAGCTGCCGTTTACATGAACGCTAACGATATTTCTCTATAATATTTTTTTAAATCGATAGATATGCAGATGGTCCCTTTCAAAGTCATGAAAAGTATCTGGCCCTATGAGTTTTGAGGTGGGGGAAAGGCGCTATAGCTAAATACTATTTTACTTTCTTACTGCAAGTGACTTTGTGAAAAATCATATAATATTAAATGAACCTAAAATAAAATATTTAAAATGTAGTTGAATAGCTGTAATGGTCTGAAAAAATTAAATGGGACTTTTGAAAGGGAAATGTACTTACAATCTAATGAAAGTTTTCCGGGTTCTCCTTTTGGCCCAACAATAGATGTCCCAGGCTGTCCGGGTGGACCTGGAGGTCCAGGAGGCCCCGGTGGCCCAATAACTGGGAAACTCTCGGGTGCTGAAGTCCCTGGGAGTCCAATCGGACCTTGAGGACCAGGTACCCCAGGTTCACCTTTAATACCATCATTTCCTTTATCACCCTTATCACCTTTAAACTGAAATAACAAAATATGTTGTTTTAGGGTATTTCAAGAAAAAGAATTTGAAGTCATTTATGGAATCATTCTCGATTATTTATTTCTTTATCTAATTTCGTCTCCTCTAACTCAAGGGTAAAGCTACCCCATAAGCATAAGATAATATAATATAAGATAAGCTTCTAACTAATTTTTATTACAATCTTTTCTTTCTTTATACTTATTCTATATACAGGGCCGCGCCGACCCCTCACAGCGCCTGTGTGCGAAAACTTTTTTTTTTGTATTATTTGTTTACTCTGATAACTTCTCCTAAATAGGTTTAACCAGTTCGATTCCGCTTGCCAATTACTGCAAAAATCCACTACAAAGAATAATTACGTTGTTGTGTAATAATATTCGCAAATTAATGAATGGGGAACTGTCCCCGGCGCTAACAAAAAAGCGGCCACGGGTACATACCCGGAGTACATATCGCTCCATCGCGGGCCTAAGCAGGCCTGATATGCGCCTAGCGTCACTTGACCTCTCTTATTCCTATTTACTGCTATTTGTGTTTTAGTGCAATATGACATAAAGTATTCAACTGTCTTCATTGACATGAGCATTATCAACGTTCGAGATTTTTCTTTCAATGTTTAACTCACTAGCTGCATCGTATCGTTGCCGCTCAAATACAGTTCACTCCAAAATTATGCTCGCGAGTCTCATCTTTGCCTGGCTCACATATGTATGATGGGTCTTCTTTGTGTCTGAAGCGAGTTATGTGGCATAACAACTCGCTAGTGTAAAAACTTAATAGCACTGCAAGTCGTTAACATAACAAAATGCTAGTCATTATAACAATAAGTCGCTAATATAGCTATTATATTAATATATAATTCTTACCTGAAAATTAATGTATTTTTCAAAATACAATCTTACAGATTAATTTATAAGTCTACCAACGCTTCCAAAGCAATATTAGATACTGTTAAAGGATAATAATTTGTTTTAAACTAAACATTATTACCTTCAATAAATCGATGTCAGGAGGGGCACCTTTTTCGCCTTTGGTACCTGGAATGCCATCTTTGCCAGGTGGTCCCACTGGTCCCTTATTAAATATATGACATTAGTTCATTGACGGCACGACCAATTTTAGGGACACGGTCAAACGGTACGCCAATTTTTAATAAAATATTTGTTATAGATTTTAAAGACTAGATTTTTTAAAATATAAATGAACATAACCAGACTATCAAATTATATGCAACTTATTCACAACAGAAATAAAGTATACGAAATAAAATATTTACAAAAGTATGTAAATTCAAAATGTAATAAATTCTGTATTTATTTGTAATATTATTGTATTTGTTATTTTTTATTATAAGAACTCGGTTATCAGCAGATTTATGAAAAAAAAGGAACTTTGATCAACGGCAGTTTCTTAGCTTTATATACAAATTGCATAACAAGATTCACAATGAAAGTGGATATAACATACATATAAACATGAACACATTAAAAACAATAAATCAAAAGCGATGATAATGTGTGTAATTTATTTTACTATACATATAAAACTGGCTAGATATGAAAATCCTTAAATAACGTATAGATAGATAACTAACTACTCGTAGTAACTCATCAGCTTCGATAACCACGTCCCATTATAATGATGTCCTTTTCAATCCAGGTAAACATTATGCACAGCTCGTGTATTATTGTCTTATGTGCATATTGCGAAAATAACGTGACAGCGAAAAATTCTATTGTTAGGAATTTGTTTATCAACATTACCAATTTTGAGACCCGCTATTCCATATTGGA
Source organism: Dendrolimus punctatus (assembly GCA_012273795.1). NCBI lineage: Eukaryota > Metazoa > Arthropoda > Insecta > Lepidoptera > Lasiocampidae > Dendrolimus > Dendrolimus punctatus. The sequence continues at coordinate 14,287,697 of CM022540.1, read as the reverse complement.
GAAGCGAAGACAACAAGGGTATCCGTTCCATTTTCCTAAAAAATAGGAACGCTTAACAATTATACTGTTGTTGGACATACCACAGATCCAGTAGATCCCTTATCACCCTTAATGCCCATTTGTCCTTTTGGTCCAAGTGCTCCTTTTATCCCAGTAAAACCTCTTGACCCGCGATTACCTCTTCTACCAGGATCTCCACGATCACCTTTTGAACCCTGGAAAAAATCCACAACACGTACTAATATGTAAATGTGAAAATAAATAAATTTGTTTGTTCCATCATTGATATCTTGAGGATATATTTTTTGATTGCGAAGATGAAAAATAGCCAGACGGCCTAGCTCAAGGAAAGTAGTTTGTTTACCCTCGCCTATAGACGTTGCTATTGGTAAGCAAACTGATCTACCTGGTGGTATGACAACTGCTACTCACGGATATCTGCAACAGCAAAGGTGCAGACGTCCTGCCTATTTCGAAGGACTTCAAAAATCTATATATACCCTTTATAAAGTGTCCCATATTACTGATGAATGATATAGTAATCTTGAAAAACCATTTTTATAGCATCTAGTGCATACATATGATTTGTTTGGGAGACAAACACACACATCGTATATTTGGGGATATACGATTAAGCAAGTTATGCTTGTGTTATGGGTAGTATACAACAGATCACTCTGGGACGGATCCCAGACACCCAGACTATGGTAAATAACGGAGAAAATACGATTCCGAAATTTACTATACCGGGAATCGAACCCGGAACCTCTGGGTTGCAGTGAGGTAGTCCGTCAAAGGCTTAGCCTGCTCAACCACAGAGGCCGTCAAATTTTTTTTGTAACGAATATGAAACCAAGTTATGTTAATTAGATATTTTATGTTTATTTATTTACCTTTAACAAAGCTATTTCAGAAGCTGGAACTGAACCAGGCGGTCCGGGTTCTCCTCTATCTCCTTTAAGTCCAATAGGTCCTATTGGACCGATATCTCCCTTTGGACCAATGTCTCCTCGTTTACCAGGCGAACCATGTTTGCCATCAATTCCAGCAGTTCCTACGTTACCTTTGTCGCCTCTTTCTCCCTTTTGTCCCTATAACATAATACTATACGATATATTTTACAGTATTGCAAAATTAAATGGCGTCTAAATGATTGAATAATTATTATAATTCACAATTTTTATTTGTTTGTGTTTCATTTGATTTAGTTTAGATATATTTGGCGAAAAAACTGGGACTAATTTATCCAAACTTAAAGAGAAGATGCTGTATAGAGAATAGGTAAAACCACAAAAAAAATTCTGATGAGGGATTCATGTTTGCGGGAAATACTCGTAAATCATTTACATTTTAGTGGTTTTTAACCGCTCTGTATCATTTCACGTCGTGAAAAGTATGTAAATTAGTATTATTTTTCCAACCATGCTTACACACAAAATGAAAATATGATGATACTTTAGTAACTTCTTTAAAGCTTTGATTTATTAGGAGATTTCTGAGAAGAGAAAAAAGGCAGGTAATTTAATATTTTAAGTTTTTTTACCACTTTTATTCCAAGATTTAAATTAGTATTTAGCTAAAAATATACTAATATAATAGTATTTGTTAGTGTATTGTAGTCTCCACATTTTATAATTATTAGTAAAAATCTATTTACCTTTTCAGCTTTGTCACCTTTGTCCCCTTTATAGTCTTTTAGTATTTTTACGATTGTGGCGTCTGAAAAATCAACAACATATATATATATATATAGATGGGCTATTTGCATTCCTATTTTCATTAGTTGTTTCTATCATAAAAAAATTAAATCTTATATATAAAATTCTCGTGTCGCGGTGTTTGTAGTTAAACTCCTCCGAAACGGCTTGACCGATTCTCATGAAATTTTGTGTGCATTAAAAATTAATTATAAATTTTAATGCTGTCGGCATATCGATTGAAGCTTTTCCGGGCTGGACGACGTCTGCCGGGACAAATAGTTATTTATAATCTTAGTTTAATGCTAACATACTTAAGTACCCATTACGACATTACCTGAGCTTTTGTTTTGGGACTAGGATTTGATTGAGGTGGCATAACCGGCATTGATTTGTTCCTCACGTAGCTTGCCAAATTCCATATAGCTAATACATAATAAAAATCCCTATTTTGTACTTGGGATGTAAATAAATTCACTTCCAGTTATAATGTTTCCTGAATTAAAACTCAAATCTTTAAAATTTATCTTGCTTCAATTAGAAACTGTTGTTGATAATGATGATCTTCAAAGAGTGTTCTCCAGTGGAACTTATTTTTAATAAAAACTTTTGTAACTGAATTTCAATAAATAACATACTAACTTGCTTCCGGATTTAAAGTCTCATCAAGTAATGATACCCATGTTGGAGATAAGCCTGGTAAACCTGGTGCGCCTTTGTCCCCTTTAAAGCCTGGAATGGTTATAAGCTAAAGTGACTAATTTGATTAATTTTAGGTTCTGATATGACACCAAAGGAATTTTTTGTTATCACTCCAAAATCTGTGTGTTCATGATCTCAGGAACCATTTACTAAAGGTAGATAGATATATGAAATTATTGCGCAGACATAAAATAATTTCTTGTTTATTATTTTTAAGTATAAACTTTATGGTTCGAGAAAGTTCAAAGTAATAAGTTTAGTTATATTATTAAGTGAATGATATTTCACTTAATAATCACATTTAGACATGATTTTTCAAAGTGAGAATTGAAAATAACATTAATAAGTTGCTTTCAAAATGATCTATTATTTATTTTAACTACATTGCGTTGATGCTAAAATATATACATTTAATTAAGATAATGATACATGATGTTAAATTACAATTCCTATGTTAAAAAATCCAAAAGCATCGATAATTTCATGACAGTGCAATATGACCCTAAGGGTTGCTTGCATAACAATTCGGCTTTAAATAAAATTAGTTAATCATATTAAACTGCCTAAACACGTTTTACACAACATGTATTGACAGTTCTTTAAACATATTTAGCGACAAATTTTGCGTTGTGCAAGGCGCTAATCGTATTTAAGGGTGTCAAATTAGTTCAGTGTTTCTTAAATAAATTTAAGGAACGTTATGCAAGCGGCCCTAAATATATTTATTATTACTATTTTTCCTTGTTTTTTATACATTTTATTATTTAATCAATCTAATATATAAAATTCTCGTGTTACAGTTTTCGTTGCCATACTCCTCCGAAACGGCTTGACCGATTTTGATGAAATTTTTTGTGCTTATCCGGTATCTATGAGAATCGGCCAACATCTATTTTTCATGCCCCTAAATGTTAGGGGTAGTCCACCCCTAAATTTTTTTTTAGGACGACGTCTGCCGGGACAGCTAGTATTTTATAATAATATTTAAATCATCCAAATTTAACTTTTTATTTGACATGTTATAAAGTATGACGTAACGCATAATGTGACCACCAATAATAGGGAATATAAATATATTCAAAATCTAAACAATTTTCATGCTATTTAGATTTAAATTGGACGTATATATATGATGTATCTCCTGTTGATGGTCCATAATAAATAAATGCAGCCAAATATAGTGAGATCTTTTCAGTACATATGCCTACGCAATGAAATTAAGACTTATATATGGCTAGTATTTGGCAAAAATACGTATCTATATTAATAATAATGTTAAATATGTTTGAACTTATCGTAAAACAACATTTTATATAAATATTTAATACCAGTACTTATGTAATGTGTACAACTTACACAAAAATATCTTTCTTTATTATGTATATAGCGAAAACTATATTTTTGTGAGCTTACCTATTATTATATTGTTTTTGATTTGTTATAAAAATTAATTACTACCTAAAGTTTTTAAGTTAATAAATCATTATTAACTTTATAAAAATATTTTGGAGTATCTATCAAGATAATCAACTTACCTCTCTCGCCCATGTCACCTTTTTGACCATCTTTCCCGGGAGTACCTGCCTTTCCAAGCATACCATTTAAACCAGATTCGCCTTTATCGCCTTTCTCGCCGCTTTTACCGTCTATGCCATGATTACCCTGTAAAAACACGCAATCAATATAATAATAATTATCATTCTTCTCCTTTTTCTCCGTGGATAGAGTTATGTGTTAAATTAATTGATTATTATTTTAAAATATTTATGAAATACTTTTCTTATCCATGCAGAAACGGAGAAAGAATACAATTTCTGCGACCGGGCGGCCTGTCGTAAAAGGCCACAAAACAACCCACAGCCAGCTGGTATTGGCACGACTAGATGGCAACTACACCTGGCCTAAAGTATGCCGCCATAACAACCTTAAATTGTATTACGGTATTAGTGGCCAGGCTCCATTTTCACTTTACAGAGCGGCCTTTGGTGTGACAAATGTCCATAGGCGACGGTAATTGTTTTGGTGGGCCGTCTGTCTGCTGAACTCATACAATACAAAAACTTTTAATAAAGTTCTCAGTTGTAAAATAAAGTTTCCACCTAAATAAATAAAAAAGTTAAGGAACATTGAAACTAGAATTTACAAAACATTTTCTTGAGTTTTCGCGACTTGTATACATAATAAAACTACGTTTTAACGGTTTTAAGCGCGGTAATTTTTCCGGATCTGATCATCAAAACAAATACCAACTGCAAGACCTTAAGACACTGTGAGCTCTTTTTGCGCGCACCGGAACACAAACTAACTTGACTGATAATTCCTTTTATTTTCCTTTTGCCTACATTAATATTATATAAAATTATTAGAGCATGATAGATAGATAACTCTTTATTGTACACCAATACAAATTTGAACTTAAGACTAAATTATATCTAGTTATGTACAAAGGGCGGTCTTATCGCTAAAAAGCGATTGAAATTCTTCAGCATGTTTACGGCGCAAGAGTTTCTGGCACCGCTTCTTCACTTAAGCCATAACATGTTCCGACGCGGAGGTAAATTAGATTGGGCTCCAAATCAAATTTTTTAACAAATAATTAAAGTGAACAAGTAGGCGGTAGGTTAAATAAAACTTTAATAATACTCGTTGACACTTGACATCTTTGTCTTCCATGATCACGGCCACTGAAAAGAGACCGAAACGTCGGAACAACCAAAATTAAAACGTAGTTTTATTATACAATTTACAAGATTGCTTTTTCTGAATTTAATCTTTCATAGACACGGTCTTGCTCGTGGCTGACAGTAATGTTCGACTTTCAATAATATCCTAGAACATTTAAACTTAATCACCTCGGTTTTTCATCACATCAACATAATGCCATGGTGTCGGACACTAAACACACTTCCAATGAACCAGTTTGCAATATTAACTCAACTAACACTAATATACTGTACAACACGAATAATAAATATTTAATTAACAACTCTCTCGTAACTCTAGTTTTCTCAATTTGCTGGCTATACCTAAAAATAGTTGGCCTTGAGATTATTGTGTTTCTTGCGATGATACTCCACTTCTCCCTCCCCATCCCATTTCACCCTATCTTATTCATCTATTCCAAAACCGTATCCCAGAAATGAGATACAACTTAGCATCCGAAATAAGACTAGAAATTAGCGAATACAATTTATCACAGCTAATATTGAATAAGACATAATAATGTAGTAAATAAATTAGATATATGATAACAAAGATACATACATGTATATGTATGTATAAACATCTTTAATAAGCTTGTATTAGTAAGTAGTCCCATTACAGAAAAACAAAAGAAATTATACGAAAATATGTATTAAAGAAAAGAAGAACAACAACCACAAAATGAAAATATTAAATGATTATCTCGAAAGTCATAGAGAAGCTATAATAAAAAATACCATATTTCATCCCCTCTATCTCATGTCTCCTGTCTTATCCCTTTATCTCATCCTGGTATCCCATCCTAGGCTGTCAGCGCGGCGCTCCTGGTGTTGCAAACGGTAGGCGATGGTAACTACTCTCCATTAGCCGGGCCGTCTGCCCGGTTGTCAGTTGAGCAATAAAAAAATGAACAAAGGGATTTTCTGCATTTTTATATCGTGAGTATCTTAGTGACAACCTCTGTGGTTTAGCAGGCTAAGTCTTAGCCGGCTGAACTCGTTAGATCGCAGAGGCTCCGGGTTCGATACCTGGCATGGAAAATTTCGGAAACGGACTTTCTGTTATTTACTATGGTCTGGGTGTCTGGGATCGGCCGCAAAGTGGTCCGTTGTATATCATCCATAACACAAACGTAACTTGCTTACCTTATTATTATTATTAAAGGCTAAAATAAGATAAAATAAAAACTTTTCACATCGTTCAGTAGCACCTATTTTATCCATATTAAGAAATAATAATATAATATTTTCTTAAGTTTTCGCGACTTGTACACATAATAAAACTACGTTTTAACGGTTTTAAGCGCGGTAATTTATTTAATTTTGGTTTATCCGACGTTTCGGCCGCTTTTCAGTGGCCGTGGTCACGGAAAACCAAGATGACATTTGTCTTACGTGTATTGTCAAAGTTTTTATTCAGCCTACCGCCAACTTGTTCATTTTAATTATTTAGTTTTAATTTTGTTTATGGATATTATTTACTCTATGGGAGCCTAATCCAATTTACCACCGCTTCACAACATGTTGTGGCTTGAAGAGAAGAAGCGGCGCAAGAACAAGAAACTCTTCAGCAAACATGCCTAGTTCTAAATTTTTTATATAATATTAAAATGGGTGGAAGGAAACGTCGGATAAACCAAAATCAAATAAATTACCGCGCTTAAAACCGTTAAAACGTAGTTTTATTAAATAATAATATTTCAAAATCAAATTCAAATTCAAAAGTTTTTATTCAAAATAAGTTCCACTGGAGAACACTTTTTGAAGGTCATACATGTAGGTTAAAATTTTATTTTACTTCCTAATCTATGTACACCGCTTCGCAACGTGTTATTGTTAATATTTGTATGCAGTCTGCATGTGTGTCGTCTGTTTTATGTTTAATGCTTGTAACACCTCTATGACAGAAGAGTGCCTTTTGAAAAGGCAAATAACATACAAGAATTATATACTTTATGTACTTACTGGAATACCATTGCTTCCATCTTTGCCGGGATCACCCTTTTCTCCCTTATTTCCATCTTTACCTGGCTCTCCTTGAGGCCCTACTGGACCCTAGTAAAGAATAAAAACTTAGTAAAATCACGAATACACTTGATTATCCTATATAAAAATTACGAGGAATACATAGGAAGCAGCTACATCGGTTTAAAATGTTAAATAGTGATAAAATTCTATTCACTGAATGAATATAACATAAAAGTCATCGTATCAAATAAACGTGGTTATCTTTATACAAAGCAAATAAGATTCTTCTAGAGCTTGGTGTGAAAGAAACATCATATTAAGCTCAAATTTCCTTCATTTTGCTGAGCATGGTGAGAGTGAGCAACAACATAAAATTGAATAACAAACGAGCTTCATAGTAGGTAGTCAGACTCACTGTCTAATAAATAGGAGGAAATTTCAATTCCTATTTTATCGTTAAAATGATAGGATTTTAGGTTTTGCTGTAATTAATGAAAACACATGAAAAATAAAATTTGTGAAATTATTAAATGAAAATGTTCTTGAATTCGATTATAATTATTTTGGGTAAACATTTTTGTCAAACCAAATTGTTGGATAATCTGAATTGCAAATTTAGGCTCATCGCAAAGACAATGGAGAAGATGTAAAAAAGACCCCATTTGTTTCTGCGACACAGTTCCAAGGAACACATTAACTATTTCCAATAACATCGGGTCCTATCCTGGGTGTCGATATAATGAACGACATGCAGTTTTGGAGTTATCTGGAAGGCAAGGCTAAACTTGTATCTACAAAGCTTGGTGTGCAAAACCGTAAAAGCAGTAGTACTTCACTCTGCGGCAACAACTTGCGCTGTACAAACCGCTTAGCCTTCGGAGATACTTTGTATCCCTCTGAGGATTTTACCGTCTGTATAACGGGGAGTATTTCGAGGAATTATTTTATTTCGTGTCAACATTTTACAACCGCACCGCTCGCCAGCGCCGGGAGGTTCATTCCCATTTCCTTGAGCTCCCACGCTCAACTACGCAATGGTTCTCTAGATCCTTTTACCTGCGTACAACAATGGTCTGAGGGGAACTTCCCGCCGTGGTTTTCCCTTTACTCTATGAAATGGAGTTCTTTAAGAAGGGCGTCATAAAATTTCTTAGAGATCGGGAACGTGTTGGTGATACCCCTTGTGTTGTAAACGTCCATAGGCGATGGTAACCACTTACCATCAGATAGGCCGTCGGCCAATTTGCCTGCTTCAGGCTATAAAAAAGAAATAAAGATGACATAAAAGTATATGCCAGATTTTTAATTTTTAATAAGTAAAATGTGTGCATTTTTATTTTAGCTTTGTATGTTTTATTAGTTTTTTTACATATTAGTTTCCATTATAATTACCATAACCGTACGACCAGGTTTGCCAGGGTCTCCTTTCTCGCCGCGTGGTCCCTTTTCGCCAGGAACACCGTCTATTCCAGGTTCGCCTTTAGGTCCTTCTTTGCCATCTCTACCGGGGCTACCATAGTAACCCCTTTTACCAGTTTCACCTTTAGCTCCATTTAATCCAGGTTCACCTTTTGGACCTATTGGACCCTATACAGAACAAAAAAGTATTATGTGCTCACCTGTCGTAAAAGTTTGGAATAGTTATAATATAGCATGGGTGAAAAACTAAACTTTTGAAGTATGGTACATTATGAGATTGCAATATTTTAACTAGGTCTGTTTGTATTATATATATACAAATTTAATTTGGTTTTTTTACCTAAAACTTTACTGTTTCTTGTTATTAAGTTCACTACAATAAAAAAAACTAAGTTCACATACTCTGCCTAGCTGCGCAGCGAAATAAAGAGGCGAGTCGTACCTAACCTGATTTGAAGTAGGTAATACAATGAATGAGATGTTGTTTATGACAACGTATGTAAATAATTTCTTAAACTAGCGGCCCCGGCAGAGGTTGTCCTGCTCTGAAAAATAAAAATCCAATTGGTTCCAATTGTGGAATTAAACTACATCCGAAAATCCAAAATCCAATCAAACACAAAAAAGCACCAAAATCAGTCCAGGTGATTAGGAGGATTCTAGAACCCGATCTTTGCGACACCTACCGGTTCCAACGGGATAAAAAGTATCCTATCTTTCAAGTTGGATAAAACTGCACACGGTATGCAAATTTTATTAAAATCGGTTAAGTAGGTTAGGAGTCCATCGCGGACAAACAAAGTGACACGTAATTTATATACATAAAGAGATATATATATATATATATATATATATATATATATATATATATATCAACACAATAGCCACGATTTATACTCCTTTAAAACGATTTAAAAGACATTTTAACATAGTTTAGACCGAGCAGCGGGTTCAGGGCACCCGCTCACTCCATGGTCCAACTCGACCTATTACCATCAACCAAATGTGTCACAAAAACTCCTCAGTCTACCCAAATAGATATTGCTCAAAGTATAGAGGGTGCTGACCCCGCTCTGCCATATGCTCTGCTCTCATTGGTCGTTTATTAAATTACAATATTCATAACTTTTATTAGGTTAGAACGATCTTGAAGTTATGTAAACTTGATCTAGAATTATTATGTAAACAAATGATATTGTGCGTTCTACATCTAGTCAACAATACATCGTCATATCGTCATAGTCATAGCTTCCCTCCGACATATATATATACATATATACACACATATATATATATATATATATACACACACACACATATATATATATATATATATATATATATAATGATGTAATATGAATAACACAGCCTTACTATAACATTGTCAATTAAAAAATAACTTAATAATATATTACACAATAGGTATATAAATAGATCTATAAATAAAAAATTGACTCCATATCGCTGTCGGCGGGGAGCGTGCCCAAAATGCTGGCCGCATTTCCACGTTGGATGGCAACGCTTATTCGTTGCCCTAGGTACAAGCCAGCCTTTTGGTCACGCGAGACCTCAATAAGACGCCTTGAGAGGTCTCGATAGAGGTGATGCGCTCCAGGCCCCCACGGCCCCAGGGTCTCGACCCCGAAAGCCACAAATACGTACCCACTACCAATGGATACATATTTGCGACATTTCAGGGCCTCCTGGTGTGCAGCAGCAATATATATATATATATATATATATATATATATATATATATATATATATATATATATAAATATATATATATATATATATATTATATATATATATATATATATATATATATATATATATATATATATATATATATATATATATATATATATATATATATATATATATATATATATATATATTGCTAATAAGTTCATTCCATGGAAATGACGTAATTTATCGGAATAAAATGTACTCTAAGGACCTTACTTAAAATCGTTTCTTAAATTTAAAGAAACTGCTCAGCAACCGATTAGTTAAAATCTTACTCATAAACTCCTCTTAAGCCGAATATTTTGGGTAAAACCGTTAATCATTCAAATTTCCTTTATCTGTACTCCTCTTAGATAAACAACAGGTAAAACACGTTTATAAGTGAAAAAAAGATATTCATTGATCAAAGTTTGATTCTGATTCTCTTACTTAAGAGATGCCTATAGCCCAGTGTTAATATAAAACTCACAATGCCTCCAGGAGTTCCTGTTGTTCCATTGAGCCCTGGCGGACCTTTTTCACCTGGTGGGCCTCTCATTTTTGGCATTGACAACAATAAATGTGATACAAGTTCTTCCGAACACGAACAGACCTGTAGGATAAATGATTTACATAAATATTTTATTTACATCCATATCTGTAGATAGATACAAACTTATCGATTTTACACCATAGATTTTGTAAAATACAGGCAAATTAACTTCGTGATGTTTTTACGTTTGTTGTAGAGTCCGGTTAGCACAAAAAGAAACGAATTCTTTATATATTTTTATAGGCAGGTACTTAACATGAAATTAATAAAATAATAAATATTATTATGAATCATAATTTAATACTAAACATCTTCAACTTCAAACATTTCGTATTCATATTAATCTTCACTTACGTCCGGTGCTTCATTTGTATTAATTATAATTCGTTCTAATTTTATATCTAAAGCCTCATCCCTACCATCAAATTTATTTTCCTCTTCAATAGCATCTAGACTAACATTTTTCCAGTCCTCTACAATTATACTATTAAATTATTCCTCAGCTAATGTCATTATAGCATTCAAGTTCATTATGACATTTTTCTGCGATTTAGTTTTCATCATCTTTAGAATATATTTATTGCGTAATGCATGTACAAAGATGTTACGGTTTTTACAGTATCAATGCATTCGTCCCATAATTGGGAGTGAAAAATTACAATATTGATTTATAAACATATTTTTTTGTAGTCAATTAATCCATACAATTAAAATTCAAAATTAATAATAATAATCAAAGACATACAATATAATAATAATCTACAATTAATCTAAATAATAAAATGTCTACTATTAAAGCATGTCAAATATATTTATATCTATGTGTCGCCATATATTTTAAATTGGATTAAACTGAAGATGATAAGGCGGTAGTATATGGAGCACAGTATCAAGATGCTGTCGTAATAATATTTCGTCTATCTTGAAGACTATATCAAATCTCGGTTCATTTTTTAATATCACATAATTAATCAATTCATTAATTATCAAACTAAAAGCAAATAGTCAACCCTGACAACAGTTATCAATGTAAATAATTATTATTTATTTGACTTTCATCGCTAACTTTTGATTGTAAATATGTTTTTTCTTTAAAATGTAAGGAGCCTCTTTTTGTTAATTGTACAAGGAAACACAAATTTCAAGTCTAGAATTCCTGTAAATATACTAAACTTTCAACAAGCACTAAAACTTCTCGAAGCGAATTTATTTATACGTTCCTTAATAAGCTTAGGATTTCAAATATCAAAACTAGTGAACGTTAGTTGCCTTTAGGGAACAATATGTAAAATGCATGGTCCTTACAAACCCAGAGAATTTAATATGTTTTATAAATATGTAAGAGTCAGTCTTATTCCAATTCATTTCATCACACGCTCAGCGCCATATCATCTTTATTTGCACTATTTACTTATATATATTCGCTGAGACACAATAACACCATGAGTTCAAACATTAACACAGGAATAATACATATTTGATGAACCGACTAAATTACAAACACATTAGAACAGGCTATACTTACTCCTTCCGGGCCCATATCGCCCGGCGGTCCTTTAAAACCTGCAGGTCCAATAGGTCCTTTAGGCCCCTCGGGCCCTTTTATTGAATCACCTTGATCACCCTAAAAGTAAACATAAGTTGAATTAATGCATGATAAGGCTTTATTGTTTTCAGTATAAACTAAGTCACGGTTGTTTCAAGCTAGATACAACATAGGTTAAGTAAAGAGCGGCAGGTAGCCTTGTCGCTTTATTAGATATCTTCTAGGCTACACGTTAGACCAAGGGACAGGATAGCATTTTACATGTGATGTGCATCATATCTCCATTACATGTGTAATTATTTTAATTAGTATATATAGGTTTGTTTGTCAGTCCACTTACGACGAATGTTTAGTACTGTTACAGTTATTAAGTAGCATAGTTGTTCTTGTCGTGTTTCTTTTTAAAGTTAATAATTAATTTTGTTTTGTACCCTCTTATTTCTAAACGATACAAGCATTGCCTTAATTGAAAAATAATGTTATATTTTTATTTAGTCTGTGATTAGCGCCTGTTTTGTATAGAATAGTTGTCCATAATTTACCTCCGTTTTATGTAACAATATTTATAATATGGCGTGGTAATTATGTAGATTCTGATATAAACCAGAATGATACTTGCCTTGTAACCTCTTTGTCCTTTTTCACCCTTTTCACCTTTATTACCCTGTATACCAACGTCACCTTTGTCGCCTTTTTCACCTTTATCACCTTTATCGCCTCTATCTCCCTGGTCACCTTTATCGCCTTTTTCACCGACGTCACCTTTATCAAATTTACCTGTATCGAAAAAAAATTAAGATCAAATTCTATCAAAAACGCCTACTTTGTACTTACACGGCCATCTTATTCTTCTTAGTTACAGTTTAGCTCATCTCTTTTATAAATAAAGAAATATGTTAATGACGCATCAGTCACAATACGAAAGTAGAAGTAGAAGCACTGGAGTTCTACTAGTTTTTTGCTATTTCATACCCTGACTACGGAACCTCAAATATGTACACAAAAATAATATATAAATAAAACATGGACGCCGTTTAAGGCAAGAAAAGTAAAATTAAAATATATTCAAAAACTCCGGAATCTGCAAGCAATAATCATATTGCAAATCATGTATCAGACTAACCTTTTTGCACTCGTCAGTTTGGATGTAAATTATTATTGTTTTCGCAACTAATTCGACATTAGTTGTCTTCAAAATTTGTTTTAGTAAATTTATGTCTAAATATTATGATAATAAAACTACACTTAACGGTTTTAAGCGCGGTCTTTTATTTGGATTTTACTACCCCGACGTTTCGACCACTTTTCAGTAGCCGTAACTACGAAGATGTCAAGTGTCAATGAGTATTAGTAAAGTTTTATTTATTCTTGACTTACTCAACATCTTCTGTGATAACAGTTACTGAAAATGGATTGAAATTTTGGAATCATTAAGAATTAAATTTAAAATCCTGATCGCGTAAACTTAAGAAAATACTATATTAAAAAAATATATTATAATGTTAGAATTTTATAAAATCATTTTCAAATTTATAAACAGACTTTATTTATTAAGATTTAGTAATAGAACTATCCCTTCAAAAATTAGGTCTTAAGTAAGTTCTAAACTGTTATTGTAAAAGTTATTTTGAAGAGAACAAAAATCCAAAAGTAACAGAAAATTCAGACTGCTCCTACGTTTTAACAGTTTTAAGTGCATTTGACACCTTTTATTTCATTTTGAACGTCTTTAGCGTTTAACTAGATGCATCCTGGAAAGGAGGATAGGACAGATAGTAAAATAACTGGCACAGATATTAAATGAATAATGACTCAAGATGGGCAACACATTTATGGCAAAAGCCTATAAAGTTATAGGCGACCATGCCCACTGCAGGTGGTGAGTAGGTGATCCGTATGTTTGCCTATCTTTCTCATATAAAACAACTTAGCACTAAACGAGTTCACACTTTGGAATGCAAATTTTAGACATGGCATAAATCTGTTAGAAAGCTGTTTTAATTATATTTTCTTACATTATTATTTTAATATATGTGTGTAACTTGAAATACATACCTGGTCCACCAAATATCTGAAAATATAAAGTATTAATTTAATAAAAATTAAAAATACAGTCTTCATTTACTACAATCATGCTATACAGCGTATTAAGCGATTTTTTTTCTTCTGTTAAGTATGTAAATAGCGAGTTAAAGGTTTAAGTATCAAATAATATCTACTTAGAAATGTTAAGTTTTTGTTAAAATATAGCCTTAGTAATAATACCCAGTCCGAAGTTAGGTAAATGCTAGGTTTTTGGCTGGTTCTAAAGAAAACTTCTTAGGGCTGGTCAAAAGGTTAGTCTTTAATAAAGAATTGAAATGGAGAACCTTATTTATACAAACACAATTCTTTCTTAAAAATAATTTATATATTCAAATTGCTGGACCTATTGGATGACAGCCAACATTATGGAAAATGGTTACTGTCACCAGTGGACATTAGCAACGCCAATGGTGCTGCCGACCAAAGGGGGAGACTAGAACTTAGTCACTTATACAGGAACACAACTCAAGGTCGGCATATTCCAGGCCAGCGATACTAGCTATCCAGACGTACAAATGTTTATCATCTGCCTATGACGTGTTTAGTCGTCTCCTACGATAGGCCGCCAGACTTGCAATTGGGTATTTGACACACCTTACAATAAATTCTAAAACAATACGCACAAACAAGCGTACGTTGAAATACCTTTATTCATGTTACTTTTTTCGAGATTTTTTTAAAGAGCTTTCAAAATCGTTTTTGGTATCGCTATTAACCCGCGCTTACACAGCTGGACTTCGCAAGGTTCGCTATTAGCGACAAGTCTAGCCGTATCATATATTCTCCTACTTTCAAAATTTCGTTACAGAAATAATTTTAACAATTCTTTTATTTGTCTCGTGAAAATTATGACGTTACAATTATAATAGTAGACTTATATACAAAATAAAGGAGGCTATAAAGTTTTGTATGATTGTAAAAAGTATATCTTTTGATTTGGATGTCAAATACCTAATTAGTCCTAATCGGTCCACTAATGGTCGGTCCTTATGTCTTATCAACCGATCATTGGTCTTAATATCGGGTAAAATTTGACATAAGCTCCATACAAATTCATACAAATAATGTCAAAATTCAACCAATGATATGGCAAGTTACTGACTAGTAGGATAAAGAAACGGGCCATTGGTGTAGCAGATGTTCAAAAGAGACGGTAATCACCAAACAGCACATAGGTCTCTACCCGTTTACTTTCAAAGAAACACAAAAAATAGTAATTAGACAACTCTGAGTAAAACACTCACGTTACTGTTTGCACAAGAAAACTTAAACTAAACATTAATTTAAATTATAATATTAAAACAATCAAAATTAAAATGTTATTGTGGAGAATCATCGTGCAGCAGCGTCAGTAACGTTAGTAAAAAGTCGTAAGTAGGGCTCTGAATATGAATGAAGAAGATACAGTTACCAGAATAGAAAAATTACAAGACAATATGCGGTCTATTACAAATTTCTTCCAGACAACCTTAAGGATGGACAAGAAGTTCTTTAAGAACAGTAGTACGTTGTATAATAATCACATTCCTGATTTAATATCTTCTTATAATAAACACACAAATACATACACGCCGACACCCATGCACCCACCACGCATGGACGCAACACACACACACACACTCACACACACACACACAACACACACACTGACACAGATATGCATAATTAATATTTTGGCTCTTATTGTCTGACATTGATTTTCATTAAATATCTCACATATTATGAATGAAGCTATCATTAATATAAACAAGTAGTATATAAAACCTCAAATTTCACACTATAAATATTCAAAACCCTTTTATGTAATTGAAAATGAAGATATTAAAAAACGCTGGAAAAAATTAACACAAAATGCACGACATTAATTAAATAAGCATTGACATGACGCAAACAAAGCGCACGCACGTTCACTCACGATCACCAGACAGGGAAAGACAGAGAATCTGACAGAAGGGAGGCGTTCAACTACAAAGGGGTAAGAACTAATAAACAACCAATGCACTTACATCTGTATCGTAGTCGTTTAAATCAGTCTATAAAAGAAATATTTAAAAAATAGTTAATATAGCGAAAAACGACTTGTAGGTACCCTAAATACCGGATTCACATGGAGAAATAAAATCAAGATTACAACAAAATATTTGTGTCACCTTTATTGTACGTGTAATTACGGCAAATTTTATCATTATTATAAAATTTGCCATTATTATTATGGCAAATTTTAATTTAGCACTTTTAATAAATATTATAATTATTTACAATTTATGTATTTGGTTAGTGCTTTAAACGTAGTCTTTAAAATAGCTTTTCGGCAGGAACACCCATAGGAAGTATTTGCATACTTTTTACACTGATGGACATAAAATCCTCAAATTATTGTGAATTTATATGATGTACCACAACAAGCTGGTTAGTTGTCCAGCAAAGTAGGTAAATACTTCCAAAAGGTTTAATGTAATATACCTACTTATGAAAATAAATTATTTACAATAATTGTTTTATTTAAGCCTTATTTGTGTTGTAACTTTATTTTTGACTATTTTAATTGTGTATTATTTTAGGCGGTTAAAGAAATGTTGAAAGGGAAAAGTAGTTTTTAGAGATTAAAGTTAGAACAACAATAGCCGCTTGAAGCAGATGGAAAAAAAAAATTAAATCATACTAACTGATTCAAAAGAGGGAACCTGAAAAATAAATAAATTTATAAATAACCGAGCCAAATAACAATGTATGATTCTATAACTGACATTTAGTTTTTACACAATATATTTCCTTTCAAATTGATTATTAGCAATATTTTTTATTTCTTGTTTGGCTATAATTCAATTTATTTAGTAATAACGAAAATAGGAAAGGAAAGGTTCCTTTTTAGATATGTCTAGCTAGTAGATATAATACGTATGTATTACCGTATGGTAACTTAAGAAAGTTAATCAAAAATCTGAGTACTGTAATAATCTTTAATAAAAAACCAGCATATTGTTTTAAATAAATTGGTTTCGTGATATTCTCGCAAAGTAAAAAAATAATTTTAAAA
Source organism: Dendrolimus punctatus (assembly GCA_012273795.1). Lineage (NCBI taxonomy): Eukaryota > Metazoa > Arthropoda > Insecta > Lepidoptera > Lasiocampidae > Dendrolimus > Dendrolimus punctatus. The sequence goes on along the minus strand of CM022540.1, from coordinate 14,270,260 downwards.
TTCTCGCTTTCTAAATTTTATCATCAAACTAACAATTGAAGACATGAGTGGATGAAGGTGCTAAGTCGCATAATTCCAATTCTGAGTAAATCGAGATAAAAGTTTTACTTTTACTTTAAACTGAACTGAACTTAACACCTTTTTCAACTTTTATTTTTTTAAATATGCCTTATATCTATGGTCTAAGGTCTGTTGTAGTCATTTGGTATCGACTTAAAAGCTTCATCTACGCAAAAAAACAAAAAACCGAATATGTGACATATCACCTTCATCCACTCACGTCTTCAATTGCTTGTCAACCATTTCGATTATAATTATCACTTCAATCAATTTATCCCTTTCTACGCAATAAACTTATACAGAGAATTTTGGGTGGACAATATTCATGGCATATTTTGTAAAAAAGATACACGAAAAAATTAAACTATTATATGAATTATAATTCAAATAGATAAGATTATGTGCTGTAAATTTTGTTCACCGAATGGGTAATGATGGTTACCTGTTTTTTTTTTTGGTTAATCATAAGATTTTGCGCTTTTTATTAAAGGCGCCTACGCAGCTACGTCGATAACCGAACGTTCTTAGCAGTATATTATAAATACTCGATAAATCAATAATTACCAAGTCATTGACCAACCATTTTGATGCAATCCTAATACCAGACTTGGACCCCGTTGACCATCAGGCTTTAAAAGTCGTACGAGCGTTGAAGCGCTTGTAAGCTTGTAGAAGCGCGAGTCCGCTTTTTCTTCTTCGAATACTTCGTCGAAATCCATACTTTGTATTGTGTAATAAATACTTATTTGTAAATATAATAATACTGACCGCTCGGTTATTACATTATTATAACTAAAAGAAAATCGAGTTGGTTGTGATTCGAACGTAAGGGAAAAATGGCGTTTTATTTTCTCTAGTCCCATTTTAAATTAAATATCGAGGGCTTCATAACAAATAGGCGAACAGACAAAAGTGCAGTTTTACACAGGAGACAAAATGGCGAATAAAACAAAACTAATTGATTGTATTAGCCTGAAATTTAGAATAGTTGTCTATTTAGGAACACTTGCATACTGGTAAGACTTTCTAAATTGTATCATGCATAGATTTTAGTAAACAACAAAAAATGACATTTTTGCGTATACGCCCATTTGTTATGAAGACCTCAATATTCTGCCTCGATTGGGTCTATCACACTTTGCTTTGCTACTGACACTGTCCACCAGTTCGAGTGTTTACAAATAAGCCAGTGTACAAGTAAAAAGAATTGCTAGGTTGAAAGCTCTTAGATTTACTAAATTAACTCAGGTTTAACTTGCAGCAGGGAGAAAAACATTCTTCGTATGTTCTGACATGGGTATCAGAGATTCTTGGCAATCTTATCTATATATTGCATTTCACAGGGATTTTTTTTCTTCACTGATTACTTCTCTTTAATTTCTAGAGGTTTCTTTATTGTGATTTATTAATTTCTCATATAGCAGTAATCCATTATTGTCTAACTGACGGGTTTAAGCTTTTCTGTTTGTAGGGCAACGGACAGTATATTTGCTATGCTTGTCCACGGACGGGTTTCATACATATGTTTCTTTACAATATTTTTTTTCACTTTGGTCTGTCACCGATGCTGAAAGTGCGTAGCATCACTCGATATTGGACACCGCATTCAGATTTTACTTATCTACTGTTATAACGATGCTCACGTCCAAAGGCGACAGTACTTCTCGTGCACTCTGTGTGATTGGGCAGAGTTGCTCGATATATCAATTGATGTCAAAAATATAACGTCTTCACGCTGGAATTCTTAAGTATAAAATAATCGATTTACCTCTCCAAACTTTTGTTTTACTTTTGACAGGTCGATGACGGATCAATTAGTAATGTCCTAAAGCGCGACCAACTCGATTACTTATAAAAGTGACTTTGTTTATAAAAAAGTTTTAATTCATTTTACCTGCCTATATATTTTAACTGAAAATACATATCGTATAATAAATATACTCATTTCATTGAAAACATTTTACGTATTTTATGTTAAATTAAAAGTAATAAAAATAATTAAAAAATATTTTTGTAATCATTTTAAAAATCTTAATAAAGTAGAACATTTTTTTTTATTATAAAATCAATTACTTTACGATTTGTTAACGTATTGTGTCGATGTTACAATAGTCTGTGCACTACATAACACACAGAATATCACTATTATGTCATCCACAACAATTATGACTACGTTCCATTAGCGACTCACAACGATCACGTTCCCAACCGTGATTTTTCCGTTCCACTTCCTTGCCGGCGTTACAATCGTAAACCCAAGTGGAACGGTCATTCGACCCACCTCTTGACATGGGTCGTTGTGAGCGCTGACTGATCGAAAATGGCGATGTCATTAGTGACATTTTCGAACAACGACCGCGGTCGTCTTGTGGAACGGCTTACGGAGCATTTTGGGCGTTGTGAGCTGCTGATGGAACGCGCTAAAAGCACGACAATTATGTCAATTGTTTCATGTGGCTTTACTGTCCAGTAATATGTATCGACAGACATGCAAACGTCAAAGTATAAGAAACGCTTGGTAGACGGTATAGTGTACCTATCTTATTTGCTAAAACTAATTCAAATTCAAAAGTTTTTATTCAAAATAAGTTCCAATGGAGAATACTTTTTGAAGGTCATGTAGGTTAACATTTTAATTTTGCTTCCTAGTCTATGTACACCGCTTCGCAACGTGTTATTGCTGTTAAGGAGAAGAAGCGGAAAGAAACTCCCCAGCAACACGTCTAGCTAAAAAAAATATTTTACTTTATATGTAACTTTTATTCTATTTATATCTCAAGTTCTTTTTTTTAATAAGTATTATACAGAAGTATGTTACAGAAAGAAAGTATTATTATTTATTATTATATTGCATAGTAAATAAATAATATAAACCACATGTTTGTAGTTAAAGTGATGTAAAAGTAAAATGATCACTTTTTAAATCTAAATAAATGCCTTGTTGTATATTTTTTTATTAAAACATTTTATTTTTAAGGCCTTTATTTACGATTAAATCTAGTTACGATGACGATAGCTTATAGGCTATGATGCATTAAAAGATTCGTTCAGGGCGTTCCATTAGTAGCTCAAAACGCCCAAAATGCTCAGTTAGCCGTGCCACAAGGCGACCGTGGTCGTTGTGGTCGTGGTGAAAACGTCACTAATTACGTCATCATTTTCGATCACACAACAGTCACAACGACCAACGGTTATTTTTCATAGTTACATAATATTACTTACTTGGTCACATATAGTAGCCAAAGTAGAATCATCTGACGGCGAATAAACTGTTATTTGTTCCACGATAGCCTGTAACCAAAAAAAAATAAAAACATTTGAATTTGTAACCATCTGCAAATATTAAATACTTAATATTAAATCGGGCACTACAGTGACAGATCTAACGTCAGACTCAGCTATGATGAAAATGTTGAAATGGATGTGTGGTGTTACAAGAATGGATATGGAAATGAGTACATAAGGGGATCTTTGAAACTTGCATCTGTGACTGGAAAACTGAGAGAAGGAAGAATAAGGTGGTATTGATATGTAATGAGGAGGGATGAAAATCACATGACAAAAAGAATGAGAAACTACAAGATTGATGGGTACAAATTTAAAGGTAGACCGAAAAAGAGAAGAATGGATTGTGTGAAGGATGATATGATGATTTGTGATCTGACAGAGGACGTATGTCAGAATAGTCGAATATGGAAAGAAAAAGCATATTGTGCTGATCCCAGATAATTGAGAGAAGTTAGAAGAACAGAGAGATTATCCGAATTTTTATTTTCAGAACAATAAAATCTATACCATAAGACTACATAATAATAACAGCCCATCTCATCTCATAGCAAGACTCGAGCTTAACACCTATCAGTGAACGAATAGTATGCCTATCATCGTTGTCCAAGGCGGTATGTCGTATTTGACGCTTTCTATTTCGATGTGTAAGTTTTATCATGATGTTTTCCTTCACCGTTCATCATCATCATCTGAGCGTTAAATCCCGGTTGCGTTCGGATCGTTCACTCCGACGCTCAAGTTCCTCTTTCCTACTTTTTCTACTCCACTTCGCATGGTCTTCAGCTTCCCCCATTTTGAGACCATTGGCACGCATGTCATCCTTCACAACGTCAAGCCAGCATTTATTGGGCCTTCGCCTTCGACCGGTACCTGGTTTTCCATCACCATTAGTACGTGTAAACCAAAAACACGCCCTTTGATTTTGGGACGCGACTGCACTAACCACTAAGCTACCACGGCTTATAAATAAACTATATAAATGCCAGTCCAGGAGGTAGGGTATTCGATTATTTGCCGTTCTGGATGGTTACCACCCCTGGTCTACCGTGTGCCGCCATAACAACTTTGAGTTGTGTGCGACATTAGTGGCCAAACTCCGGTACTCTAAGGGAACAGCAGCGCATTTGTAGCACCTTTGGTGTTGCAAATGTCGATAGGCGATGTTAACCACTTTCCATCAGGTGGGCTATCTGTCTTCTGAGCTTCTGCAATAATAAAATAGCGTTTGTTCACATAATATGTTTTTTTAAATAATAAAAAAAACCCCACATAATATCTAAGAAAACAAAGCCATTGTAATGTATTCCACCAACCAGTCTCGTAATAATATTGAATCAGTAAAAGAATAATAAACGAACATTTAATTAAATCATTTCATAATATGTGTTTGGATTTTGAAAAGTAAATATTACAATTAATTTTATGTAAATCTTCCATTATGATAATAAGGGTGAGATATTCATACAATGATTTCACAATGAAAGCGTGTCTTGAAATTCGATGTAAGGGTTCATAAACCTTTAAGTACCATCCTACTTCGCCTTTAATTATGTTCCGAATATATCATAATAGATTAAATATTCAGTAATATCTAGATTCGTCTTCATTCAAATAAATATTGTTTTCAAATATGATATATTTGATACTTTTAGGAAGATACATAGATGTAATAAAATATATATTACCTTATTTTAACATTCAAACTTATAAAATTTTATATATAAGTGCAATTCATACCTGTATGAAAATCTTATTTACTCATTGTTATTTTATAATAAAAGTTTTATTATAAAAAAACTAGCATCTGCCGGCGACTTTGTTCGCGTTGTATATAAATATATAATCTACTAGCTGTCCCGGCAGACGTTGTCCTGCCCTTAAGAAATAAAATTTAGAACCCGATTGCAGCGCCATCTACAGGGTCCATTGAGATGTAAGCTATCCTATCTTTTAAGTTGGATCAAACTGCACACGGTGTGAAAATTTGATTGAAATCGGTTGAGTAGTTTAGGAGACCATCGCGGACAAACATCGTGACACGAGATTTATATTATAATCTATATAAGATAACAGAAAATATATTTAAATACACTACATTCTATTCATACACGTGATGTTTGCTAAGTCATATTAAATAAAAAACTACTCTTTCATGTTCAGGTAAGCGCAAAATTTATCCAAAGAAAAAATAAGTTACCCACTTTATACGAGGCAAGTTTGCATCGTATAACGCGCGGAATGGATACAAAAGCGCAAGCTACGGAAACCCCATTGAAATTTTTGCATTTTTATGATAAAAAGAAGCGAAAATTATAGCGTTCTCACCTAAAAATATATTCCAAAGCCCGAGCTAATTTGTAAGTGAGCCTTTTCAACCATAAATTTCACGCGTGGAGTTGTAAAGTTTTTCAAAAAGTACAGCCATATATTTTAGATATACATCACCTGGCTTGACGTTTGGATATCTCTTTTCTCAAGTGTTGCCATCCACTTTGTTTGATATTACCCTGTCAGTTTGTATTGATCTACAAATTTATCAAGCAACAAAGCTGTTTTAAATCCTATAATCCTTAAACTTATTCAAATATGAATAAATAAGGATTTGAAATTTCTCTATTAGAATTATTGTTTGAATCGAGACTTAACAACTTATTTAATATAGGTCTCACATGTATAACTAGAGTACAGCAGACAGGCACACAGCCCACCTGATGAAAAGCGGTTACCCACGCCTATGGACGTTTGCATCACCAGAAATGTCACCAACGCGCTCTCGCCCTGGAATTTTTTTATGACACTCTTTAAAAAAAACACATATTGTAGCGCTGTGAGAAAACTTCGGCTGGGGTGAGGGAAGCTCATTCCAAATCCCCACGATGCGTAAGAGACATGTTCTAGAGAACCGTTGGGAAAAAGAGCGAAGCGGCTTAAGAAGGTGGGAATGAGCCCCAACGAGGCGTGCGTAATTTCATTCGCTTCAATTTATTTATAAGTTAATTTGTTTTTAATATTTAATAGTGTTTTTTTGTTTGTTCCTTTCTCAGTACTGGCAAGAATTTTAGTATTGAAGAGATATAAAATATAGTACATTATATAGCATCATTTTTATAAAAAACCAAAATAATTATTGGAATACAATATGGGATATACGAACTGAAGTCACTATTTACTACTATATAATCCTCAGTGTATAAAAATCTCAATAAAGTTTCAATTACCCCCAGGAAAACTCATGGTGTCGAAAAATAAAAACTTCGTTTAAAAAAACCGACTTGAAAAAACTAAAAAGTATAAAATGACTTATTTCTAAAGCTATTATTATTAATATATATTAGCGTATATTATTAGCTTTAGAAATAAGTTATTTTATACATTTTAGTTTTTGAAGTCGGTTTTTTTAACTGAGTTTTTATTTTTTATTTGTTGCTTTTTAGTGTCTAGCTATTTATGGGCGGACCTACGAATGGGGGCGCGTTTCTTAAAAAATATAGGTCCCAAGAAACGGGAACAAAAAAATGTTCGTAAAATGAAAACTATTGGACCGAACTATGTAAATTTTTAAGGAGACCAATCGGAAGTTATTCCGCGTCGAACAAAAAACAATCACGTAAATCGGATCATAAATCACGCAGTAATCAGTGAACATACATAAAAAAAGATCCCGACGAATTGAGAACCTCCTCCTTTTTTGAGGCGGTTAAAAATACAATTGACAAGGAATTGTCAATATTAACTGATTGTCTAACACCGTCACGTGACACACTGCAAATATCATGGGCTCTTTTTCAAAAAGTTTCTTTTTATCATAAATTAACTTTTTGCTCTGGACCATTTTTAGCTATGGCGCTCACCAGTCTTACCCTTAATTTACATTTTTTGTGAAAACAAAAGAAATTTTTCAAAGGATCACGAATTCATACTTTGAATACAAAAAGGAGACATGAAAGAGATTATTAAATAACCTGTTTACCAAGTACATGTATATGTTGACGTGGTGCAAGCTAACTTATATAAAATATTTTTTTATCACAACGTTCTATTATTATCAATTTTGTATCTTGCATGATTCGAAAAAATAAATAGTTAAGAAAATGTTGTTACTATTGCGGACGAGACTCCAATTAAAAACCGTTGGAATTACTATAGAATTTATTAGAACTATACAAACACGTATAACAAAGGCAAAAATATAACTGGACACAGCTAGTACAAACTGCATGATTCAATAACACTCGCAAAGTCCGTAACCATATAGCTTATATCCACATCTTGCTCGTATCATAATCGTCGCTTGATGCCTCACCCCTCCATTCGGGAATTGTTTTATACTAACTATACAATACAACACTCGACCGCGTGGACTGTTTTTTCCAAGAAAACGTAATCTGCACACCTGCGGCCATAAACGAGTACAAAAAATAGGATGTTTTTCTTAATTACAAATTTTAAACACAGAGTAAACAAAAGAGGTCCAAATGCGGGAAAGGTACTAAACTGCATGTGTGCATTCACTTTGTCGGCGTGTAACAGTATCTCCCTCAGTTATGCTCGTCCCGAGCATCAATAGGACAAAATTTACGCTATAAAATATTTTGATATCCGCAAGTGCGTGGCATAAATCACAAAATTAGCAAGCTGAAGTGACCATGGACCAGTCAGATTTGTCAAAGAATGGACTGATGGACCAAAGGACTATTGAAGTAGCCATTGTGTCTTGGCAAATACAGATGTAAGACCCTCCAAGACTGTTGAACTGACAGTCTATAAAACGTAGCTCATGGGATCTAGCTGAAGAAAGTGGAGTCCTAAATAGGCAAAGATTTACAAAAAAATACTCAACTACCAAGCTCTAAAAAATTTAAATACTATCATGGAAAATATAGTATTCTTCTTCCATGGTACTACTAGCATTTCAATAATGGTGCACATACTATTTTGAAAGCTAGCGAAACAGAAGAGCAGAATAGAATTTCAGTCATTTATCTTCGGTAATGTCAAGCTTTGTCGTCTGACAATGGGCCTAGTGGAAAGCTTGTGTATGATATAGTGCTACAGAAACTGAAAACTTGGAAACTGCTATTTTTAGAATTCTTTAGAGTAAGTGAAACAATGAAACTCTGGTATAAAGTAGTATTTATCGTTCGGCAGTAAGTGTTTATAATTAAAAGTAAGTACATTATAACGTATATGTTATTACTCTGATGTATCGAATTACTTTGCGGTAGTGGTGACTCGTCCTCCCTCTCTCTCTTGCACATCCGGTGGTCTTATCGCTAAAAGCGATCTCTTCTACCCCTTTAAAGAAATTCTTAACTAATATGGCGATGTAGCTGAAGTAGAAAAATGATAGGACTGTATAATTTAAATATACATACTCTAATTTAATACATATATAAATATAATAGTAATATGTAGTTATATGTGCATATGAAAAATAATCTAAATAAATATATTTATATTTGTTAACATTATATGTGACAAGAATTTTATATATTCCAATAGATAAACAATTGTTTTTTTTTTAAATATCAGACATATTTATTTAAAGATAGATATTACTTTCTAAGGGAGTTCTGAAATATAGTTAATGTTTTGGCCTCTTTGACAGTAAGAGTCAACGCATATAGTTTAATATAGGTCATAATTAAAATTTAATTTAAATATTATGGAATGTGTATCATTGTGGGTAACGTCAAAGCCTTGTCTACATTTCCAGTCAGTTTAATAAGTGGAAACGTACACTCGTATTTCAAAGCCGACGAAACGGAGCAGCGGTGCATTTGTAAAGCTGGTCCATTTATCTACGGTCACTACTCTTGACACCGGACCGGATCCAGTTGTGAGACAATGTGTGATTCTGGAATACAACTTAAAACAAAAAACCTGCAGACATTTCCACCGACATTAAAAAAAGGTTCTCAATTCATCTGTGCAGAAACTGAGAGATAATAGGATTTTCTGCGGTTGGGTGGCTTGCTGTATGAGGCGACAAAACTCGGTCCAGTCGTTTAAGAGATTAGGCCGTACCAACAGACAAACAAAATTAAAAATAACGAAATTAGTATACTATTTCACTTCTTACATCCCCGTGAATCGGTTGTTAGCATTTTTTTTTTCATTGTACAGAAATTCGACCTGTACAGTTTTATTATATGTATAAATTAATATAACGTGTGCTATGGGTATAAATGTACATATAGACGAATTAAGGGGTAAAAGAGGAAAAGAATGATGTAAGAATATATTCTCGAGTTAAGTGACCACTATGTACATAATATAATTTGAGGAACAAAACATCTCAAGAGAGTTTTTTAGTACCGCTCTCCATACATCAAGGCGTGCGGCTTTGTTTATGAATATCCCAGTATTATAAGACGAGAAAACTCGAGACTGGCTATAAAAACTTAAACTTTGCTGTTTTAACTTAGTTGCGGAATTGGGTCATAAACCTAAATAAAAGTCTAACATAATGAATTTGTTTGTTATGAAGTGAAGCGAGGTCTACAGATTTGTGAAATAATTATTAGGGGACTTAATTGTTCACTGGATTGTCAGTAGATTCTTATTGTTACGAGTGCGAGACTCGAATTAAAATGCCGTTAGAATTACTATAGAGTTCATTAGAACTATACAAACACGTACAACGTGTCGTAATTCAATAAAACGCGCAAAGTCCGTCACTATTAGATTCCCAATTGTAGTACACACGTCTCGCTTTGATCCTGGTTCTCGCTCCACTGCCCCCGTCTCTCAATCAGGCCATTGTTCTAAACTGCACAAATGCAATGTGCCCGTATCGTAGTCGACTTAATCCGAAACACCTGGCTACCGTGTCGCCCGCAAGCGACCGTAAACGACTACAATAAAACAATGGACTGTTCTCTAGAAACGTATGCCAATAAATAAGTAAAAAGAAGACGATCATAAAATAATTACAATTAGTTCAAATGCCGGCAGGTAATAAAATGTGGTTTTTTCTTCAGATATTTAGGTGGATTTTATTGTTGTCGGGACCTGAGTTGTAACAATATGTTTTTTTTAATAAATCGGTAGGCAAACGTATACGTTCAGAAGCCAAACAAGTTATCCTAGTGCGATAAGTTATATGTATGTAAAGAAAAAAATATAATTTTCTTTAATTTAAACTTTCCCGCGCACCAAGCGTCCTTAAATGCACAGCGTATTGACAGCTGACGTTTACAATCGATGAAAAAGATAACCAAATAAGCATCTCGTGATTGTAAGTTAAAACAATAACTTATAATATTAATTCCATTGTTTATTAAAGTATTGTATAGTATAATTGTGATTAGGAACAGACATTGTAAATGATAACATTAAATGTCGTTTCTTTATTTACAGGTATGTGAGTTTTTCTAGCGTGTTAAGTTGATTTTTTATTTCGTGTATTCAAACAATAAATCTTTATTTACAGAGAAACTCAATTGTGTTTGACTGTGTCATCCTAATCTCGAAGATATTAGAAAATATCTTATATGTATACTACGGACAGCTCTGTCTAAAAGTGATTTACAGAATTTATAATGTTTCAAATCGAGCCTGACTGAAAATCAAAGGTTCCAACCTTTGATTTTCAGTTAACTAGACAGACAACGTTTAGGTCAGTCGACCACAAGAGCTATCATACGTTATTTTAATATCCATTATCTTTCAATACACTTTCTAGAACTGCTCCAATAGATTTAATGAAAGTTTTAACATAATTCTTTGTAAAGCAACAAAAATAATTCTTTTGGTTTCACAATAAATATGGAAATGGCAAGTCTTTCTTTTTCCATGATCAAAGAATTACAGTATTTATAAACTGTTTTAGCGGAGACCATAAATGGAGGATTTCTCTTTTGATGTTCAATCTTTTGTACATGATTATTTTATTTATGAGATGCTTTATAACATTTTTTGCAATCTATAATATTACAAAATTCTAAACATGCCGTGTCTTTATATTGAAGCTATTTAATTTTTTTCCTGGAATAGACTATATAAAATTATAAACGACTGTAATTTTTTTTAGATTTATTGTTTGTTTATAATTGTTCGGTATTTTTATCCGTGCAGAACGGAGAAAGAATACATTGTCCTGCTGCCGGGCGGCCTGTCGTAAGAGGCGACAAAACAACCCACAGCCAGGTGGAAGGGTATTGGCCCGACTGGCTGGCTACCACCCCTGGCCTAAAGTATGTCGCCATAGCAACCTTGAGTTGTGTTTCGGCATTAATGACCAGGTTCCAGGTCTTCCATAAGAGAGCAGCAGCGCATTTGTAGCACTTTTGGTGTTGCAAGTGTGTGCAAGCTGTCCATATTAGTAGTTAAAGTATTCTGTATAATGTTTGTTTTATTAAATCTTCTTTCTTTAAAATTACATACTATTGAATACAATGTAAGAAAACTTAACTTATTTGTATTGTATTCTACCCATAGTCCCTCAAGACTATAAGTAGAATACTGAGCCCAGATCACCGTCTTCTATGGGTAAGGTGCCCAGAAGGCTGGCTACGTTTCCTCGCTGGATCGCCATACTGATCCGTTGGCCGAGGTAGGCACCAGCCCTCTGATCACCTGAAGAGTCGATGAGTCGTTTTGATAAATTTTGGTAGAGACTCATGCCCTCAGGACCCCACGGTCCAAGCGTCTCGACATCAAACGGCACAAACATATAACTCTCACTGAGGGTTGCATATTTCCGCCGCTTGAGTGATTCCGCTGTTTCCGCCGAACCGGGCGATCTAGACGTGTTTGGTAAATGGGATGCTTTATGTATATTATAATATTAATATGTATTTTTAAATATATATTTAGAATATTGAAATTGTAGCTCAACCTTGCCCTATGCCATTTTAATGTGTTTTAATGTTGTTAGAAATACTGCTATTGTTGTATACTGTTTCATAAATGTTACTGTACAATAAAGTATATCCTTTTCTATTCTATCTTTGTTACCAATCTAACGTAGACAAAGTCGCGGGCAAATTTTATCATGATGTGTATTCCCAATACCGAGAATGGAAATAGAATAAATACTATCATCTCGAAAAAGAGAATTAATTTTGGGCAGAAAATCAATTACATTTTCCAGGAGCGAATAGGTCAACATATTTACCAAATAATAATATTGTCGTTACAAAGCTAACTTATACAAAAAATACAATTAAACACTAAAAAACTTAGTTATAAATAAGTTTATATAAATTATGTGATAAATCGTAAGTCGTGGTAGGGTAATGGTTAGCGGACGCGGACCAAAACTCCAAAACCGCGTGTTCGATACTGGCCAGAACGTATGCACAGCTTAGGCAATTTAATTATGTAATGTGCATAATTTGTGGTTTCATCATGTACGCAACTCGTCGCACATATAATAATAAATATTGTAGCACGCTGATGTGATGGGCCTAGGATATCCAGGTCGATGTTGTGGTGGAAGTTAAACACTGTTATTAGGCGAAAACTTGTAATAAAATCACTTATTATACGAAGGCGTCTGCCTTCGGCTACAATTCAAGCAGAAGAGAAAAAAAACAAATGCAACAACAGTGTTGCAAGTAATCAAATTAAATACAATTTTATGTTGGTGTTGCCAACAATTGTTACTATTACCACGTGCTAACAGCGGTGAAAGAAAACATCGTGATGTAACTTGCACATCGAGATAACAGATGTGTAAAACCTGCCAAGCCACATTAGACAAGCATGACGGCGGTATACTATCCGTCCCCCTATAATGGAAGCCCCGAGTCCAGAATGGGATATTTATGGGCTCTTGTTAGTATTTTTTTTGTGACAAATCGCTGCCACAAGAAAGCATGCCTAGGAGACTGACTGCAATATCACGCTGGTCACAGCTTGATTCGTAGCAAAGCTTCAACAAAAAGCTAAAGATAAAAACATTTATACTTTATTTTACCTAAAACCAAGTGATCTGAATAACTTAAAAAAAGAAAAGAGAATGCATTTATTTGGAAACAACACATTGCGAGATATATTACATATCAGAGGTTGCGGCAGATGTTGTCCTGTCCTGAAATAAAAACATTCAAGGACACGATCCCAGCGCCGCCTACTGGTTCCAATTGTGAATTTAAACCATCCGGAGACCTACTCAAACACAAAAAATAGTCAACATCAGTCCAAGAGATTAGCTATCCTAACCCGATCCTAACTCCACCTACCGCTTCCAATTATAAGTCTAAAGCATCTGAGACGCATGCAAACTTATACATAAATTTCATCCAAATTGGTGAAGTCGTTCTCAAGTTATGCGCGTACATACATTTCTACGATCAATTATTACTTATATAGAAGATTATCAAAAGAGAAAGTAACACACTAAATACGAAGCAAACAATATTTCATGCGATAGTACCCAAAGGGTGCTGCAGTTTCGCAAATGCCAGACAGAAGTGTCTGACGCTAGTTTTCTGGCATACGAGAGCGTTTATCACTGAGAGATAATTATGGTTTTTATTAGCTCTCACGAATTCTAATGCTACTAGACGTAGCATTCTTCAATAATACCGCACTAACAACTATCAAACGAATAAGGAAAACACTGAAATAGTGAATTGCGTGTAAGTCGGACACTAACTCAGCGTGAAATATGTGGGACGTGCAAGATTATGATAAGGCTTTAGCCCGGTAAATCATCGGATTTTCGTTGAGAGAAGTGAGGCAAATTTAAGAGGGATACCGTTTGCAGCCGTTTGACTGCGTGAGAAGGTACACTCGAATGGGGATTACCCGAAATGGTTACGTGATTGGAATCTAGCGGCGCATAGGTTCGATGTTGACGCTCATAAAATTTTAATATTTGTCGCCGTCTTGGTAGGTGATCTTTATAAGTTTTTCTTTGTTTGTTTTATAAGTTTTTACTGCTGTACAAAAATCTATCTATACCAAAAAATAAAATTGAAATGTGGTTTTAAAATAATTGCCTACATTTAAATACAAACTGCTATTGTAACAATGCTATCACATAAACGACCGTTTAAAAAAATTCTGTCCTTGTGTTGGGTTTGAACCTATCTCTCAATAGACTACGAAATGCTAAACAGATTAGAATTAATCTTTGAATTCAAAAGTATGAATGAATGATTGAAAACTCTTTATTGTTCACCAAAAACTGAAATCTAGACAATTAGAACAATGGGCGGCCTTATCGCTTATAGGGATCTCTTTCAGACAACCCAGTGTCTCCGTGGCTTGGCCACGTGGAATGGATGAAAGGAGAAGATCAAAGCGTAAAGAGGGCCAGCGACGTCCGGGCGGTCGCCCCAAATACTGGTGGAGGGACAGCGTAGAAGCTGACCTGTGTGAGCTTCAAGCCCATAACTGAAAAGAAATCGCACAACACAGAAACAAGTGGCGTGTTCTCGTTTCGAAGGCCAAGGCATATCTTGGGGCGCTGAGCCAATGGAGTTGTTAGTTAATTAGAATATAGTAAGGATTATAATTATGATGTAAAACATACAGCATTGCTAATTACGAGCAAAGAGTTAGCAGGATCCTAAATAATAAATCAAGAATACATTAATTAGTACACATTTATTTTTACTGAAATACAAATATGAAAAATGTAACCCGAGGAAAACATTAAAGTGGTTTTAACATTTTGCCGTCACATAAATCTTAGTAATACAACATGTAGGACACAGTCAAAGAAGTTCAGAGTGCTAAAGCTTATTAGACATTCATTGTCACTGAAATGCAGAGATGCCGAGTTCTATTCCCTAAACGAATTGTATGTAATGGTACGTTGTAGGTTACTTCTAATACAAGATAATTGGCGTAGTTTGGCTATTACCAATGTAAAGCATTTGTTTTTTATGTATTGAATAAAAACATGTATTTTTCTTTACCCAAATTCAATTTTAGATTAAAATATTATACTTATCTCCTCTATAAAACATTTATAACTCTTATTCAATCTTAACCAAGGGTAGTTTGGAAAAGAGTGCTTTTTAGTGAGAATGGTACCCGCCCGTTTTACTACCCTGTTTGTTTTTATTCTTGTGCTATAGTGTTGTAAAGAAATATTATCTAGAAGCGGACCCGGCAAACGACACATTCTATAAAAAAAGACACCATGGGATGGTGAAAAATACATCACTTACTTCTCATACTTACTAAATAAACAAAAATCATTAAAATCGGTTAAGCCGTTTCGAAGCAGTACGACCACAAGCACCGTGACTCTAAATTTTTATTAGAAGATTTATCTACTCAAAATATAGTTTGAGTTCTGACTATGATGGCCCTGGTACACAAAATTACATTTAAAGTTTTGCTTGTATTTTTGATATTGAAAATGGTTACATTACTTACTTACTAATAAATGAATACATAAATGATAAACGACAAATCAAACTAACAATGATAATCACCAACTACTGTTAGTTACAAATTTATTTTATTTACGTTCACTGTTATAATTATCTGACTATGGGACTGTGGACGCTATTTATTTTTTATTTGAGATTTTGACATCTTATAATATTTTAAATAATTGTATGGTTAGTGTATTGTAATTAATGCACGCAAATCTGGCAAAAACATGTATACTTAAATATAACTAATGTAACACTTTTTAAACTATGTTTTATGCAAGTAGATGAAATTGAATTTACTGATTTGCCCATACTGTGGCCAAGTACGGAATGAGAACACGTTTAGTATTATATGAGATACTTGCTTCAAAAAATGAAAACGCCATCTTTAAGCACATGATGTCAAATTAAACTTATACGATTTATAAATGTACCATGTTGGAGAATAAAATGTATTGGGTTCCGTCAGGACAAAAATGTATGTGTATATTTTTATATTGAAAATGGCAGATTGGACTGTATTTTTATGTAGGGGACTGCGAGCTAGAAAAAATCGGTTACGTATGTTCTTGTGCATACATTTATTATTCTCGTGAGATTATCGCAACCTAGCAACAAAAGATCTAAATGAAATATTACAAATGGAATTGTACCCAATATATACATTTAAAATAAGTACTGTACAAGACATGTAATAAATTTAGTAAATAATGACATTTCGGGCTATATACACATTGTCTTTTACTAAAAGCTTAAAGTGAACTATTCCCATTGATTAAAACCGTCTTATAACTTGTTAGAGTATATAGGACACATTTGTCGTGAGATACCCTAAAATTGTTATTACATTGATTTATGAACCCTTCATGTCGTCGTTACATCAAAAATGATATACATAGAACATGTGCTGATATTTTTTACTATCGTTCTTATGTCTCGTCTAGACAATAGTTTATTATAGTTCGTTATATAAATGGTTTTCTAACTAGGCTTATCCTTATAGTAACTCCTTTAAGTATTTCTCATGTGATGAGAACCACATAAGAAATACTTAAGACAGACAAGCAATAAATCTAAAATTTGTGTTTTTGTATTTTTATTAATCGATTTTAAACTCATTATATAAATTTGAGACCACCAACAGTTTTATTTTAGAATATATACAGTATTTAAAACTCGACGATCGATGGAAACAAATATATAAATAATCCAAAAAATACATTTTATTTTTTTATTGCATGAGTTCAGCAGACAGGCACATGGCCCACTTGATGGAAAGCGGTTACCATCGCCTATGGACATTTGCAACATCCAAGGTACTACTAAAGCTACATGCGCTGCTTCTCTCTTAAGGGAGACTGGAACCTGGTTACTAATGCCAGAACACAGGTAAAGATTGTTATGGCGGCATACTCTAGACCAGGGGTGGTAGTCATCCCGTTGGGTAAATGCTCTACCACCTGGCTGTGGGTTGTTTTGTCGCCTCTTACTTAATTGTATTCTTTCTCTGTTCCTGCACGAATATGGATGGATTAATGTGAAGGATAATATGATGATTTGTGGTGTGACAATGGATTTATATCGGAATAGAGGAGCATTGAAGGAAAAGACCTATAGCACCGACCCCAAATAATTAGGAGAATTTATTTGCTGGAAAGCGGCCATCCTAAATGCAAACAAATAAACATACAATTGTATAATGCATAGTTCAATTTAATGATATTGCAGTATATCAATACGTGACTATGAATTGTTTATAATAAACGTGTTGAGTCAAATTTTTATTACCTACCTAACAAAATTTACCACTCTTGTAGTGTATCATATTTTCGCAAATATCAGAACAATAACAAAACGTATCGTGTATTTATTGTGACAATAAATAAAGGGAAGTTTTGTAAATAAATCAAACCCTGATCGTGGTTGCTTCAGGCATTTCTCGTTGCCCAGTATTTATTTTATCATCTAGATATTACTACATTATATTGAACTTTATTTTGTATATTAAATCCATCGGACATTTCTAATATACACATTCAAATTTGCTTGTTATTAACTTTTCAAGGTAAATCTGAGTTGGGGTCATTTCTTTGAAATAATATAGCGCATAAAGCGCTCAAACTATACTGCGGTTAGCCGTCCGGTTAGTGGCCAGGTGCTAGCCTCGAAGCCGGCAGCACATTACGTGGCAAGGCACCCATGGTGTTGCAAATGTGCATAGGCAACGGTATCCATATTCCATTGGGTGGGCCATCTGTCTGTTTGCTGTCGGCCAGCAGGAAAAAAACTGGTCATTCGAGGTGCTGTAGCCCAGTTAGCTGCACAATGCTATACGCACTATGTGGTTTAGTTTGCGGCCGGTTTCTAAGCCTCGTACAGACTTTGCGATTGTAGAAGACGGTACGACTAGCCGCAAAATTCAGCCGCATGCTGCGGATAACCGGATAGCCTACCGATCTGCGGCTAATAGGATAATGCGTATGAGATCTATTAGTGGCAGTTGCTTCTTTTTTAGAAATTAAACTCAATGTAATGGACTATATGATTATTATAATTGAATTATTTACATTAATCGAAATATACATAAAATAAGTACTAATTACGAAAGTGTTAAGTCTTCAATGAGAATTGTGAAGAAGAATGATTAATGACTGAACATGTTTGCCTCCAAGGCCGCTCCTATATCCCGCATCCCGTCTGACGCCTAGTTGCTAATTGGACCAGCTATGGGCGTCAGCGGTATGCGGGGCGCGGAGAGTAGGTGTGCTCCGGCGAGCGGGTCAGGGGGGTGCTCTCGGTCTGCAACAAGATCTATAAGTACTACTGTAAGCGCCAAAATCTCTCAAAAAACGACAGATAAAATGAAATTGATAAAATAAAACGTAATACTATGTAGGTATTATTGAAACGATATAAGTGAGTTAGTGGTTCAGCGAAACGTGCAAAGCCCAGATTGTATGTGTAATATTGTCCCATTGAAAACGCAGCCACAAATAAGAAACGGATCCACTGTGACTGGGAAAATTGGATTTTCTTTCACTTCACTTCTATCCGATATAAAATTGAAACTGGCTAGTAACAGATGCTGAGGGACATTTTATTTTTAATTGCAGTTTGTCTTTGTTCAAGTATAAAAGGTATTTTAATTTATATGTAGTTCACTTTGTTGCGAACCACTTTCGAATAACGTATATTGTTTTGTATCAGTCAGAAATTATTATTAACAGTTTGTATGTACTTCTGCTTGGTCAGGAATTAAGATAGATAGATAGTAAATGTTTGTTTGTGTGATTATTTTATATCATTCTCATTTTTCCGTGTTCCTCGAACATTGCGATTGAATTTGTTTTAATTTAGTTATTATTCTTTAGACGTTTTTCCCCTTTTTTATTTAGTTTTAGTTTTTATTTATTTAGTTCATATAATATGCTTTGTAGTTTATATTTAGGTTTACATTTTTGGAACCGCAAGAAACGCCGGTACGACGTTGTAGTTATTGAGGGTTCCTTTATTCTTATACTACAAATATAATATAATTAATAACTCTGTTTTGTGGCGGGACTTGTGTCGTGTCAGAATCTCGTGTTGTCTGAATCTGTCTCAGTGTTGTCAGTGCTAAAATTTTATAGGTGCGTTCAATGACACCACACCATTTATAAGTTAATTTATTATTAGATAGTAATTTATCATATTTATGATACGTAAATGTCAATTTTAACATATTGTTAGGAATTATTTGATCTCAGTTATTATTCTAATACAACTGTATTCATATGAAATTGTCTGGGTTTAAGTTATGGTGGACAATATAGAGTTTTCATTAATTCATTCATTCAGCGATCGCAACGGGCAGGCGCCCTAATCCCTATTGCACTAGATCCATAGTTCCACTAGCAGTTCCACCCAATAGCCCAGTAACTTTTGTTCTCCCTTTCTACAATACCCTACACTGACCGGGGCTTGTCCTTCGGTTCATTTTTATATGGTGTTAGACAAGGATAATCGCCGGTCAGTGTCACGCTACATTTACATTTCTCAAGGGGCCTCTACGTTATAGGCCTTACCAAGGCCCCACGCAGGGTCTCCCAAAAGTACGGGGCACTCAAAGAAGAATGGGCGCTGGCTCCATTTCATAGTGTATGTTAAAGGTTTACATAGTCATGGTTTTATTAAGCATTTATTTTCATTTCTGGATGGAAATAACTCATAAGATTAAGTTGGTGTGGGCATATAATGAAAAGGGATGAAAGTCACGTGACAAAAAGACTGTTTAACTACAAGATAGATGGATACAAATGTAAAGATAAATTTTAAAAAAGGATGAATCGATTGTGTGAAGATTGATATGATGATATGTGGTGTGAGAGAAGATGTATGTCAGAGTAGAGGAGTGTGGAAGGAAAAGACATATTGTGCCGACCCCAAGTAATTGGGATATGGTGAAAGCAAAGAGAGAGTTATGGTAATAACAATAATGAGAAACTATAATTGCTTATTCGTGAAAAAAAAGAAGTTGTCTAAAATCAGGTTCGTAAAATTACAAGAACCATAGCAAAAGGTTATCACACTATAGACAATATCTTAGTAAAGTTCATTTTTTATAAACTACAATTATTATTTATCATTCCCATTATAATCTATCTTATACTAATATATAAAGCTGTGGAGTTTGTATGTTTGCTTGAACGCGCTAATCTCAGGAACTACTACTTGAAAAATTCTTTCAGTGTTAGATAACCCATTTATCGAGGAAGGATATATCAATCATTAGACTGAAACCAATAAGGAGCTGAGCAGCAATGAAGAATTTTTTTACTTACTTTTTTAAATTACTCCAGATGGACGAAGTCGGGGGCAGAAGCTAGTAGTGTTATAAAATTCTAAACACACCATGTCTGTACATGAAGTTATTAAAAAACTGAAATACACTATATGGTATAATCGATGGAGAACACGATGTTTTTTTTTAGATTTCTTGTATTGTTCGGGATTGACGTAAGTGGGAACTGGATGCGAACAGCGGGGACTGAGATAGATAGTACAAACTTGGGGAGGCCAACATCCAACAGTGGACGACGGTTGGCTGACTACGATACCTTCGAAAATGTGCCCCAGAGGAATTTCGTTTAAATAAAAACTTTAGAATTTTAATGCATATCTTTTAAAACCTCTAAGACAACAAAATGAAACATATATTAAAATTGTAGTCTATTTATTTTGTTCGGGATTCACGTAAAAATTATTAGGCCGATTTCGACGAGGTTTTCTCTAATGGACAGCTGATTCTTAGACTTAAACTCTGTGCTACTTTTTAACCTGGGAATCACGAGGATTTTTTTCCGGAAATGATTAAAAATGGCCGGATTAAAAATACTTGAATGAAACGAGCCCAAACACGACAGGTCTATCTTTTTTAGTACAGGATCTCCTATGGACACCTTACGACTCCATCATCAAAACAGCTCCATGGTACCATATTATTGCATTATCACGCGAGATATACATGTGTGCAAAATTTCAGTTCAATCGGAAACCGGGAAGTTGGTCAAATTTAACTTGCAAGATTCCACTCGAACTTATATACATAAGTACATCCATTCCAAGTTAAATAAAAGCTTGTAATAAAAATAGTATAATTTATAAAACCCCATGTACCTAAGTATATTGCTTTACGGCAGTCGAAAAGGTCGCTTCTTAATATAAGCTTGTAAATGCTTAAGAGCCATACTTTTGACATATATTTCACTGGAAATTCACTCCAAAGCGAGTGACGTAACAATATTTCACCTTAGAAATATTACAAGCACGTATCTTAAGGGTGAGGATTCCCTGCAACGTTGTTTCTCATTCCATGCTTGGTAAAATGCGCACGAAATTCACGAATGTGGAGGTAAATAGGACAATATGTGAAATTAACAATGTATAATTTCACCAAAATGGTCTTTGTTACATTCAAAAATGCGAAATGTTCAGGTGTAACTACTTCCTTCCTTTGCCGCTGCTACATTGAGGTTTTAATGGGCAAAGTGTATGTTCGTTTTATGGTAAATGCTCTATGGGTTTGTTTAGTGGGACATTTTAGGCACTACGGTTTTGTTAGGGTGGCTCCACATGACCACCACGTCTTTTTCATGGCAATTGTTGTGTGTAAAGCACAAAATAATTAAATTCAGTAAGCCTACTTGATATAACTTTTAAAAAATTATAAATATTTGGACAATCATTTTAATTTGAGTACAATATCTTCTTCTCTTATATATAAAAATAATGTTTGTCTGTATGCCCTTTATATAATCGTAAACTATACATTTGATCATGTGATGATCTTTAAGCAAAGTTGTTGTGCATGTGCCAGAGAAGGTTTCTGAGTCGGTTTACAATTGGACCGGTAGGTGGCGCTGCTGTCGGCATATCGTTGAAGCTTTTCCGGACAGAACGACGTCTGCTGGGACAACTAGTATATATATATATATATATATATATACACTAGTATATATATAAGTAGGAATATTTTGGAATTTAAATTTTACAGCCAGTATTCTTCGTAGATGGTCATATTGTTACGTTGTTCATAAGAAATTTTAAACAGGAAAAATATTAATAGAACCAATATTTTTACGACCTTTGTGGTTGAGTGCTCTAAGACTTTGCCCACACAAATCACTAGAAAACAATTAATGAAAAACTTTATTGTACATATTTTAAAGTACAATTGGCGGTCTTCTTGTCATAGGCGATCTCCTCCAGACTATTATCCCCGCAAACTGATAATGCGCCTGGCCGACATTTTGGTGACGTAATTGTAGCCAAACACACAGTACCGTTAGCATCACTGGCCGGCGAGTACGCGTACATATCGAGTTCCTGATGACGTCACGTGATTGTTAATTTGACAAGGTTCCAGCGCATTAGCAGTTTGCGGGGATGATACCCTATGTTTCATGTCCCAGCTGTTTAATAGGCAGTCTGTTATTAGAGTAAAAGGGACTTTTCACAGCGAATGTGAGTTAAGATTCTGTATTTATTTTGTGGTGCTAAACATTAAAACGTGGCATCACGTCGTATGTAGCATTGCTTTGCGACCGGCCTTAGGTACTTTTAAAGGACTGGAGAATTTCTTTTAGACTATTAAACGTGTTACGCAACCAGTATACTTCATCCACAATTGTATCATCTGCTTGATACATTATTCGGTTCGTTGTATGATCGTGTATCTTATCGCTCTGTAAAGGATCCGGTTGACGGATTTCACACGACAGTAATTTAAATCAGGTCGTCTTCTCCTTCTGTTTACGTCATAATTTAAACAACACGTGAATTGTAAAAATATATTTACATATAATCTAAGCGGCGCATGTTTCCGACCAGACTTCGATTCACCACCAGTTGATAAGTTGTAAATGTAGATGTTGTTCATTCTTTGTCAAAGTTATATTGAAAATTATAAAAACTAGAATTTTCTGAATATTTGTATATTATACATATAGAAGCTTCGTCTATATAGCAACCTTTAGTGTAAAATTGTCTGATAAACATGATGATGTAAACCGCTTAAATTCCCTTGAGTGGATTAAGAGGTGTAAGTGGATATAAAGACAGACAGGCAAACGTGGAAAGTAACTTTGTTTAATACTACGTAAAGATAATGTTCTACAAAGGAACCCTCCATTTGTGACTAGAACTCGAATAGGGCCAATTGTTTTTGTGCTACACAATTTTCGATCACGTCATTTCAAGAAAAAAATGTTAATCTGGGGTTAGATATCGCAAAGGTTACATCCGTAATGATAAAACCATTAATTAAGCAGTTACTGATAACAGAATATTGGAAGCTAGACAAACCAAACTATTAAAATAGAATTCATACTATTTCTTATTGAATAATATATATATTGATTATGTCTCAGAAAGTACTGCGAAAAAAGTTTTTATGTATGAGAGACTGGCCAGTTATAATCTATTTTTAAAATATGATTATTAATAACTAAAAATAGGTACGTTCCAATTTTAAAATTTCCCTTCACATTCTTTGCAAGCTAATTTAAATTATCGTGTCGGATTGAAAAATGCATCTGCGACGAGAACATTTTTGCGCTTATATTTTTTACGATTAGAATTGTCACCTGAAAACGGACGTGCGACAGATTTCAAATGGTTTTCATGGATGAAGGCTCTTCTAAGGCAATCGTGTATCGTTGTTACAACGAATTCAAACACGGTCGACTATCTTTGGGGTATGAAGAAAGAAGTGGTTGCAGATTGGATCGGGAAGCCTTCACAAGATTCTACACGTGCATCTTCGCATGAGGATGATAGTTTCACGCTGGGGGTCGCACAATCTCACCGATACTCAAAAGCCGGCCCGGGTGGGTGCCGTGAAATGATAAACAAAATTGAAGCAGGCTCGTCTCGGCGTGTTTATGACATCATTACAGGTTATGGGTCCTAGATTTGTCCATACGACCCAGAAACGAAGCACCAGTCGACGGTTTGGGTGTTTCAAAACGAATCAACGCCTACCAAAGTGAAGCGCTCTAGAAACGTGGGGAAGATTTTTATATTATTTTATTTACTGATTACTTGATGTCAATTCCTTTACGGAACCAAAGAAGCATGAACGCCGAATGATATACTACCAACTATACTAGAAGTTATCAAAACGAGGGACTTCCTGGATTTCCGAAACGTATAAAGAATATATACACATTTCTAACATTAATATATGGGCTTCGGCCTTTTTTTATACAAGGGAAGTCCGTTTGAGGACCGTAGGCCGCGCGGGTAAGGTCGCTGCCCGAGTGTGGGATTCACCAGGTCGGGGTGGCACTAGCACCCCACGTTGAGATGTGAGATGCTATTGCCGCGCCACGGTTAAGGATACCCATTAAAATCCCTGTCTGATCCCGAGCGCCCTTTGTCCAAGCTGTGAGCTCGCTTGCGCATTCACCACCAGCCCGGAGGAACGGCGGCCGGCCCCTTCGCGGGCTGGCCTCACCATTTGGTAGCCGGAGATCTGGGTCTCTTCGGCTTGTCCACTTCACCGCGAGATGAGAGGCGGAGCGAGGATTAGCGCGCGTCCCTTCTCTTCGGCCTTCATGCGCGAGCGGGTTCGGACCCGTCCGCACATAAAGGACGCTGGACGCGGGGAAACCGGTTTCCCCGCCGGTCGCCTTCAAAATACGGGCCTAGATCTGCGAAATAAAACGATGCCTTCGCTGGACGATCTTCGTTTGAGGCGGAGGAGCATTCCATTTCGCTCTTCCATCCTGTGTCCTGATACCCTTCATCTGAATTAGGTATAATCCTCCCTGTCGTAATAGACGATAAAACAACCCGCAGTAAGGTGGTAAGGTAATTTGCCCTTGATGGCTACCGCCCTTAGTCTAGAGTATGCCGCCATATCAACCTTGAGTTATATTTCGGCATCAGTAACCAGGTTGTAGTTTCGCCCTTCGAGGCTGGAAGTACATTAGTAGCACCATTCCTCTTGTAAATGTTCTTATGTGACGGCAACCACTTGCATCAGGTGGAACGTCACCTGATTACTTTACTCCAACAATGAAAAAAATCGAAATGTGTGCTGGGACACATATTACAAGTGAAACTTCTACGGACAAGTGGAAAAACGAATCGCAACGGACAAGTGGAACAACGAATGGCAACGGATAAGTGGAAAAATAACTCGGAACGGACAAGTGGAAAAACGAATCGCAAAGTACAAGTGGAAAATCTTCAACTGACAAGTGACAAAATGAATCGTAACAAAATTTTAACTTAAATTTATAAATATTTTTTCACACATACCACAAATAGAGGCAGTGATGCCTTGTCACGTGGAGAGCAGAGGTATAGTTCGATGCAAACTTAAGTTTGCCTCCATTAATAGCGGGTCGGAACATCGCACTTTTTGCGCAGAACGCGATTTTTGGTATTAGAAGGACGAGGTCATCTGAGGACGCGGTATATCCTCGCTCGCTCTCTCGCTCGCTTTCTCGTTTACGAGACTTCCCCGGTGTTCGGCTCACCAGAGCTGCCAATTTAGGGCATTAGGAGCTCGATATAGCGCTTTTTAGGGCAATCCAGCTCCCAATTTTATTAAACAATTTCCAGCGCAAAATCTTGCGCTTTTTATAATATGCAAATATCTAATTAATTTTAAAGTAAATATATGAATATCTGGACTAATATTATAAAGAGGAAAGATTAAATTGTTTGTTGGCATTGAAGAGGCTCCAAAACTACTTAACCGATTCGAAACATTCTTTTACTGTTGGCAAGCTACACAATCTCCGGGTGACATAGGCTATATTATGTTTACAAAAAAATTAGGGATCCTTACTAAAACTCCAATAATGTAACCCAAGGTGTAAAAAATACCTAAAATCGCGTGCACTGTGAAAACTATTGATGATAGAATAAAATGATGTACTACGACTTTGCAGAACACATCATTATATACAAAAAGTGTCGCGACAGCATATGTCTAACTATTATAGTTATGCCACAATAAGTGTTCTTTTATTTTAAAAAAATTATTGAAATGCCGCCGCTAGAAAAGGCTCTTTATTTGTATCTTGGTATTAATCCTTATCAAAGTAAATTTCTTCATATTCAAGACTGCTTCAATACCTTCATATGACTTTTTGAATTATTCAATTCGGACATTCCATTCAAAAGATATCACGAGTTTAAAAATGTAAGTATCAAGACCAAGTGACTGTGACACTTTTTCGTGAGCGAAAAATCGTAAGACCCCCGTCTATATAGAAGTTTCACTTCAAAAGTAAGTGTTGGAATGAATCTTTGTCTGCTCGAATAGGTAACAAAACAGATCTACTAATATTTCGTGGATCAATAACCCGGGACTAACCAAGAACCACATTACTTTGGCAAAATTCTACTTTATTCATCAACATAGTCTCCTTCAAGAGCAACACAACCAGTCCAGCGCTTCTCTAACATTTCAATACCTTTCATGTAGAATGATTCATCTTTGGCCTCGAAATAAGCATTCGTTTCGGCGATGACTTCTTCGTTCGAGTAGAATCTCTTCCCATAGAGCATTTTTTTGAGGTCTGCAAGGTAGTAGTCGCTACGGGCCAGATCCGGTGAATATAGTGGGTGCGGAAGCAATTCTTAGCTCCAAACAGCGCTCCGCATCAACGTTGTCGTTCTTGATCCGCCGTGAGCAAACGCGGCACCCGCTTTGACAACAGTAAAACCCGTTTACTGTACGTCCACAGTGAAACCCAGATATAGTTTTTCACGATCCTAACCCCAGTGGCTTGGTGTGTGTGTTGATATATCAGTCAGGCGGGGATGCCAAGTATTTATGAATATATATGTATAGATTTAATAATATTAATCATATAAGTATATAATTACTTGACTCCCTGATTGATTGACTGACAAATAATAATATATTATATTAATATTTATAAAATTCGACTAACCTCGCTTCTTTTTAAATCAGTGTATAACCGCTAGTTTACATTGTAGCTATTTTCACCGCAGCACCAGGAAAGTAGGCAGCATGAATATGTACATTTGCGCTGCCCGCTTCCCTTGCCACATTCTTGCTAACTGCTGCGAAGGTAGGCATGATGTAAAAGAGGCATAACAAAAGCTGTATAGTTTAATTAATATTAAATTAACATAGTTTCAAATTTAGTACAACCGCATGTAACCAAAACAAATATATTAAATCCTCATTTATTAGTTCATTATCGTTTGTAGCATTTTAGCACTCGAATGTATTTCGTTGTAGCACGTGTTGCCGAATTTATTGTTTGAAATACTGCAGACGACGATATGGTTCAATATTTTGTTAATTATCACAAAACAATAACTATTTTAAGGCAGATATTTAGATTTCTTGTAATGATTAACAAAGATTGATTAGCAATTCTTAAGACTTTAAGTCATATAACTTTGAAAATGACATAGGGATATACTAAAATAGTACAACGAAGAGTAGGCGAGTATTCCTCGTTTGCTATTGGTGAAGATACTAGTTATATTTAATAAGTTATTGGCAATTTTAGACTTCGAACTTATAATTTACTGTACTTTCAAATATTTCATAATATTTAAGTGGTAGTTAAAACGAACCAAACACGGTTTTTCTACCAACCGCCAGGGGCAAGGTTTTCAATAAATTGGGTAAGCGATGACTTCATGTATTTATTATTTGTTAATTATTGTTTTGCTGTGTACATTTGAGATGATATAGAAACATTTTAAATAGCAATTTAATAACTCCAAGGTATGGGGTAGCTATAATAGAAAGGCTGGAAGTCACATGCTAAGTTAATATAATTATTAATATTGAGTGCATTAGAAACCCGCTAATAAAGGTAGACAGTAGACTTTTTCTTTTTTCATGTATTTTCCTCTTCTATATGCAAGATCTTTAGCTTTTTTATAGTGAAAACATCATTGATTAGGTACAACATTAAATATTATCAATCCTTTAAGAACTTCCACACGACTTCCTTGTGGATGCTTCGAACTCTCATCTCACAAGCTATAACATTATCTGAGATAGTAAGCACCTATATATAATTTTAATGTATCTTATAGATAAATTTAACATCTTAAATCAATAATGATATGTTTAGTAACTTTTAATTTGTTTCACTAGGATATAAAAATCCATACACAAAAAGACTTTAAACGAAATAATAGTTGAAAATATCATTTTCAAACAAGTAAAAGGCTATTTAGGCACAAATATCATTACCATAAATCGACGGCAAAAACACGACATAATATCGCTCGACTGTTTATCCGTTCAGAAACGGAGGAAGAATACAATTTCCTATATGTACTGTCCATCTGGATGGCTACCACATCTGTTATAGAGTATGCCGCCATAAAAACCTTGAGTTGTTTGCTGGCAGTAGAAGTCAGATCACGTCACCCTTTAGAGAACGATAGCAAATTGGTATGCTTTCTTGTTACAAATGTTCATAGGTGATGGTGATGTCTTTCCATCAGATGGGCCGTCGCCCTGTTCGCTAAACTCATGCAACAAAATGAATATACATAAATATATTCAGATTTCAAAATTATCAGCAAGTTCAGTTGATGTTGTTTTGATCCTGGCGAGGCCTTGATTAAAATGAGACATTCCCTTAGAGTCCAATTTAATAGACTCCTTTGAAATCGTTTAGGCAGACAGTTCATATGCGATCTGTGGCCTTGTGACGCTATCAGTCTGCAGCCCATATATGGGTCGTGGACTGTGAACCTGTTTAGAAAGTTATATACTAAAAAACGAAATAACAATATACTGCCATCTACAATAAGACTTGGTGTGGACTACAGTCTACAGTATATTGTTGTTTTATTTTCGTTTCTCTGCAATTACAAATGATAGTCGTCTATGTTATTTCAAAGTATGTAATATATTGTACAGTCGAGTTCAATTTTACGGTCTTGTGTATACTACAGGCGCTAATTGGAGTTTGAATTTATGACAAGAATGTACACATGTGCCTTTTTGAATATTTTTTTTCACTTATATTTTAACGTATTCAACATTTGCTACAAAAGCAATTTCAATTACATGAAATTTTGTGGTAAACATGAATTTTTTTTAAGTTTTGGAGAGCATGACATTGTTTACAATTATCATTCCAAAATGTGCAATAAAAGCTGACGTGCAAGCCTACCTGGGACTGCGGTTTATGGCCTAGCCATGGCTCATGTCGCTGTGAGCGACTTTTATTTTATTTTTTTGAGGCGGGGAAATGTATTATCGTTTGCTAGGGATTGGACCAAAGTGATGAGAGGTGAGCCACGGATAGCTACCAGAGTCAATCGCCGGCATGTGTGGAGACTTGAACTCAATATTCCACTAAAACTCCACTCAAGTGCCCCTCGCTTATGGCAGGAAAAGCTTGAAACTTAGAACGTAGTTACGCTCACGCTCCTAGTATTACGGGATGAGATCTTGCGCATATCTCCGTCTCCGGGACCCCGACGTCCGTCTTGCGGGTACGCGAGACGCGCGCATGCGTACCTCTGTGTCGCTGTGAGCAACTACAACAGCGATGGGCAAGAAACATAATGTAAATAAGTACTGGTTCAATTAAATTTACACCAATTTTAGGAATGGAAGCATATGTTGTACGTGTAACATATTAATTTTTATCTCATTATAATTATTTTTTAATTTTCTTTCTTGTTATATTTTTTCTTTGGCGTATAACTATATTTGAACTTGACATTGTAATTGCGACGATGTATAATTATTAATGACATTATCTAATTAGGATATTGACAAAATTTTAATTGTAAATGTCGTGCACTCCTTTAAGGGGTCCACAATTCAGAACTTTTATACTTATTACATGATTTGTAATTGTGTGTCCTGTTGGTAAACTATAAATAAAGAAGCTCACAGAAAAATACTGACGCAAAAATAATAAATATCAAGACACCTTTCATAATGGGCTAATATAATAACGGTATCATACTATTTTATCACTAAAAACATCACAGTCAAAGGGAATAAAATCAGTACCACACTTTATTATAGGAAGTTATGAAGTGTGTTCAGACGGACTACTTAACAGTTCTTCTCTTTAAGCCGCAATTTTTTAACCACGTTTTGCGATGCGGTATTAAATTAGATTAGGGTTCCATAGAGTAAGTAATAACCATACATAAAAATTTAAACTAAATAATTTAAATGAAAAAGTTGGCAGTAGACTAAATAAAAATTTTAAATTTGCTCATTGACACTTGATATCTTTGCCCTGATCACAGCTACTGAAAAATGGCTAAAACGTTAAAATAAAAGTCATATTAAATACCGCACTTAAACCCGTGAAACTGTTAAACTGTCTGGTTAAGACTGGTAATTTAGAATAATTAACTGTCGCTATCGAAATACAACTACGCTGAATATTATATATTATGTAAATTAAATAATTCCCAAAAGGAATAAACACCCAAAGTCATTTTTATTCCAAAATTAAATTTTACTCATAAAGCATATGACACAGTCGGTTTTATTACCAGACTCAACAAAACAAAGCCTTTCAAACTAGTAATTTTACGGTTCAACGTACAGCGTTTTGCTGACGCTGCGGCCTACTTTAGGCTATTATAATATTAGTATAAATAATGCCCAAAAATACTTTGTGATCGAGTTGCTATCAAGTCGCTACGAGTTGCTATTAGGCATAACATGCGAATTGAACTACCACTAAATTGAATCCAGAGATCAGCATCCAAGCCCAACTACTACGAGAATATATCCCTGCAACAAGGTGTACTTTCTTCACCTTACTACAAGAAAGCACCAGCTATCCACCAACTTCTGTCAGCATCAACCATTAAAAACAAGAGCAAGTGTACAAACTGTACAGAAATATGGATAAATCTAAAATATGTATATCTATTGTATTGCTTTATATGTCACAATATGTCAAAATGGGTTTAAACCCATACTGATTTAAAATCCATAACATTTTATACTCAAACGAACTAAAGTGGTAGACCGAGCCCCGAGTTTTTAAAATGAGGCCGGCAGAATGGAGTCGTTGGCGCCGCATTGCCTTACTAGAATTTAAAATTTAATAATCGATTTAGTAAAAAAAAACCGACTTCAAAAACTAAAATGTATAAAATAACTTATTTCTAAAACTTTTATTATTAATATATATTATCTAAAACATCTTAAAGTCGGTGCTTAGTAATTTTCAAAATATAGTAATTTTTATGTTTTACTTTGCACCGACTGCAAGATGTTTTAGATAATATATATTAATAATAATAGCTTTTAGAAATAAGTTATTTTATACATTTTTGTTTTTGAAGTCGGTTTTATTAAACGAAGTTTTTGTTCTTTATTTGTTACTTTTTAGTGTCTAGCTATGTATGGGTGGACCTACGAATGGTGCCGCGCTTCTTAAAAAATATAGGTCCCAAGAAACGGGAACAAAAAAATGTTCGTAAAATGAAAACTATTGGGCCAAACTATGTCAAATTATTAGAGGACCACACAGCAGCTATCACGTAAATCGAATCATAAATCTCAGAGTAATCGATGTACATTTAGAACGAAAAGGAAATTGTTTTCATAAAATGAAAAGTACTGGGCCAAACTATGTAAATTTTTTAGGGGACTAATTGGAAGCTATTCCGCGTCGGACAAAAAAAGAATCACGTAAATCGGATCATAAATCACGGAGTTATCGGTGAACATACATAAAAAAAAGATCCCGACGAATTGAGAACCTTCTCCTTTTTAAAAGTCGGTTAAAAATAAAGCTGCAATAGTGTCCAGTGGATACATTATTATTAACCACACAGACGCAAACTTAGTACATACCACGACTACATCAATTTATCCACAATATTTATAAACACCCTTCACTTCGTTTCGCGTTTTTGGTCACGTAAACTCCGTTTATTATTTTATTCGTTAGTTTGAGTTTATTTATGACTATTTTTCGTTATCAATTGTAAATATAAAATTTATACTTAATTTTTATTTTTAAGGTGGGTTAAGGGTAAGTTGAAAATTTATTCGTAATTTGATCCTTTTATTTTATAATTTAAGTGATATGATATGATTTGTGTTGATACTTTGGCGGCTTCCCATCTCCCAGTAACAGCCGTGACTGCCGGGGCCACCGCCGCCAACCAGGAGGCCCTGAAACGCCGCAAATATGTGTCCATTGGTAATGGGTACATTTTTGTGGCTTTCGGGGTTGAAACCCTGGGGCCGTGGGGGCCTGGAGCTCATCACCTCTATCGAGACCTCTCAAAGTGACTAATTGAGGTCTCGCGTGACCAAAAGGCTGGCTTGCACTTAGGGCAACGCTGATGCGTTGCCATCCAACGCGGAAATGCGGTCAGCATTTTGGGCACTCTCCCCGCCGAGAGCGACCTGGAGTCTATTTTTTACTTATAGTTGGTATTTTTTTATTTTATTTATATTTTAATTTAATTTAAGTTAATGTACTTGATAAAAATGTTATCCTTTATCTGTACACATTCTTTGTCCTGCTCTAAAAAGACAAAAATCTAGAACCCGTTTTCAGCGCCACCTAATGGATCCAAATGTGAATCTATACCATCCTAGCACATTTAAAATAGGTCCAGCCGTTCTCGAGTTACAAATGGTGTATGTATCCCGACTGAATGGTAAATTAATATTTTTAAATTAAGGCTCATTATTAAATTAAATTAAATAAATGCGACGCTACAGTTCGTCTGCTCATCCGCGAGTGAGTATATTCTCGCGTTGCTCACTCGTTTCAATGCGCCTGACGCCCGGTGATAAATATGTCGTTTAGGATAACTGGTTAAAAGCAATTTTAAAAAATTCATTTTCGCATTTAGAATTTGTGAGCGCAGTTTTCACGTATTTGTGAGGTGCAGGCAGCTTCACTTTGAATTTTCATACTGCTAATATTTCATTAACTTGAACGTTTTGAATGAAGCAAATTGTACAATATTTAAATTTACTTTAAATTCACCACAGAATAAAGCAAGAAACATTTCAACCTTTTAAATAATCTTAAAACAATCACAATGAAGTTTTGTACTTGTTTTTTTTTATTTAAGTAAACTATAATACGGACTCTACCTCATAGGTAGCGGGGAAAACCTTTTCTACCTACTTAACATTCGATAAGTTAAATTTGTTAAGTTCTATTGTAAAGAAAAGAGGAATGAATAAGAAAATTCTCACTTTTTTGCTTATAACTTCTTTAATTTTTAATTAAGAGCAATTAGTTACTTAAACATATTTGTAGACAAAACAATTTGCTACAAATTATGACTCTACAATTTTTTTGTAAGACGCATAGTTTCCGAGATATCGCGAAAAAAGTGTTTTCACCCGTTTTTCTAAGATGGCGGCCGGGGGACAAGGGTGGCGACCTCACAAACTTGAGGTTAAGCTTCTATTGACCCCCCACACATGTCCCAAAAATAAAATTGCGTCCTCTAACAAATGCAATATTCGGCCCTTAAATTTTAAGATTTCAATGATGTCTCTGTAACGGCTGGACCTATTCTAACGTGACTTTCAAGTGCAGATAGCTGATGTTATAAAGAGGAATTTAGGCACTTTTTTAGGTGAAACTTCTATATATAGACGGGGGGCTTAGGATTTTTCAGTCACGAAAAAGCGTCACGGCCGCGTCGAGGAGCGGGATATATTTAGACTACACCTGGTGAGAGGCGGCATAAATTTGGAGTAGACTATGGATGCGTTTTAGTTTCGGATCGATTACAGTTTTTTTATAAAATAAGATATGTTTCAATAAAAATGCACATATCTAACCTAACCAATTCATAATTTTCAGTAAACCTGCGCAAAATCAAAATGTGTGCTGGGT
The DNA here is from genome assembly GCA_012273795.1 of Dendrolimus punctatus. Classification (NCBI taxonomy): domain Eukaryota; kingdom Metazoa; phylum Arthropoda; class Insecta; order Lepidoptera; family Lasiocampidae; genus Dendrolimus; species Dendrolimus punctatus. The sequence goes on along the minus strand of CM022540.1, from coordinate 14,236,203 downwards.
GGGACACAAAGTAGGAGTAAAACTTCAACGCACAAGTGGCAAAACGAATGCGAAAAAAGTACACACGGTCGAAGCCGCGGGCACAGGTAGTATTTAATAAGAAAATCGGTTATAACACGTCACAACGAAACGTTCCAGTCCGGCCCATTTAATCAAGCTACACAGCAGCAGTGCGTACGAAAATCTCCGTGATGAACGAGGCTACGAGACTGCGAATATACACGCCGGCACGCGGTATCATATAAAGTTAACAGAGTTGCTTTAGAAAATTAATACAAGCCCGCTCGTGCCGTTAAATTTAATCTGCTCTTGTTTAGCTGAATTGCAGACGAGTGTAGCCGCGTTTAATAATAATTTTTACTGCGGTGTTCATCATGTGAACGTGGGGTGTGGGACTAATTTACATCTTAATTTATTGGGAAAGTTTGGTTTTATTTTGATATGTACCGACGAAACTTGCCGCTTTGCGATGACGAAGTCGTGTTGTATTTATACAGTGAAACCTGGTTATATGAGACATCAAGAGACATCTGCAATGTGGTTTCACTTATAGAGCTATTCCACTTACCCAGTGTCTCAGATATCCAGGTAATAAATATCTGCCTTATTTACAGAGGATTCCATTAATAAAGCTCAAAATCTCTTACGTAGTTAAGTGCGAACTTTCCGGGTAGAATAAGAATAAGTAAGTAAACAAACAAAACGATGTTATCTCAGTTACAGAAGTCTATGCATATAAAATTCACTTGCTGTCTCAGTTACAGAGGTAACTATGATGATAAATCGAAAGAATGAATCCCAGATATAGAGGTTGCTTCGTCCCACTAACAGGGGTAAGTCCAAGTGTGGCTCAAAGTGTATGGGGCTTCTACAGGCCATGAGTTCCAGTTATGGAGGGCTTCTCACTTATTTCATGTTAGGTCCCCACTTAAACCAAATTTTAATTTTATATATAATATTATATTTTATTATTTTTTAATATATTTTTTACGAGTTATAGTATGTTATATAATAAACGAATATATGATTGTTTTCCGTGCTACTGAGTGTACGAGGCGTCGAAATAAAATAAATAAAATACCGCACTTAAACCGTTAAGAAACTTAGTTTTGATTATAAGAATCAGTATTATTAAATTTAAATCTATAGATATAAAACCAAACTCGGGTTAGTTACACGATTTGTAACTCAAAAACACTGGACCAATTTTTATGGTTTTTGTGTTTTTGGAATTGTCCTTGACCGGAATAGGATAATAAGTATTAAAATAAAAATATTACTCACAACATGAGTTTAGCCATTTATTTGTTCATGTCTTTCCCGGCCGATTTCGGCAATGGTGGCTGCATTTAAACTCATTTTCATTTAGCTGATTTAGGTGAATTATTTTTGTGTGTGTTCAAATGGGTCCCGGGGTGTTATACATTCAAACTTGAACCAGGTAGATTGCACTGCAATCGGGTTTCAGGATTTAGGTGCAATTATTTTTGTGTGTGTAAGTGGATCCCGGGATGGTTTAGATGATGGGAATGACTCGGTAGGTGGCGCCGCTCAACACCTCTTTAACGGTGGGACTGATTTTGATTATATTTTTTGTTATTTTTCAAAAGTAAAATCGAGAATAGTTGAGATTAACAATTTTCTATATTTTTATTTTTTAATATCAAGAAACGTCTGCCAGGTAGAGCTAGTTATAATAAATAAACAGTTTTAGAATTGCGTGGATAGATGCAAGTACGGCATGTGCGTATATAAATGCATTTTAAAAATTTACTACTTTCCGCTTATTTACAAAAATAATATATTATCTTTAATCATTGCTTCAATAAAAACATTCGAGTGCACATGTAATATGTGATTAATCTCATGTATGACAGACAGTTCCGTCGTAATCTTCCGCATAACATAGCCATTAAACGTGTCGACATATGAAATTGACGCATTACAAACTATATATAAACCTTGGAAGTAGGATTAAATAAATTTATTCAGTACTCCTTAAGAAATATTATATCATCTAAAAGTTTGATTGGAGTAATAACAATTTGATACTCACGAGCAATCACTGTATCTGGATAAAACGACCTTTGTCTGGATAATTTTATAAACTGATTCTGGAATCGGTATAGTAAACACACATATGCTAACTAAAATATAGTAAACTAGCGCCCGATTCCAGCGCCACCTACCGGGTCTAATTGTGAATCTAAACCACCTCGGGACCCACTTAAACACACATCAAATTTCACCAAAATCGAAGAACCGATTCCACCGCCAAGTATTTTGTTTAGGTTGACGGGTTATATTATTGAATTTCTAGTACGGATCCCCAATTTTTATATAGCCTATATTTATCAAGAATAATGTAGTATTCGAATGGTGAAGGAATTTTTGAAATCTTTACAAACGTACATTCTTTCCTCTTAGAATATCAGTATAGATTACTTATATAGAATAGAAAACACTTTATTGTTCACCAAAATAAACAATTACATAATAAATAATTAGACTAATTAAGAATTAATTAAAGGAAAAACAAAAGGCGACCTTATCGCTAAAAGCGATCCCTTCCAGGCAACCTGACTGAGAGGACACTTTTAACAACTTATGTCTATGTATAATATAATTAAAAACAAGTAAAATAAAAATAGGAAGAACAGTAACACTGTAGACACTAAACAGCTAAATTAAGAAAGAAGAATAGATATATAATAATAGATATATTAACGATTGTAACAATGGCAATGGTTAATTGCAGCCTTTATGCTTCTATGATATATATATCTATGGCTTAGAGATTAAAGCATTCACTTATCACTAATACTATATATCCAAACTCTCTGTTATTAACCGCAGACTTATTCATCGAATATACATTACCCATAAGAAAAGCGTTATTCGTGAGAGATAATATATAATTCTAGGATATGCGCGTGACTTCGTTGACGTTTGTCTTAAAATTCCTGCGGGGTTCCCAGCATACAAAGTTCCGCAAAATTTGAAAATGAATTTAAGCCAGCCTTTTAGTGTAAACTGTGGCGGAATAAAATTAATTTTTATTTACCCGAACAACTTAAACCCGTTCCGGGTAAATTCCTCGCGGATCGGTGAAAAAGTTACATTAGGATTCGATTCTTTTTTCAAACTGGTCGTTTTAAATAATTCCCAGAACAACTCCCGTGAGATTCTCGGAATAAAAAGTAACGCAGATTTTAAGTCTAAGGGTCTGACAGAAAATCCGTCGAGCGTATCATAGTATCACTTCTATTCAGTCAAATTAGACCTGCCACATTACCCGTCTAGTCAGTTTCTGCGTTCAGGAACTACAGAGCGGTTGTGTTGTATTGAATTTTATTTAATCGCCCATCAAAATAATAGCTATTTGGGAGGCTTTTGAACAAGATCGAAAAAGGAAACTTCGACATTGGGTGCATCATTTAAATACTAAAAGAATATCAAGTGGCCAATTTCATTGTCTATATGCAACTTTAAGAGAGAATTCAACAAAATTTATTTACTTTTACCGTATGCCCGTAGAATCTTTTGATGAAGTCCTTACGATTGTGAAATGTTTCATAACTAAAAATCCGTTAACGGAAACGGAACAGACGCTGTACGCTCGACGCACTAACGCATTATCGGTTAGGTATGAAAGGTTGAATGTTTTACTATATACTTAACTGTTTTGGCGTTACGCGACCGATAATACGCGACGCATTTACCGGCAGATATGTACCGACACTAAGAATTCGCTGATCAGCAAAAACCACATCGAAATCGGCACCGTAGTTTTTAAGTGAATCCCCAACACACACAGACAAGAAACCTAAATTAAAAAAACTAAAAAAACACGCTTTCACAAAAAATCTCTTTTTTTTCTTTTTTCTTCTTCTTTAATATCTTAAAAAGCGCTTCAAATACACCCCACGCTTTTTTTTAAGACCCCATTCATCAGAAACCAAATTTATTAAATTTATTTTCTGTTTTTTAGTTGGGTTTTTTTATGAAAGCGCGTTTTTTTAGTTTTTTTTTAAACTATTATTTATTTTTCATTTTTTAGTTGATTTTTTTTAATGTTTTTGAATATAAGCTTTTGAGATCCTGCATATCATGTAGCAGCAGAGTGCTAGCCAAGACAAGTAAAACGAGCCCAAACACGACGGGTCTGTCTTGTTTAGTACAGGAGTACCTATGGCCGCCTTCCCACTCCATCATCAGATCAGCTCCATGGTACTATATTATTGCATTGTCATCGACCTTTGACAGGTGTACAAAGTTTGAATTAAATCTGATCGTTCAAAGTAGGACAAAATCGAGCTCAAAGGGGTCGGTTACAAACATACATACATACATACAGGTGAAGCTAATAAAAGCGTGTTAAAAAAATTGCACCATGCTCTCCGTCGTTTATATGTTCTATTTCACTTTTTTAAAGCTTAAATATACAGTTACGTTGTAATGTACGTTTAGACCTTTTGTAATATTGTTACATACCGAAAAAGAGATACGCACCTGGTTTATGACTTTTCCCCTATTTGAACTTCTGTTGTTTACTTTGTGTTTAATATTTGCAATTACACAAAAGTCTATTGATAGTGTTTTTTGTTTATGACCGTTCGCAGGAATAATTAACCAGGTGTATATATTACGGGTCCCTTGTTGCATTGTATGGTTAGTATAAAACAATGCCCGAACGGAGGGGTAAGCAGTCAAGCGACGATTGTTATACTAGCAAGACGTGTGTACATTCGACAATTGAGATAGTGACGGATTTTGCGCGTGTTATTGAATCTGGCTGTGTCCAGTTCTATTTGTAACTGTTGTATACGTGTTTGTACAATTCTAATAAATTGTATCATAATTCCAACGGCATTTTAATTCGAGTCCTTCGTAACGCATAACAATATTATTGATTAAATGCTATAATTACTAAGACACTTAAGGTTCAATATGTGTTACCTCATTATACTATAATTGCTTTTATTTAACAACTGGCGGTTGTAAAGTGAAAAGAGAATAAACAGATGCAATTATAGACTAGCCTTCTACGACTAGTCTAGAGATGTTATAAAATGTGGAATCAAAAAATAATAGTTAAAAAAAACTAAAAAAATACGCTTTTATGGAAAAAAAGCGTATTTAAAGAAAATTTGTTAAACTATTAAAAATAGAGATTTTTCAATAAAATCTTTTGAGATCCTGCATATCATGTAGCAGCAGAGTTCTATCCAAGACAAGTAAAACGAGCTCAAACACGACGTGTGGGACTTGTTTAGTACAGGTGTTCCTATGGCCACCTTCCGACTGCATCATCAGATCAGCTCCCTGGTACCATATTATTGCATTGTCACGCGATATACACATACGAGCCCAAACACAACGTGTCTATCTTGTTTAGTACAGGAGTTCCTATGGCCACCTTCCAACTCCATCATCAGATCAGCTCCATGGTACCATATTATTGCATTGTCACGCGATATACACACGTGCAAAATTTCTTGAAACTTGAACTTGAAAAAACTTGAAAGATTCCGTTACATAATAACATACATTCATACTAACATACGTATGAAGCTAATAAGAGCGTATTAAAAATGAATATCTATCTCTTATAGAGAGCGCTTCACTGTAGAGATAGTTACCGAACATTCAATGATATCTATACAAAAATAATTGTGAGATAGTTACCTGAAAAGGACCCGAATTTGATGCACTATTTGATTTTCCTATGAGCACTTGATCTTCTGTACTTAAAATTACATCTTTTTCAGGTATCACTGCTTTATCCATATTGTTCGTGCAATTAACACGGTGAGTCACAGAGTTTTCATTAACAAATATTTGTATAGTCATCCAGTTGTCTTTCACTTCCATTTCTTGGAAAAATTCAATATCTTTCTCAATGAGGCCTTCAATGGATATTCTTACATCTTTCGTATTCACTGGGGTTATACAGACAGATAATTTTGTCTTCCCTTGGGGATTGACGATTGAGAATATACACCATGATTTTACTTCGTATAATTTGAACACAGTGTTTATTGCATACGGCCTTCTTAAAGTAATATTATTGCTTAAAGTTAGAGCATAAGGGCTTTTTAGATCTCTAAAATCCCAAGCAGTCATCTCTTGGAACCCAAAAGCAGTACGTTCAAGTTGCATATTTTCCAAGAGATTATATTTGTTATCTGTAACAAATAAAAAGAACAATAATCTTAATAAATGAGCACACACATGTAACTGTATTCTCATTTTTGCAAATTACGCTTGGATAATAGAAATATACAACGGACAGGTGTCACTTCCGTCGATCGCTACATCGAGACCGGAGTAGGTAATTGCTTAAAAAGTAATCTCTGGGCAATCACTCCCAGTATTTTCAGATAACTAATGATCGGATCCTATATCTTATTATACATTCAAGTTAATAAGAGAATAAGGTAAGGTAGGTAGTCCAGGTAAGGTAGGTAAGGCAAGGCAGGAAGGTAAAGTAAGGTAACCAATATTAGGCAAATAAATTGTTAATAAAACATAGGAAGGTAATTCTCCTTGTTGGCGGATGATTATTCAATCATGTTTGACTAAAATTAATTGATAAGCGCTCATTATTGTTATCAGTAAAGCAATTGAAACGGAATGATTCTAATGAGTCGCCAATATTGCGCGCGATTGGACGCGAGAATTTATCAAATACACCCAGTTAATATATTTAGGAGAAATTGTTACTTATAGTAAGACATGGTTATAATGATTTAATTAAAGAACCATTTTGCTAAAATTGCTGCGAGACCCTAAAAAGTTAACACCACCATCGACACGATTTTCTTATCTGTGCCCATTTGTCAAAGTGGAGGAAAACAAATTGTTGAATTAGTAACACCAAATCCCATGTTTTAGTGGTCGTTTAGTATAAAGGCTGAATTTTTCAAGTGGGCGTTTAGGGCCAAAACCTAAATTATACGAAATAACAAAAATACTCAAAGAGACTCCAGGCCGATTTTGATTCTTATCAGAAATCGCATCAGCTGATTTTGAAAAATAAACATATCCTGTTTTTTTATACCAATTCATAATGTAGTTTTTTTTTATTATGAACCCTGTGTGTCTCTAACGTGATAAAAGTCAAAGTCACCTAATGCTACTACAATTACTTATGCTTACTACTTACTTAATTATAATGCTTACTTATTCATAAGCGATAATGTAGCTTGTCAGGATCTATTTCTGTCATGGAATGTCAAACGACAAAAAGTTCTGTTTTCCATACATTAATTTAGCTTCTCTTCTTGTTTGTTATTTTTTAACTAACAAATAAAGGAAGCGAGTTCAATTGCAACTACAAAGGAAGCACCAAGACGTGCCCTCATATTAACAACAGCTGCTTTAACTAATCTTGATCAGCTACTAATGGCGACAGTCACGGTAGCTTTTTGGTTCACAACACAATCATAGGTAATAAATAGCTTAGCACTATATAATTGTTTAATCAATATTTTAGTGCCTTGCTAGGCAGGTTAGAGTAATAAAATCATCATTATCAGCTTATTACTAGAGGTAAATCCCAATTGCATACAGAGTGTTATATAAATATGTATGTAGGTAAATTAGCTTCGAGACGTTTTTGCGTTTGTACTAGTGTACTGTCAGCACATAAGTAAATAAACTAATCTTTTTATATATTTTAATTGGCATATAATTAATTTAAAACGAATAATATTTAACGATATTCAAATAATGAATATTTATATTAAACATATTTTTTTAATAGTAAATTATTTCTTATTATGGCTTTTTGGCAAGTCCACTGAGTTGATGAACTTATATTAAATGTCGTCCGCTAATAATAATAGCTACTGTTTTTATCATTTCGCTTATGCGTCATTAAAATACATTTCAGCAAGACAATCTCTTATCTCATTTCTAGTCAAGGAATCAAGTTCGAATTAATTATTATAAGTCTCGTACCCAAAATATTGTTGTAAGGTTTTTAGGTCGGCTTCTTATATTAAAAAGTTCACCTTACGCCACTATGAAATATTTACCTGAATCTGTGGAATCTGCTCGAGAAGAAGTCTTCCACAAAAAAGTGTACATTGTGACGTACCTGTCAAACAAATAGAAAAAATATATAAAAAATTACTGTTATTCAACGGTGCAAAACCACATAAAAACATACGAATAAACTAAAAAATATAATATCGTGCAATGGAAAACTTTTTTGATTTTTGTTTTTATCCTATATCCTACTTGAAATTCATCGGTTAATGTGAAGAACGAATACATACACATAACCAAAAAGAAAGTAACGTTCATACTGGTTATCATACAAAGTCCACATATCGTTGATAAAAATTAAGGACCAATATTCCACTGAATTTTAAAATCCTGAAATAAAAAGTACTCCTGTATGCTTGTTACATTAATTATTTACAAATGATGTAGTGGTACATTTTTAATAAAGCAATCTTCGTTGAACCCTACATACTTTCAACTACCTATGAAAAGTACTTCATCTATAAAAAACTAACAGTAATCGATAGTTTGCAGGACTGTGAATAAAGAATAAACAAAGTTGCAAATATAAAAATATAAAAAAATCTTACATCAATACAATGCTAACTGACCAAATAAAAAAAGAAATTGATTGATTCTGGTCCATTATCAGTGCTCTAGTGCACAAAGAGGTCTTTATAAATATATAGTTAGCTTATGGATAGTTACAAAAGGTATGATGAAAAAGTTTACGAGGGGCAGGGACGCAAACCCATCTATCAAGTTGTCCTACAAACTTCGGAACCATTTCAAGTGTTAACCTTTTACTACGAACGGTTGACATTTACTAGAGCCCGTTGATCCCTTGAGCAATGAAAAATGGCGGATGGAACTTTTGAAATTGGAATAGTTCGCAGAAAGGAATCGTTCGATGTTCAAATGTTATCTTAAAGCTGGCAGGCCGACTTAATTTTTTTTTCTAAATTTAAATAAGGAAACTTAATTATGTTTAGGGTGGTCATACTATTTATATCTATGCCCTATTCGAAGAGAGGTGAGACAAGTTATAAACAAACCATAAAAAAGATTTTACACAGGTCACTTAATTTCGTAAACATATTAATTTGAAAAACTGAGAAAGGAATACACTAGTAAAACTTAACTAAACTGAACTTCTAATGAGTTTAGATTGGTGGTTTAGATTGATAGTTTAGATTCACAGTTAGAACTAGTAGGTGGCGACGAGATCGGGTTCTTGAATCCTCCTAATCACCTGGACCGATTTTGGTGATTTTGTTTTTGTGTGTTTGAATGGGTCCCCGGATGGTTTAGATTCATAATTAGAACCGGTAGGTGGCGCTGAGATCGGGTTCTAGAATCCTCCTAATCACCTGGACCGATTTTGGTGATTTTGTTTTTGTGTCATGAAACAAAGTCTTTCAGGAATTCAGAAAATATGGCGGTACGAAGTTCACCGGGTCAACTAGTACGTAATAAAAGAAATTGATAAACTACAGATCGTGAATAACCGTACCAATATCGTTATCACCCTCAACTATCTAGGAACAACCATAAATAAAACTCGCAAGTTTCCAAGAACAGCTGGGAGTCTTGTGGCCTCGGTACGTCAAGAGGAGAGTCGGGTTCAGCACAAGACAAATGTGTTTGTCACAATACTAGACCGCTACTCATCGAAGTTTCTAGGTCATGCGTAACATTGTGGTAACCATTTACGTGATATATTATACTATCAAAGTCTAATTTCACTAAAATTTTCCTAATAACAAAATTAATATATTTTTGAGAAAGGTTTTGTCTGCCCGTCTGCCAAAATCTATTTTTGATATTTTTCGTGTATATATAGTTTGACATACACACAAAAAAAACAAAAATAGATTCTGGATAAAGTTTCACAGAATTCGGGTCGATGTGTAAGATACGTTTAGTTTTACGCTAATCGTGTTTCGTGCGATGAGTGTGAGTTCTGATGACCCACTTCCTCCCCCCCACCCTCCCTCAACCAATCTTATCTATCCTATTCCCCTATTTCAAGCCCATATTCCATTCCCTCTATCTCAGTCCTTCTGTCTGATCCCTCTAACTCATGCTCTTTTTTATTTTATGATGCTGGGGAATGTCTTTTCTTGGGACACCATCCTCGGGCCTGAGGAGGAAGGATATGAAAGATGTTTGGGACTCCTGATCGGCCGTATGTCCACCATGGCCTCCGATCGGAGGGACGAGGGTTGGTCGGCCGTCAGACCACTTGCTAAACCTAACCTGCGCTCCTCTACTATGCGCTTTTATGGGGTGCCACAGGAACTAAACCATAGGTGTGAAATATGTAGCACACCTACGCTTGTCTTTCACTCAGGGCACCCTTGAAGGGTACGTTCTTCACCAATAGGGGAGGAAATTCACGGGATCTGTAACTCATGCCCCTACCCCATATTCCTTATCCCTTTATAAAGGCTGGCAATGCTAAAACCTAGCCATTGATGTTGCAAAAGTCTATAGGCGACGGTGACCAGTTTCCATGAGTCGGCTGTCTAGCTGTTCGCCAGCTTAGCAAAGAAAAAGGAATCTGTATTATAATATAATTCCACATATATTGCTATAAAATCATGTATTGAATTCAACAGTAGTTATCATAAATGTAATTAAGGTTTTGGAAACAAACACAGGCCTTTAACATAGTTGTGGCGGGATATTAATTATTGAATTTGCTTTAACTTACTATTCTGAATAGAAAATTTCAAAATCCTAAAGCACAATTCAGCATTACAAACTGATATCATCATCAGCTTAGCGTTATTTCCCAGTTGAGTTGTCAGTTCCCACTCTCTTTTACTGTCTGAAGCAGAAAACCTCAACGCGAAGTTGCCTCTAGATTGTTCTTGTACCCGAAATAAACATTCTACAGAACTTATTAGATTTAGAACAGAATTTATTGCCAAAAATTTCAACTGTCATTAGTATTTATTATTTAATACGGAACCATAGTTTTCAAGTCGTGCCCACCTCATACCGTTTTAAACTCTCCATATAGTTTTCTTTCCCTACAGGAACAAAGAAAGAATACAATTTCCTGCGGCCGGGCGACGTGTCGAGTAAGAGACGATAAAACAACCCTCAGCTCTCATTTACGATATCTGCCCGTCTGGATCGCTACGACCCTTGGTTTAGAATATGCCGGCATAAAAAACTTGATAGTGTTCCGGCATTAGTGGCGAGGTTCCAGTCTCAAAAGAGCAGCAGCACATTTTAACACAAGGTGATTCAACTTTGATGTCGCAAATGTCCATAGACAAGTGGGCCGTCTACCTGTCTGCTGAACTCGTGCAATAAAATAAAAATAAATGATATCATAAATAATTTAATACAATAAAAGAAAAGTTAGCTTATTTATATTGTATTCTACCCATAGTCCCTCAAGACTGTAAGTAGAACACTGAGCCTTGATCACCGTCTAGTATAGGTAAGGTGCCCAGAAGGCTGGCTAAGATTCCTCGCTGGATCGCAATACTGATCCGTTGCCCGAGAGAGGCACCAGCCTTCAATATATTTGACGTGAATATTTCATTGGTTTTAAATTTAAAAGGGTCTCTGGAATCAAACGATTTCATTTAACAGATAACTCAGTTCCAACTTCATACAAAGTGCCCTTACAATCTCGCTTCTCATGAATACATAATTATACGAGGGCACAGCGAAATCACCGAAGACACTAATCACACCTCTTTGAATCGGATGGGTTTATGCGGGAAATAAAAATTGTATGAAAAGTTGCCCTTCATCTTTATACTGTAACTTATTCGATGTAAAGATGTAAATATTTTAAAGACCCAGGAAAATAAGGATTATGTAGGAATTTCATGGATTTTTTTTGTAAATAGTACCTACGGCGATAGTGTTTTTTTTATATTAAATAGGTTCGCGTTTGACCACGATCACGCCCGATGCCGGACGATGATGCGGTCGAAGATGGAGCACGCTTACCTAGATAGTACCTATTTACACGAGACTTGAAGATACCCGGATTGTATTTTTCGGGAAACACGGACTCTGGTAGTGCATTCCACAATTCTGCGGTACGCACAAGGAACGTGGAGGCGAAACGTTTAGTACGCACCGGCAGCGTTTCCACTGTGAAACGATGGCGTAGACCAGAGCGCCTTGTAATCCGAAGATAGAATGGTGTAGGGGGAATCAGGTCGAACAGTTCAGCCGCACACTCTCCGAAATGAATCTTGTAAAAAACCGATAAACTAGCAACCCGGCATCGATGCTCTAGGCTTTGAAGCCTTGTATCAACAAGCTGGTCGCTACCTCTTGGCTCTTCTCTCAATCGACTCTAGCACATCAAGCTGGTATTTGGCAGAGCCATCCAAAAGGTGAGAACAGTAGTGTTACAAGTCACGAGACTCGAATTAAAATGCCGTTACAATTACTGTAGAGTTTATTATAACTATACAAACACGTATAACATAGGTACAAATATAACTAAACACAACAAGTCCAAACGTAATGCAGAAGGTCGTAATTAAATAAAACACGCAACGTCCGTCACTTATTACATTCCCGATTGTTGTGCACACGTCTCGCTTCACTCGTGGTTATCGCTCGACTAACTCTTCTCTCAATCGGACCATTGCTTTATACTGCACAAATGCAATATGTCCGTCCGGTAGCGTGGTCCGAATTTCCTAGAATCAGCTTATACTTTAAATCCGTAACACCTGGCTAATGTTTACAATACAAAAATAGACCGTATGCCAATAAGTAACCAAAATAAGACGACCATAAAAGAACTAGTTCAAATGCTGACAGGTAATAAAAATGTGTTTGACAGATATGCAGGTGTGAATTGGATTTTGTCGACGCCTAGGTTGTAACAATATGAATAAGATTTGCTCTACTTGTTAGGCTACGGTTAACTATTCAGCGGAATCAGAGCGAAATAGCAGTATAATACTAGTGGAAAGAGAGCGGGAGGGAATAGATTGGTATATAATAAGTTAGTATTGAACGCCGACTTTCCTCCAACGCTTTGTGTAAAGCAATACCAGTGTAATAAAAAAAAATAAGCCTTAGTTATCGTATTTTTTGTCGTCGTATATTGAAACAAATCAGATATATACGTATCGGGCCACGCACATTCAAGGGTTTTACAGAGGCTACGAATGAGTAGATATTCTAGTCTTTGCTACGAAATCCTAAAAAACTAGTAAGTCAAAAGTATATATATATATAACAATACTTATTGACACTTGACATCTTTATCTTATCGCGGCTACTGAAAAGTGGACGAAACGTCGGAATAAAAATCAAATAAATTACCGCGCTTCAAACTGTTAAAACGTAGTTTTAGTATGTATACTAGTCGCGAAAGTTTCAGAAAATATTACATCGATATTTCATATTATATTTTGATATGGGAATTTATTGAAAGGCGGCGGCACGGTGGCAGTGTCGTGTATACACGTGCTTAAGGTACCTTTTTTGCCATAACAGCTAAGAAACTCTACAAAGAAAGTCTACTGTAGCTTTATGAAATAAAAATTGGGCAAAGTGATATGAAAAACCTTTTATATACTGATGATATGTAACATAAATACGACCAATGAATTCATGTTACGAATGTAGAAATTAGTGAGACCGTCAAAACGTATCTTATCTTCCATAAAGTTATCTCGCTCAATTTACTCCATTATACAAGCTTCATATTTCACTACAGATTAAAGTTTTATCTATTGTTGTAGTTTGAATATGATATATAATGAACTTTTGTTAATTACATCTGTTTAATTAAAATTATATTACATTAGTTGTTTCTTTAATTGCTGAAGTTATGATATTTAATTTTTATTTATAAAGCAAAGTCAGGCTAGTTTACCATTTATAATAACTCAATAACCGCTGGGCCAATATTTATTAACTTAGATTTGCTGGCTTTGACTCTACCGAATAGCAAAATAAACTTTCTATTATACATATTAGAAAAAAATTATATATTTTTAAATAAATTAGGTTAGGACATCCGCCTTCTTTTGCAATTGCTAGCTCACGTCACGTAAGCTCATAGTTTACCTATTTATAATAATTGATGTCTACTGCAAATTTTAGTATTGGTATGTAGTATATACGAATTTAGATTCACTATTAAACCCGGTAGGTGGCGCTGATATCGGCGATTTTTTTCCGGGCAGACCAACGTCTGCCGGAACTGCTATTTTCATCATAAAGCAATATGTATTATTAAATTTAATACAAAAAACGGTAAGTTTAACTAAACCTAATTAATATTAGTTATATTTTATTCTACATATATAAATAGAATACAGAGCTTAAGTTATCGTCATCAATAGGTGAGATGCAAAATTATAATAGATTTAAGTTGTTTTAAATAAAAGGTATGCGGTGGTTCGGGCATGTGGAAAGAATGTATCGTCATGATCGTAGAACAGTGTCGGATGTGACATTGGATCAACTTTACAGGGTAGCCATTTAAAATATTATACGTAGTTTTTTGGCCATAACTTTTTTTTTATCAATTCCGTTAAGGTGAAAATTCACATACATATTACTAAAAAGGTTCTTTTTAAATTGGAATTAAAATTACACGTAATTACTTAACGGTTTCCTAGAAAATTCACATGCTTCATTTTACTTCGGAGCCAGCGCAATCGTATAGTACCATCCAACGTTATTCTACGAAAAAAAGACGTCGGTGAAGCGACAGATGTTATTTTACGACCATGTTCTATCAACATAGAATTGAATGTTTTTGACGGATGTGTTATGTTGTACCTTATTATCGCTAAAATAATTCTCAAATTATTAAGTAATAGTCCTTTTTATTAAATTTTCATAGTTTACTAGCAACGACACAAATCACAATATCACAGCATATAGAGCTAAAGTAACCACATTAACTAAAATTAGTTATATCGAAACATATTCTTAAACATCACAATCAACAGTAATCAAAATACGGCAAATAAGGTATTAAAAAAGTGAAAATAAAATTGAAGAAAATATTTTACAATTGTAAGAGCCCTGGAAATGCAATATTTTATTAGGTACATTTTATTCCGATTCATTAGTATCATCAGAAACAATGTGGGCATGAGGTAAATTCTTGAAAAGTTATGGTATTTGTTAGGCATTATTCCAGAATCGCAAAGGCTTACGAGATCTTTATATTTATCATTACTGATAAGTATTGCATCTTCATAAGCTTTGGATAAGGTTGGAGACACAAACTTCTTTATAAAATCACAAATACAGCTGGCTGGCTAATTCGTTTGCATTATGTTTAGTTTTACTTTCACCCCACATACTCGTATAACAATAAAGCTTGTTTATCAGTCAGGTTATTATTATATATGGTAAAATTATAGCACGAAAATTTTTCATGAGGACACGATAAAACCTTTTGAAAGTCAAAAGTAGCACACACAATGCGTCCATTGGAACTTGGAGCGTCATTTTTATCATGGTATTTTAAGGTCATTTTTTTGTTATTTAGATGTTTTTCGTATTCATTTTTGAGATCGTCAAACGGATTTTTTTGATCGTTTAAAACTGTGACAGTATCTTTTTTGGGTAGATAGAAACTCAAATTAAAGTGCGTGTTTACAATATCTCTGTTTTCTCTAATCTTTATTTGAGTAGTTGTTGAATCTGGGCTATTGGCTGTACAAAGACCAGCAATAGCTGGTCTTTGTACAAATTAAACATCCTAGGAATGCTCAAGTCACCGTCTAAATACAGTCTTTTGAATGCTGCTCTATTATAATGAGACTCTACAGGGGCAAATGAATTTACGTGGGTACAAACCGATGTTATCATTTCGTCGTCAAAAACCCTATTATGACTCATATGTATATCCCTCAGATCTTTTTCTATCGAAGTGCTTCCGTCATATTTAATCCAAGCTGTCCGTATGTATCATTCACTAATGGAATACGTATTTAAAAATATAGTTTTACAGACCTCTACTTTTGGTATTTTAGCAAAAAATACTTGTACTTTAACTGACGATTATGTTTTTATATGCCCTTCATCTTTGTCTATTTAGTAGTTCGCAAAATGAGCCCATTGTTTCTCATTATCGCCGAATTTTCAAAAAAAATCAAAAGAATCCTTTCTTTCTTTGGGAGTCAATAATGTGCCACATTTATTTCTACACCTGCGTACGCATTGTTTTTTTTGGAACAGTAATGCCCTTTTTAGACGAGTATTCTTTTCCTTCGTTTTTTAGGTGCTTTCTCTTCACTTATTTCCAGTTGTGATAATTGTGTACAAATCATGATGCTGTGTTGACGGATAAACGGTTCCCATAATCGTCACAATATTGTGATCGAGACAAAAAATATCGGTACATATTTTAACATGGCTAGTTTCTGGTGATGACATAGGACTTGGCTCGTTGTTGTCAATAGCCGAGGCAGTAGGTTGAGGAAAAGAGGACAAATCTGTGATCAAGATGGATATATAGAATTATTAAGTGTTGAAGCCGAGTTGATGCTTAAGTCAGATACGATATTATATTGATTATCTGATGGTAGTAGACATGGGGATGGGTTTTGATCTATGGCCATAATAGGATCTTCCCTAAAAAAAGTCTGGTAATATATGTATTTTGATGAAAATTTTCATTGTCTTCTCATTATTTTAAGATCTCCCTTGTTCCATCGTCTTCTAAGAAAACATCCTTGCAAATATCTTGTATTTTTTCCTACAATTTTTCGAGCTCTCGAGGGTAATGGTGAAAGGGGTTCTGAAAAAATATTTAAGTCCTTAAAATAACACTAAGTGCACTCACTCATTCTCTGTATTTAAAAAAAAACTCATGTTAGTTCAGTAATAAGTAAAGCCGGTAATCAAAATTAAGTACAACGTAGGTAGATGGCTAAGACGTAAAAATAATAAAATTATGATGAAATTTGTTTCTTAGTTTTACAATAATAATAACTCTTTCAGTTAGATTAATGTTTTATACAAAAAAAGTTAAAATCAACAAAAACTAATTTGTTTTAGAAAAGAAAAAAGTTGGAAGTGAATTTAAGTACTAAGGATAAAGTGGGATTGGCACATACGACACTTAAACGATATTTTTTTGCGTAGAAAATGGTCGGTTGTGATTATTCGTCAGTATAGCGTCCACAGAACAATGTAGTATAGTTACATGCGTCTTGATGATGAAATCTCGTTTGATAATAATTATAATTTAATGTAACAATAATTATAACTTTACTATCAGTTAGGCAACATTTTTTTGAAGGAAAATAATAATTTTATGATAATCCATAGAAAACGGACGGATAATCAGAACCGACATTTAACTATGTATCTAACTTAGTTTTGCATAAAATCATAAAATATTTGAAACAATTTTTATAACGGCAATAAGTTATTTACCTGGAGTCTCTGGTCTTCATCACTTTCTCTTTATGACTAAAGTCCATAAATTGTTCAGCTTTGATAGCCTATTCTACAAGTTTCGTCATAAACTTTGATCTTCTCGACTTCATTGTGGCACTACTTTTAATAGAACAATTTATAACTAGCCCTTAACTAATATAGCTTAGCTAAATTTAACGAGCATAGAGCGTAATTAATTGTCCAGCAAAACCTAAATCTAGTGCAATGCGCTAGGTGATAGTTCAGCGAACAATGACGCTTGCGCAGATCCGTCGCGAGCGGGAGCGGGTTGCGTGGGAACACCACGCATCGTACACAGTGGGATACACACAACCGTCGTTTTTCTATGAGCGCTTGTCAGATCCGTCAGTATTCCGACTCAGTAATTCAAAATCTACTATTTAAAAAACATTTTTTTAATGCGGGTGTAAAATATATATTATGTAGTACACAAATACAGAAAAAAGTGATTTTCGTATTTTTTTCAAAACCGACTTTATTCTACGATCATGACGGTATGATGAAAGAATGACTAAACAGATATACAATGCAAAAGTGGATGGATGCAGAAGTCGCGGAAGGCCACGACACACCTTCCATGATCAAATTGATCGTGTACTAGCAGAAGGTGATGTCAGGAGCCTTAAGAACAGGCGAGCGTGCATGACAAGAGCTATGAATGTCAAAGAAGCAAGTGAGGTGTGTAAGAATAAGCCTAAATGGCGCTCTGTTGTTCGTGCCTACCCCGCAAGGGACTTGGCGTGAAGTTATGTATGTATGTATGTATGTAAATAAAAGGTAAAAAAAGGACAAAGCTAAAAACAAAAAGATAAAAAAAAGATTATAATATAAGACATGTCTTGTATGTGTCCATAAATTTGACTGCGCCACTTTTTTGAATTCTTATCTGGTCTGAGGCTTGCCTCATAGTACTTATACTTGCACTCTAATCACTTGAAAAGTCGATTGTGCTTTTTAAGAGCTTTTTGTACACTACAGAATGAAAAAATATATAAATATTATGTAACACAGAGATTTTCATCACAAGACAATTTTACTGATGTCCGCGGTGTAAAACTTTTATGTGAATTAAAATCCAGTTTAATCCATAAAATCTCAATATCTTATAGTAGCTTATATATTTTAACTACTAAACATATTAATATTCAATTGTCAAAGAGACTATTCGAACATTTGTCTATTTCTTCCTTACTGCTTTAAGAATAAACCGATTATCGTAAACAATGTAAAAAGGACGACATGGATAATACACGCGTGTTTTCATTATGTAATTATTATTTTGTTTTGTAATGTGGTTCCTTTAAAATTGAGGAATTGTAATTAAAATTAGACCGTTTTAGAGTTGACATAATGAAGATAACATAAAAAAATCTCTTACTTGCGAATTATTATCTTGAATTAGAATTGACACAATTTGATAACCTTTTGTGTTGTGTACGTATGAATTTTATGATAAAATATTAATAACTAGGATATGCCCGTGACTTTGTCTTTTTTTTTGTATTGCAGGAGATCAGCAGACAGGCAGACGGCCCACTTGATGGACAGCGGTTACCATCGCCTATGGACATTTGCAACACCAAAGGTGCTACGAATGCGCTGCTGCTCTCTTTAGGAAACCTGGAACCTGGTCACTAATGCCGGAACACAACACAAGGTTGTTATGGCGACATACTCTAGACCAGGGTGGTAGCCATCCAGTCTACCCTTGACTTGAAATCCTGCGAAACTCCCGGCATATAAAGTACTGCAGCATCAAAAACGAATATAAGCTAACGTGTTAATTAAAACTGAGTCGGAATACGCAAATTTTTATGCACCCACTGAACTATAAACCGCTCGCGGAAAAATAGTCGCGGGATTCCCGGGATAAGAAATATAACACATTTTGTTGCATAAAATTCGCTATCGATCAGTGAAAAAGTCACATTAGAATTAAATTTTATTTAAACATGGAAATTTTAAATCATTCCCTGTGAAAATCCCGCGGGATCCCTGTGATTAAAAGTAGCTCCGATTTTAAGTCTAAGATTTTGCCGTTGATCAGCAAAACTATATCGAAATCGGGTCAGTACCTTTTACGTGAATGCCGAACAAACAGATAAGAAATCTAAAAAAAATGCATCGTGTTCTCCATTATTATAAAGTTAGTATTGCTGTTGTTTTTATTTAATAGCTTCAATGTACAGACATGGCATGTATAGAATTTTATAATATTATAGATTGATCCCATAGCAAATTAATGGATGATCATGATGATATCGACTTGTCAATGGTAAAACGATTGGAAATAGTGTATTGCTACTTTAGTAGTTGAATGCTAAAGTGTTTTGCTTAAAATTATAATAAGAATAGAGAATAGCATTTATAATTATTACTTTTCCAGCTATAACTCTTTCCCCAAAACTCACATTTAATTTTATTTAGCATAAAAGCAATTTCGTGTACATGTTAAATGTATGCACAGATAAATAATACTACGTAACAGCAACAACGTGGAGTTCAGGTTGAAGTGAAATTACCTGCAATTTTACTTCAGGGTGTAATGACAAAGCTAGTGTACAAAATTTTGTAAAAAATTAATTTATGCTGGTGATAAGAAATTTAAAAGAAGTAGAAATGGTGACATAATCGGCTAAACGCGTGTAAGTCCACGCAAATAATGAGCTAGAGACCGTGATAAAACTCTTATAATTACAAATCATAAATCTCTCACTGCTAGGCTCGGGCCTTTCGTTAATAAGGGACAGGACAGTATACCCGTCACATCTGTAGAAGGCGGACTGGCAGGTCTGACGCGTCGGTTATTTCAATGAGCAGATTTCACCACGACGCTTTCCTTCACCATTAGCACTACCATTACTTACATAGAAATGTATATTTTGTGTCACCTATATTATGATATTGTCTATTTTTTTTGCAGAGTTCAGCAAACAGACGGAACTCCTGAAGGGAAAGCGGTTACCATCGCCTATAGACGTTTAGAATTTAGAAATAAAATGAAATGAAACTTTATTTGTAAAATACAGGTAATAGTTACAACTAGGTGGTAGAAAGTCAGATGTCCTCACTGTATTTGACCTACACATGGTTAGACAAATATTTGATCTAAAAAAAATCACCACAATTCTAATAGTATACAAGTCATTGTTCGTTATATTATAAAAAATAAAAACACAGAAATCAAACAATGTCAACAAGCAAAATAAATTAAATGTCAAAAGCGAAAGATACAAATAAAATGTAAAATAGTATTAAAATATCATGTCTTTATCATATTTAAGGAAATCATTAATAGAGTATGTCATATTTTCCAGCAACCATATTTTTAGCTTTTTTTACATTGATTCAATGGCAGTTTTTAATCGATGGAGGTAATTTATTAAATATTTTTATACACATCGCGTAACAGTTTTTCATAAATAGGGTTGTTCTTGGGACAAAATCAAATACTAATCTGTCCCTATTTCTTGTAGAGCGAGGATATATATCTTTAGCTTTTTTAAATAAATCAGCGGAATGGAATGCTATAAATGTGCTGCTGATCTCTTCGGGAGACTGTAACGTGGCCACTGATGCCGGAAAACAACTCAGGGTTGTTATGACAGCATACTTTAGACCAGGTGTGGTAAGTAGCCATCCAGTCGGGCAAATACCCTCCCATTGTTTTGTCGCCTTTTAAGTCAGGCCGCCCGGCCGCAGGAAATTATATACTTTCTCCGTTCCTGCACGGATATAAATGCTCCGATGGTTACTTAAATTGTTGTCAATTTACCGTTTCAAGGCATTTCAAAAAAATTTTGGAGTTATCTGTTTTTCGCAATACGGTATAGCCATATTTCCGCAAATTGTCTTTTTATAATAACACTTGGTCTCCATGGTATAAAACTCCAGATTCTATAGGGTTTATTGTATATTATTTAAAATTAAAATGATAACGGATAAAACTTAATACGCTTTCATGATTTACATAAATCATAATAAAATATATAAAACTGTAAACTTCAAGCTAGTGCCACCACCAAAGCACACATGGCTTATTCATAAAAAGGGGAACCTTTGTGCAGATGAACAAACCTTATCTGTTTTCCATGTCAGTTGACAACGTCTAACTTTAGTACGTGTTTATTTTTTTTAATAAAGTGCGTATTTTTTTCATCTGTTTGTATTTTATCTGTGGAAAAATTTTAGTTTTCGTTTACAGCTTTGAAATCTTTTGAAGCTTTTTACCTGTCATGTTTTACTTAGATCTTCTCCAATTTATTATTTTAGAAGCAAAAAACACGTTCGTTAACAATACAAATGTTTTGGTGAAATGAAAATTGTTTTCTTCTAGTTAGCCAATGTTACCAATTATATGATAGGTACAGCTTTTCAAATAGAATTGTTATTAAGGTCGGGTAAAACTAAAAATTTAATGGGGTTTTTCTTTTCTCTGACCTTTATCATTCGGACAAAAAATCGGATACAAATGCAATATATTACAACTTGCCATCATTCAAATCATAAAAATCAGCCGAAAACAATGCTGCGTTTATAAGTACGACGTATCGAGTAACGAATTGAATTTCGAAACAAATATCATAAAGATTGCCAATAATTCATCATATAACAAGCCAAAAAGCATCTCTTATTCTAGTTCCGAGTGGTAGCACAGCCAGATCATTTGCAACTGGGTCAGTTTTATTCGCGACCCAGAATAGTCGCCGCGCTGTCAGCGATTGTCGAGTACTTTTAGGGCTGGCACTATTATTTCATCTGTAATAGAACTTCATTACAAAGATGGATTAAATGTAAGGTGATTTATAATTAGCTTTCAGCTGAGGTTTTCCTAGAGCACTCCGATGTGGAGTATTTCAAATGAGGTATCATAAAATTCCTTCATAGCCTGCAGTGTAATGGTGACACCTCTGGTCTTGCAAATGTCCATAAGTCATCTGGTTTTGCAAATATCCATAGATGAGACGGCAACTGCTTTCCATGAGGAGAGCCTTTAACAGGTTTCGCAATGAAAAAATAGATTGCCCATAAAAAGAGTTCTAAGTTAAATGATAAGAAAGCGTTTGTGTATTGAATGACGATGTAGTGACACGAGTTGAAAAAGGAATGTGGTTTGGGCAACTAGAGAAAGTGAATGAAAGCAGAATCACAAAAAGAGTATATGACAGCAAAGTGAGTGGTAAAGTCGGTGTCGGTTGACCGCGACGTATTCACCATAATGAAATTGAAGATTTGAAGAAATTTCATGTAAAAATCACTTTAAGTGAGCGTGTATGAAGTGATAAATAAAAGTTGATGTAGTGAAAAGTGTTTGTCATAATCGTAGACGGTGAATATTCAGTGCCCACCCCTACTCGAATGGGAAACAGGGGTGATAATTATGTAGATTTCTATTATAAGATCATGTACTATTTAAGGTTGGGGAATTGTAACCTTGTAAACCATATACCTTGTTCAATGATACTCGTAACGCTTATTGTTTAATTATATGATTTGAATAGCTATACTATAGCAGACAGGCTAACAATCTACCTGATAGAAAGTGGTTAATGTTGACTACTAACATTAACAAAATCAGAGATGTTACAAGAAATATGTATGGTTCTGCCATCCCTAATTGTTATATACTTTAACCATTTTTTTAAAGCATTAATTTCCCAATGCCAAGTTAAAGAATGACAAGGGGATGGAATAGAGAATATCATTATAAATCTAAAATTTGGCCACTATATTGCACATGTTATCTGCAAACCCAAAGATATATGTATATAATATAATAACAATATATAGTATTTATAACGTATTAAATTTTAAAGATATATTCTTTAAAATTACACATGTCTATTTGTCGAGAGGAATTAATTATAAAACAATAATACAGACAAACTACAGAACAATATTGTTAAGAACTCAAAATTTACATAAAATATATACAGACAATATGCGAGATAAATTTGAAGATAGCTGATAAAAATAAGACGAGAGCAATAATGAGAAAGGATTAATAATTTTTGTTCAATAAAAAAGAGATATGTTCATCAGAATCTTCCCCGAAACCACATTTATTTAGCTTTAACTATTTCATTTGATTGTAAATTGTCATATCCTTATTGGAAGTTCATTGTAAAGCGGAAATCAATCCGGCCTAGTAACATGGCTGTGACATACGGGCAGATGAAGAGATGCCTCAGAGAAGGCCTCAGTTTATATTATTTATTACTGAACATTAAAACTGTTGTAAAATAATTTATATATTTCGCATGGTCTTTCAAGATGCTTTAGATTTTATCACCGGGTATATAAAAATAAAATCAATTTAATTTTTTCGCTGACTCCACTCTCAGATCATCTATGTCATTGCCATTTCTTTATTCTTCTCCTTTTTTACTCTCGTTATTTTTTACATACATTTTATATCCATCTATTTTTAGGGCTATGATATGTATGTTTATCTATTTTTAATACGAAACATGTTACTATGTTAAATTTTATTGAAAGTTGGTGACCCTAACAGAAAGATGTATCACATGAATGAATGAACTTTATTTTTAGATGTTTTTTCTGTTTATTCAGTACTTTGGAGATTATTTACAGGATTATGATTTATAACTTATTATCAATTTTCCAAAAATTGGGGCCAATTGATTGATTTAGTTTTAGTTAAAGGGAAGATGTAACAGTGATTAAAACATTAATTTGATTTATTGTTCTTAGAATTCAGAAATCAATTATATTTGGCTAGTTTTTCATTAATCTATTAAGATAAACATGTATTATAAATAATTCGTGATGGAGTAATGGCTAGCGCACGCATCCCAAACTCAAAAGATGAGGGTTCGAATCCTGGCCAGAACGCATGCATCACTTAGGCAGTTATCTGACCCAATGTGTCAATTACTACGTATGTAATGTTACTAATGCGGAAGAAAAACATCGTGAAGAAACCTGCACATACAGATAACCGATATGCCGAACCTGCCAAGCCGCTTTGGACAAGCGTGGCGGGTACACTGTCCGTCCCCCTATAGGGTAAGTCCGAACCCAGCAGTGGGACGTTCAAGGCATTATAATATTATCATATCACCTTATATATATGGGATGAATAAGTACGAAATATGCATGTGTTTATGTTTTTAGTTAGTAGTAAGTGACACTTGTGCTCTGTAAGATTGCAACTAGATTATTGATCACGATCATACGAATTGTTCAAATACGAAAATCTGTTAATTGTTCCTTGAAGAAAGAACAAAGTGACATTGGCAATCAATCACGTAATACACAGTATGGACGTCATCATGTATTATATTTGAAATTTGATGATGATTGATTTATAAAGGATCTCTTTATAATTATACCTATGTATATTCAAAGGGAATTTGCACTAATATTTTCAATAAGGTAAAACTGACAAAGTTGAAATCGTTTCCATTAACATCAGACGATTCCAAAATCTTTGAACCAAGCATTCAGTATTGGTATGAATTTGAAGGGGTTTGTAGGATGTAAATTCGAAAATGCCGTTGATATTATTACAAAGTTTATTAATTATTTAAAGTTTAGTAGTACACACTCGTACTTCACAGTTAATACAAGTATAGCCGAATACAAAAAACCAAACAGTAGGACCGAAAATCGTTATCATATAAATCTAAGTAATGCCTCCTGCGCAGTCAGAGCACCACGAATGGTGCTTTTCCTGGCTGACGAACCCTAATACATTTGTAAATTTGACATGACCTCCTAGCAACATACCGCCCACTGGTTCTTGAAAACGTTAAATGGTCAGTTTAATAGTGTCGAAGAATTTGCAACAAATACTAACAGAGGAAAGACGGTTTTCTGACTTTTTATGGCGGCGTGAACAAAGAGATTAGCGCCAACAAATAGATCACTCAAATTCATAGGGGTAATAAAACACCTGCAAGGGCTGGTTTGCTTCAATATCAAAAACAAAGCAATCGATCAAAAATGTAAACCATAGTTTAAAGTTCTTGTTGATCAACCCACAGCCCGATTTGCATACCCAAACAAGAAAGTTTTAAATATCTAGAGGGGAAATACGTTTATTATGGTTAGCTCACAGTACATTATAGCAAAGATAAACACCATAACCAGGGCATCAAAACAAAGAAGAGATGATAAAGTAAACGATGTGTTTATTTTTATTGTCCAATGAAATGGATAAATTTTTGTGGCATTAATTAATGATAATATAAAAAATCAACAATGACCCAATTATTTCCGTATGTGACTTATTAAAGTTGTTATGATGCCTCATGGCATTGAACGCTCGCCGGAAATGTGGTAACTTCAAAGGAATTCATAATGGACAGTTGACACATTGAACAATAAATACTAAACCAACGGTTACTAAAAGAGCAGGAGTCAAAATACCAAGTTATCATCCTAGTTTTAGAATATCAGGACATAAATAATTTTATATTGATAGATATAAAACGACGGCCTCTGTGGTTGAGCGGGCTAAGCCTTTGATGGATTGCCTCACTACGACGCTGGGTTCAATTTCTGGTACGGTAAATTTCCGAAAGTGCCTTTATTACACATAGAACTTGCCTTCAAATAAATGTATTTTAGGAATGGGTGAAAATCGTTTTACATTCGGTTTAACCGAATTTCGGTAGCTTGAGCCGAACTTCGGTATTCGGCCGAAATCGGTGCAAGTAAAAATTGAAATACCTACTTGCACTATTTTGACTGAAGTTAATAGAAATCATATCTTCATAACCGTAATACAAAAATTGGCATCTCATGGTCATTTATTTTAGTTAGGAACATGTAAACCTTAACGTGCAATGTGATTGTTCTTGATTGAGTTATTGCCTAATCAAATAGCCTTTGTTCGCGCCAGTGGCGCGACGCGTGCGTTTGCCTGTGTATGTGCTGCCGTCCCCCGCCCGATGTGGCAGTCAGTCGTATTTTAAACGGGACATTGGGCCAGCCTTCAAATTAAAACAAAAATAAATCCTTATTATTCATCGAAGAAACTTCACTAAGTAGTGAAACTGCTTAATTATAATGCGTAACTTGAATTTTTTTAAAACACGTCTAAAGGACATCAACTTTAACCCGTCGAGCATGAGGTGAAAAACGTTACATCAAGAATGTGGCAGGGTATCACATACCATAATTTCATGTACCATAATGTAATTCTTATTATTATTCTCTTAATACACAATTAAGAAATCACTTTTTACAAAATAAACATTATGAAATGGTGTTTTTTTTTCAATTAAAAGTCTAAAAATCGATTCTTTTATCCACTTACTAATACTTTTTACGGCGTTATCAAGTCACAGCGTGTCGCTCTTAAGAAAGTGTGGCGAAATCAAACGGAAGTTCGGCCGAAGTACGTATTCGGTTCAAACCACATTCGGCCCATCCCTAACGTATTTACATTATTGTTCTAAGTTAAATTAAATGATATTAAAAATCCTATCAAAGATGCAATTTTATAGTGGTGCCTTAAGCTTTGCAATTATGGGAAGGAAATTTAAACTCAAGGCATAAACTTTAGTGTGGTGAGGTATAATCAAGTTCTTTTAATGGCAGTCGCCTTGGCGACATTGAAGTTAATCGAATGGAGATGGTGTATTTTCATAAATACCTTTGATGACAGGTGCAACAACTTAGTAAGGTTTCACTACAATTTTAAACCTTAAGTTTCTGCTGTAAGGTTGTAAATTTTCTTACTTACTTTAAAGCTGTATTACAGGGATGAACTGTAAAATTTGAATTGTCAAAAAATGTCGTCAGCCAACTGTTGTTCACTATTGGACATATGCTTCCTCAAGTAAATCTGAAGCACAATCCATGTTAAGATACAAATTAACTTCATGTGTCTAATATATCAACTGTTATACCGCATTTACTATTTTACTCATTATATTGCAATCAACTTATTTATAATAGTTGTATAAAGTTTATAAGATTAATATCTTTTTAAATATGTTATTCAGAATTTGATTAGGAAAGAACTGTTTAATCTCTTTTTGCACTTAAATATAGTTCATAAATTTAATTCTATACTTAAACCCTTTTAGGAATAATTGTGTACCTACAAATTATAAGTCAATTTTTTTATTTCTTTAAAGGTTAAATATAAATTTCCGTTACGTTAGAGTTCAATATAAGATTTGACCAAATAGGATACATATATTAAATAATAACATACATAGGTATTACGATGTTATGATCATTATTGTGTTTCTGCCTTCCATATACAGAATGAATTTTTCAAGTGAGCCTTCAGGGCCAAATCGTAAATCATACAAAATATTGAGAATTCTCAAAAGAGTCTCCACGCCGATGTTGATGTAAATTTAACTGTAATGACTAGTTTTTCGAACAATAAATTATACTAGTCCTATATAATTATTTGATCATTTCTGTATTAGATATAATTGTTTGCGGCCAAATGACCATCATGATTTGATGTTTCTTTGAAGTAAGAGAAAAATAATACTTTGTAAAATGCCAATCCTTTCCCTTAATTTGAGGTTTGACATTACTTCAAAGAAATGGAGCCATACAAGCTGCCCTATGCCTTGGTATAATATTGAATGTTTTTTTAAATTCCAGACTCGATTAATTGATTTTTCGAAACTCTAATTATACGACTTTAGTTTTCATCCAAATGGGTCTCGAGATATCTTCGAGTACTATTTTTCGTTATTTTCTTTAGTTAAAAATTTAGCCCTGAAAGCCCAGTAGTAAATTGACCTGCATAGTTACATATTATTCCTGTTTTCTAAAATAAAACCTTGGAACCAAATGTTGCATTTCATTAATTAAATACACACAGGAGTTCCTTCGTCAAATATTTCAGCGGTAAAAAAGCGGCTGTCTTAATAAGACTGGCATAATGCTCAGCTTAGTCCAATTATAGGGAATATCATGTACCTTGTTGTTACTATATATACTATATTTCTCTTTTTTCTTATCTAAGAAAAAAGTCCTTTTCAATACCCAATCCCTACCTGTACAAGATCCCTATTAACTATGAAACACGGCCCTAAACACCACAGATTAAATATAATAATAGCTCATAACAAGCTCTTTATGCCTCCTCGGCTAATGAGCGAACGTTGTTACTATTGCCTTAAATGGTATTAGGAAACTGTACTTACTAAGCTTTGTGAATAATAATGTGTTATAATTATTAATCCTGTAGTAATTATGTGATCTTTATAGACATTTAGTAGATTTAGTGGGTACACCTATTTTTTTCAAGTAATATAGCTTAAGTTACTCAGGGATAATATAGCATTCAGCTGGCACCCGGAGAGGCAGGTACGCGCATTACTTGTTAGCCTCACTGAGTTAGGTTCCGGAACGAGGGGGCCCTTAGCTACTAGGTAAAGCAAGGGATTTAACAACTACCCCCGTCTCGAAGTGGAGTGTGTTCTCCCAGGGCACACTTCAGGCACTTTATTGCGCTGGATCGACTGTTGCGTAACTATGTTCTATATCTCAGTCTTTCCATCACAAACAAAAGCGCAGGGTCGACAGGGAGGAGGGGGTTTTTAGTGGGTATTGAGGTTGCTCGCCCGTGCGGCATCACTCGGAGTCTCCACACTCCTCTGTGTAATCCATCGCGGACGGAACGCAAATAAAGCATACAATTGCTAGCGTTACCGCGCCCTGTGGAAGCGTGCCGTTTCCTAGTGACGGCCCAGAGAGTGCGTAAATCGGTTAGTCATTTTCCCTCGCCTTTTTGAGTGTATTCGTCACAACCATATAAAAATACAAATCTTTCCTCTTTATAATATTAGTATAGAAGATTGACTACTTCTATAGTCTGGTGATCTAAATATTGGAACATCTAGATCACTAAAAGGCATCAAGTCTTAGGTGCTACTTCTAGCATAGTAAATTTATCTATCTTTTTTATTATTTACTATTGTCTGTGTGTCTAGGTATAATATCGAACCCTTTATTGTTCGCTATATATTATTACTCATAACAGCAGCTTAACTGGTATAAATTGGGAATATAACACTAGTGGTAGGAAAATGTTCGCCAGTTTTCAAATTGATTTTTTTTGAAAATAAATGAGAACCTTTATTTTGCGGTGATTGATACGCTCGTAACGTATTTAGATTAATAAAATAAGTATAGTGTTAGCACTAAAGGCAAAATGGATGATGAAACCGGTCGTCTTAACATGGTTTACTTGATTGGACATTTTACAAAGAATTCTGCCGAATTCTCACCGAAGTGATAAATGTCTTATGTATACTTTAATACTTGACGAGTGTTTATTGTGATGTTAATTATTCAATTTATTGTGTCAAGTACAAGGAATTTTGTAATAGTGCGAAATAAGCATACAAAAATATGATAACCAAATAGACTCTATTGAATGTACTGAAAGAAACTGAAACATTTATGCAAGAATAAATATTTCATTTCATCAGTTGTTTAATAAATCAATTCTCATACATACATACACGCATATTATCACGTCTTTTTCCCATGGGGGTACGCAGAGACTATAGATCTCCACTTCGCGACGATCCTGACAAACAACTTTCGCTTCATCTACTTTCATTAACCTCTTCATACATGCACGTTTATTTGATTATGCTTTTTACCTCACCTCGTTGTAAGACTTCTAAATTAAATCAATTCTCCCTCTGACAATAACACTACCATGCTGTCAGTGGTATCTAAGATCAATGTTGTTGCTATAATATTAACTACTTGAAAGTTGGCGGTTCAACTGTTGAGTGGTGAACTTTTTAGCTACCCTCATATCGAGAGCACAACTATCGTGCTATAAAATACAAAATTTCGTATACGTTTCTTGTGAAATATACTGAAAAATTCAACAGATTTTTTTTATTTATTTCAATAATTGTTTAATTTTATATTTAACTCATTTTCCCATAAATGTCCGGCCGGCAAATAATATCTACCTTACAGGTGTAAATAACTAAACCCAATTCATTTTTCGTAACTATATTACACATCAGGGTTATATTATTGAACTAGGATAGGTCCGCAATTTCATTCACGCTTGACTTAAGATTCTTGCGACAATCCCGGGAAACCAAGAAGAGAATGTAAAAATAATATTGAGCTATCGTTTAAGAGAAAATTGTGTCATTTTTATGCACCCGAACTACTATAAGCACTTCTGGGCAAATTTCCGCGAGATCCCCGGGATAAAAATATCACTTTATTACGTTAATTTTGCTATCTGTCAGTGAAAAAACCACATTAGAATTAATTCCCAGGGTAAAAAGTAGCGCAGATTTTACGTCTATGAATTTGCGGTTGATCGGCAAAAACCGCATCGAAATTGGCCCAGTAGTTTTTACGCGAATCCCGACAAACACACAAACAAGCAAGTAATCAAAAAAAAACAACGTATTCTCCATAGTTTATACTACTGTATAAAGTACTAATAATAATGGAGTAGTAATAGTAGTGCGCTATTTCAGTTGTTTTTTTTAAACAGCTTCAATATACAGACACGGTTTATAATTTCATAATATATTGATTATTGTTTTGATATTGTTTCAGAATAGGGGCCTGAGATAATAATACTGTTTCAGCTAAAAGTTGTAATAAGTAATTACATCTTCGAATAAATATAATAAAGGAGAATAACAAGTTCCCTATTATCTCGTATTCTTTGGCATATTTGCATTAACATCTACCAGATCTAGGTTTCGGGTTTTTCTTAGAACATCTCCCATATCTATCTGTTTTCTTGCGATGCTCATTAACGCGCAACATTGAAACTTGGCACATTTCTGGGAAGTGATTGCTCATTTAATATTACCATTCGGAAATATATTACGTCGGTTCCAATGAATTCTGATTTACTTTCAAATACGAGCTGACAAATGATTTGGTCTCATATCAAAGCTCATGTTTTGTCTATTCAATATGTTTTTAGTTAGATTTAGTTAGGATGGTTGAGAAATGTTTTTATCGGGTATCAAAAATAACTTATTAGATCAAATGACATTTATTTCTTTTATTATTATTTTATTACTAATATGCGATCATTATTCAATATATTCGATATTTCATTATTATTAATAAAGTGACATTCATAAAACGTATATATTTAACTTTGATACAAAGGTGACAAAATTATGCAACAAATTGTAATCATACACGACAATTAAATAAAAATACAAAATGTTTATAAACCATGTTAGGGTATAAGAAAAATTGTTTCATTTATTGCTGAAGTACTGTGATGAAAAGCAATTACTGTGGCCTATGGACATTAGCAACACCAGAGGTGCTACCAATGTGCCGGAATACAACTCAATATTGTTATGGCGGCATACTCTAGAGCAGGGTGGTAGCCATCCAGTCGGGCAAATACCCTACCACCTGGCAAATTATCAAGATGGCTGTTTATCTGCCGGAAAGTGGTCATCGTTGCTTATGGCTGTTACCAACAACCCTCTAGCCTTAAAGGAATTTAGTTGCATATAAAAGAAGTCTCACGTCGTAGAAATTTGGCTTGCGAAGCTACTTCTTGCCTCTTAAGGACTGAAAGCTTAGACCACTTTGGATTGTAGGTATGAATGAATGAATGAAAACTCTTTATTGTTTACTATAAAGCTAAATCTAGACAATTGACATGGATATATTTGCATTAGAACCAAGCCAACCAACCATTAGACCAAGACGTACTCACCATAATCAAATTGAAGATATTTTGAAGAAAGGTCAGATAAAAAGTAGTTTAAATAAGCGTGTATGTATGACAAGATTAATGAAAGTTGATGATGCGAAAAGTGTTTGTCAAGATCGTAACAAGTGGAGATCCATCGTCTCTGCCTACCCCAATGGGAAACAGGCGTGACAATATGTATGTATGTATGTATGTAGAACAATGAACGGCCTTATCGCTTATAGCGATCTCTTCCAGGCAACCCACCGTCTGAGGAGATTTCAAACGATTTTTGGTGGTGTACTAAACTAAAATAAAAGTAATAAAACCACAATCAAATACTATTAAAAATTAAATTAAATTTATACTACTATACATACATATATAATTAGGTAGCCTCCGTTAATATTTAATTTTTCTTCATGGTGCTCTTGTTCGAGGTGGTGGGGTGTTAAATGTTGATAGATAATGCCATATATCACTAATGTGGCAATGAATTAACGGCGTTATTTTTTAACGCTTTAGATAACACGCATTCGGCAACAGCTTAAATCTTTACCACTTGTGTAGATCAAGCCTAGGAGTTTCTTTATAAAAACTGATAGAAATAAGTACCTATAGAGATTTCTCGTTAATGAATATAGGCATATTTTTGTTTCGAAAATACATATTATGAAACCTTGCAATGTATCCCGCGACAAGTATTGTGATTGTTGAAGTAAACTACCCGTTTTATGTTAAAATCCGGTCTCTAACGCATACCTACCTTATGCTTTATGAAAATCAGTTTATATGGAATAGAGTGAAGTAGTAATAAACAATCGCTGTCGTAAAAATCTGGCTTAAATTTCTCAAGAAATATTTAATATATTAGAATTATTACAATATTGTCGGAAAATCATTTTAATTAGCTCAGAAAAAATGTAAAACAATGTAAAACTAATATAGAATAGTATATTAATCAAAAAGCTTGTCCTCAAATCTAGCAATGTTATTTTCATTCAAAATTTTATCAGATGAATTCTATCTAATATACAAATGTATATTAGATAGAATTCATCTGATAAAATTTTGTTTTTAATTCCAATTATCTAGATATTACTCACCATTATTGCAAAGATAAGAAGATAAGAGAGTAAGTAGTAGGCGCCACCGCACGCTTACCACATCTATCATAACCTTATCATATTTTTTGCACGCATCCTTGTATCATTAAGTTTGATTGATGATAGTGATTGTGTTAAAATACAGGTGCAATGGTTTATTGACCCCATTACGTAAAGTATCGGTCAATGAACGAATGGAAAAAATGATATTTCTTCGTGTAAATTGTACAACATATTTAGTTTTTGGGCATTTATTTTGTATTAAGTTTACCGAATATATAAATAGACAGATATTTGCAACACGAACTACTGATGTTCCTTTTTTGAAGTGAAATTTCTGTATAATCGTTGCGATTTGAAACTCGAAGACACGATAGAGAGATAAACACATAAATCTACAGGACTTAGCCTAGAAGAGAATGAGGTAGCGTATATTATATCCAATAATTTAAACATATGCTCATACAGATGGAGTTGGAAATGCTTTAAAATTTTCGTTGATACTTCAAATTTCGCGTTTTAAAGGTTAAATATGTTACAATGATAATGTATGAAATGTGACGTCACGAAATTTAGAATCCCTCCCATGCCTTGTCATACCTTGTATCAATTATATGAGTGTTAATAGAACAGAATAGAATATCATTTATTGCATAAACTGTTACATATATATAATTTAAAGATGTTGTGTATTTTGTAGGAACGACAGTTTACGGTTTGTGCGCTTTAATTTAGAACAAAGATATGGTTTGTCGTGACTTTCAGTCGCTCCTCGCAACATATACTTGACCTCTTGACTTTTCTAATATCAACCAACCAGGTGATACTTAACAACTTGACAGTTGGTAACATATCGGTTATGCATACTAATAAAATAGCAATAGTGTTATGTATAAAGTCGGTGCGTAGTAATTTTCAAAATATAGTGTTTTACTTTGCACCGACTTCAAGATGTTTTACATAAATATAGAAAGGTCAGACTAAAAGCAGTTTAAATAAATCTGCCTGTATAAAGAGATTAATACAACTAGATGAAGCGAAAGTTATTTTTCAGGATTGTCATGAGTGGAGATCCATCGTCTCTGGCTACCCAAAAGGATACAAGGGTGATGATAATTATGTAATATATAGTTTGACGAGCAGGCATCATAAATTACACCTAATGTAGAGAAATATAAAATGAGGTTCATAATAAATCGTAAACTGCTAACGCATTTTTTTTAATAATAAACAAATATGGATGAAACAGTATTTTAAACTACTAAACGAATATAACGACATAGTGTTGGTTTATAACCCGAGTTAGCATTTAAGATACATTTAACCCCGATGAAGGACGTCGTTTCCTTAAAATTGGTGACACTGCAATCTTTTTTCAATTCTCTAACAAATACCTACGTTGTCATAAACTAAATGTCATTTATTGTGTTACTTCAAATCAGATTGGCTTCGACTCGCCTCTATGTTTTGCTGAGCAGTTGTGTAGGCTATAATATTTGGACTTAGTTTTTTATTATTATATGTAAAAAACCAAATTAAATTTTTGTGTAAGTAAAATAAAGCTACTGCCTTAAGTTTTCTAGATGATATTATTTTTATAATCTGACTATTTTTAAATTATCAGCTCTAGGTTTTTGCAATACTGAAGTACATGAAGTACCAGCTTCAAATTTCCACCAAAAACTCCTATTTAGCTATAATTATAATAATAAGTAATTTGAACTTTGTCCTAACAAAATTTTACCCCAGTCAGATGTCGTACCATAATCTAGATAAAGTCGAGAAAATAAAAGTGATCTCACAGAATTAATTATAAACTTTGCAAATAAAAATGTCCAGAGACGAAACAGACAAGTGCAGAGTATTAATTCCAGCCATTTGTCTCCCGTCATAAAACTAATTTCATTTGCATTACATTTTGCCTAGAGTTTAATTTCGCCACGGTCGTTGTTGGGTCATCTAGAAATATAAATCAGTGGTGTGAACTTATTAATTGTATTTTTAGATTATTTTATGATTTACTAGCAGCCCCGGCAGACGTTGTACCTACCTGTAGGTATTTAACCAGACTTGAGGTTTTGTACATTGAGGCCCCTATACCTACCCTGCATGGTAAGGGGTCTCACTAAGCTCAAAGTGGTGGACGCGACGAGCGCTGAGGTAAGACAGTATCGATTTTTGAGGAATTTTAAATCCATTTGACCAGGGCTGCCGTTTTGATATTTGAAAATGTAGACTTATTATTCTCGGAAAATAAGAATGGCAGACTATTATTGCGCAGTTTTACTTTATGGCAGATAATTTTAAATATACTAAAAAAATGAAAGTGATTTTGAAAGTAAAAGTCTACCCGAGAATTGTGACCGGAAAAGAATAGGCAACATAACATTTGCATGTTCTATGGGCTTCATACTTTCGGTTGGTATAGAATTTGTTTAATAAAAAAACCAGCAAAATGTTATTTTTTTTAAATCATTAATTAGTCATATACTGGATTGAATTTTTTTAGGCAACTCATATGCAATACATTTATTGACACCTTTAATTATATATAAAATAGGTTTCATCAAATTAGCACTCGGTGAAGGTCGTTGTATACCGGGATCTTAGCCTATAACGATTTTCCTAACATTAAGAAAGGAAAACGTTCTCAATTACCTGTACGTTTATATTTTTGAAATAAGTTCTTATATCCTTTCAGAGAGTATAATTGTAACAGCTATTTAACGGTGAAAAACTACCGAACAAAATGAAACAAAATTACTGTTTGTCGGCATCAGTGATAAAATGTTAAAGATATCTACCATATTAAAGATTCTAATGTTCATGGTACACATATTCAAAGATTATTTAAACCGTGCTCAAAATGAGAGGCATTTAAGATACAAAAACTGACAACTTATTAAAATAAGTTATAAGTGTAAGCTTCTGTTTAGCCTCACAACGTACAAGTAACGATAAAGATTAAATCCTGTTTCTGAGCGAAGTCAACCTCGACCCTTGTCAAAACAACTCGAATACAAAAAGTGAAATATATTCCTTTCATAAAATAATTAACATTCAATATTCGACCGTAACTTCTTGTTTTAAGGCACAAATACATGACATTTAACAGCAAAAACAAAGTTTGCTCTCAAAAATATACTGACCACATATTTATTTCAAACGAAGTAGACAAATATTTAAAAAAAGCCCAAACTTTTTCGGTGAAACCCATTTGCTGAGTTAATTAACTAGACAGAAAATTTTTTGCCTTCTTGAAGTCTAATGAACTTTCAAGTCGTTAATCATTACGTCTTATCTATCGTGTCAAGTGTGTTTTCTTTTAACAATTTGATATTGATAGAAAAATTGCGGTTAAGGTTGATAGGAAGAGTGGAAAAGTTCCATACACACGACACCATACCAGGTGGGGTATGGTCTAAAATGCAGCGCCTTTTTCGCCTCTATCCGGATGAACAAAATTATCCGGGCTGTTCACTATTATATATTTTTATGCGTATTTTCTTTTATTATTGTTTTTTGTCTCTTTTCTTATTTCTTTTGTCTTTTTTGTTTTATCTTTTTTTTGTTTTGTCTCTTTATTAGGTAAAAAATAAAGTCAATATACAATCTAATGTTTCTTAATATATTGAGTATACAGCTGTTTTTTATGATACTATTTATCTTTGCTTATCTCTTACTATTACTATTATATTATTGCTACAATTTTATATAAGGTTCCTAGCGCTTCTTTTATATATATTTATTTATACATTTATTCTAGCATATTGAAGCAAGACGTTAGAAACCTATAACCGCACTACCCACTAAACTTAAACCAGGGGGTGCCACGGGATATAGAACAGAGTTACTGCACCATGACGCCATATTAGAAATTATTAATATTCTACTAAATGATATTAATAGTGAAGATAGACAGGAACCATTATCTTGATATCAGCTGTTAGGGTCAGGCTTTTTAAATTTTATTGCATGAGTTCAGCAGACAGGCAGACGGCCCACCTGATGGAAAGATATTACCATCGTCTATGGACATTTGCAACACGAAAGGTGCTTCAAATGTGCTGCTGCTCTCTTGATACTGGAACCTGGTCACTAATACCGGAACACAACTCAAGGTCGTTATGGCGGCTTACTCTAGACCAGGGGTGGTAGCAGTCGGGCTAATACCCTACCACCTGGCTGTGGGTTGTTTCGTCTCACCTGTTACAACAAGCCGCCCGGCCCCAGAAAGCTGTATTCTTTCTCTGTTCCTGAATGGATGAAAATGATGACAAGCTGATAATCGATACCACGTTCTATCAGGATATTGGCATATGATTAGCATTAAGTTAATCACATTTCGAACGGTAAGTGTTCTGGTAGCCCACTTATTCCTCTCACTATCTTATGTCTTTTATCTCCTTCCCCTATCTTAACTCTTTTATTTCATCCCATTTTTTCCCAATACATCTATAGCATTAATTCTATTCAACTATATATAAGCTAGCCACGCGTTGGCATATCTTTTTGTGTTACAAATTTTCATAGGCGTCTTGTAAACACTTTCCATCAATTGCGCTATCTGTTTACAGTTGCGGTGTGATAAAGTTCGCCAGTTTTCAAATTGATTCATTTAACGTTCCGCGAAAACGTTACCCTTTCAAACTAAATCACAGAACAGATTGTTCCACAAAAAAGTATGTTAAACTGTTTAACAATAAAGTTTAAAATGATTTAGATCGAAGTTTTATGACTTTCTATTTTGTGTAAGAAGACTATTTAGAGATGTAAATTTTTTATTGGTTCTAATATAGCATATTATAAGCATAGTGATTATATCATAACTTTTTTTATTGTTAATCTCAGTGTTTGTCATTTTCAGGATTTTCTTTTGAACGATTCAATCTATACATACAAATAAATAAAATGAAGTGTCTGTATGTAACGTCAGAATAGTAGCTTGTTACTAAATACATATGCAAGTATATACGGTAGCTATATCAAAAAATCAATTTAATTTTCTTTGTCTGTATGGATGTTCCGGCTTATCTTTGAAACGGCTGAACCGACTTTGACGGAACTTTCTCTGGCAGATAGCTGAAGTTATAAGTATTAACTTAGTCTGCCTTTTTTTGGGATTCTAAGAAAAAAATCCACACAGACCAAATCGCGAGCACGGCTAGTATTTGATAAAAGTAACATTTATTTAATAAATGTTACTTTTATGAAATACTATGATCACAGTACTCTTTCCTGTCCGCGTGCAAGCAAAAGTGGACTTCAAGGTAACGAAAATTTTAATTCAGTGAGTGGACAATAAAAAATAAATTGAGTCAATTGATTTGCATGGCTTATGTATCTAGATAGGTATTATCAAATAGGCACGAATATTCAAGTCCTCTTCAAATGCTTCTCAAATTTTGTATTAAACAAAAATACTATGGATGTTTATTGAGAAAATACCAATCATTAAAAATATCAAGGAAAGATCAGTTATTTTTCATTTTAAAATCAAAGTGTGATTAAAAACATTCTGAATTTCAAATTCCAATTCGCGAGAAAAATAAAATAAAATGTGAATTTATTTCTTTGTTCAAATAAACGCATTAAATATGCATCACAATATTTGTGTGAAGTATTTTTTTATCAGTTCTCGTCTCGTTTATCGAAACGCCAGTTTGGGAAACTTTGCCAAAACGAATATTAATGAATCGTCCAAATAAATGCTTTTCCGCGCCTTTTTTCGTGTATAAATAAAACAGTTTATTCCATTGGTATTGTGAACGGATGTTTTAAAGCCGATGCTTTGACAGATGGATTTAAAAACACTACTGTTTGTGAGAACAAGTATATTGCTACTAGCTTGAGCGAATTCAGAATTTCTGTATCAGGTTCATATTTGGGTTGGGAAAATATGACCACGTTTCTGAATTTCGTAAATCACTCAAGTGGCTTTAAATTTGTTTTCACCGAAGTACTCACATTCTCACTCTCCTATACAAAATATTATTTTCCCCAAGTAGTCCTCATTATGTTAGGAACGATTTGCGTTCCTTCGCCTCTCTACTGTTGCCAATTTGCGCACTGATACATTAAGTTAAACTCGTATACAACCTTTATCTCGCCATTGTTAAAAATGTGTTCAATAATTCGTTCTTGTAAAAAATATGCAATGTAAAAAATTACCCAAAATATATTCTAATATTATTCATTTGAAAAATCCGGAGCTTCCTTGAAGTATCTGAAAGACAACGGGCACTCGGTACCTATAGCCTTTTTTTGCAAAATTTGATATATTGTGATCCTTCGTTATGCGTGGCACTTGACTAAGTGGTTGGCACCCATATGAAATACCTTGTTTGTACACCGGGAATAATACAAAACTTCATGGGCGTGAACTGCCAAAATTATCATCCTAAATTTAATAACGTATACCTATCAATAATATAAATAAATCTATAAAAGAATCAAATTCGAACTATGAATTATTTATAAAGCAATTAAAATTAGAGAGACAAATTTGGAACATTAGTTTTGAAAAGACTGCTTTTAAATCTTTTGTCCGTCTAAATACCTTTAAATTTAATCTGGTACAGAGGTGGTTTATATTTCGTCTTTTTTATCACGTGTAGGTTCGCGTTTGACCATTATCTCGCTCGATTTAAGCGGAGATATGGTCTAAGATCGAGCACGCTTATCTAAAAGCTAAAACGGCTTGGACAAAACAACTATAATTATGACACTTTTAATGAACATTACATTTCTGGAAACTAATTGATTTCAAGATAGTCTGTTTAAAAACGAAACTGAAAAGAAATCTATCAAACCTTTCATTTTTTATCTGTACGGTGTAAAAAAGTATATTTTAGTTTTCAAAACCTTGATTAAGGTTAACTGGTATTATTGTTCTTCTAGTGTCATTTAACAACAATATTTCAATAACAATAATTAACATAGCATAATTCTTTATTTTGTCTTTAAGTACAGAGTTAAACTAAAACTAGTAACAACATTAACTAAGAGGCTGGTGCCTGAATTAGGTTGAAAAGAAACCTGTGGTACTAGTCACTAGGATCAACCCGCTGGCCATGATATTTGGCTAATTAAGAAAAGAAACTAAATATACTACAATAATTATTAGAAGTTATCGCGAATAAGTGAGCCCTTTAAGTACTTAAGTAAGATGTATTGTCTGTGTATCTGTAAGTCCGCATAGGTGATGTAAATATTGTGATTGAGCGAGAGTGAATGAGTGAGAGTATGGCAGACAAACACATATATTGCATATTCCCAAATTATCTTATGCTTGTGTGATACAATGGGCTACTCTGGAGCCGATCCCAGACACCCAGGCCATAGTAAATAGCGGATAAAATACGTTCATGACGTTCATTTACTACAAGAGGAATTGAACCCGGAGCCTCTGCGTTGCAATGAGCTAGTAAAACATTAGCCCGCTTAACCACAAAGGCCACACCATTCGTTCGTTATTATGAATAAACCATAATATAAGTAAGCTTAAAATATAGATAATCATGATAATCGTTTAATATATAATAATTATACTAATTTCGTCAATGACCATTGTCTATCAGACTTCAAATCATCACGTCAGAAGTAGCTTCGGTGAAACTGCAGCCCACCTCTCTACACCCCTTAGCCACTCACAACCATGTTGCCCCTGTCTTTTATTGCATTTTTCGGGCCCATCTAGGAAGTGGCGAGTCATCGTCTGCCCATTTTTCCAAGTTCCCAGAACACTGCGACGGGCAGACGCCATAGTCCCATATTCCCAGATCCCTATAGTACCAATTGCAGTTCATCCCAATAGCTTGGTATTTTTTATTCTCATTTCCCACAACAGTCCTACGTTGGCCGCGGCTTGTTCTTAAGTACATTATTATATGGTGTAGATAGTGATAATCGCCGATCTGTGACGCCACTTTTACATTAAATTTATCAAGGGGCCTCTATGTGTTGGCCTTCCCATGGCCCCACGCAAGCCCTCCAAAAGTCCGGGCCATTCATATGGCCCGTGGTCTTCAAAGACATACAGAATATATAATTATAACATTTAATTACATAATATCTATGTATTATGTCAATGGTATTCTTCTCGAGATCATAACAGAATTCACAGATACACATTTGCATGTCCAATCTGTATCCGTGAGATAGATCAATATTGTGATTTAATTCGACCAGAAGTGCAATTTGTAAGCTTGCTTATGTTTTTAACGGTTAACTGATAATGTTTGGATTCGATTAAATATTTTGTTTGAGATATTTAACAAAAATGGCCATTAGAAACAGGAAGTCACATTGCTAAAAAGTTCTGAATACCGACATGGCCAGAGTATGCTGGTATACTAAAGTAGAAAGTATGTTGTTTACAATTTAACTGTGTAATTAGTCTAACCATAAATACTGTTGCAAGAAAACTTTCTTATCTCAACTCTAATTTTTTAATTTTTGAAATAGATCTAAACGTAAATCTACATTTTTGAAAAAAAAAAAACGTAAACACCATGCTATTTTTCAAACTATAATAGCACTCTTTGTAATACCTTGTTTAGTTAAAAGATTTCAAATATATAAATATTTGGAAACAATCATTTAAATACGACGATAACAGCAAAGTCTAGTTGTATTTTTAAAAGCTAATAAAGTCAACAAAAATTACTTAATACCTATTGAATGTATGTTTAATACTCGTAGATTTAAAATTGAAGTTCAAAGATATTAACGATTTTTTAATACGATATTATACTAACTTATTTACTTTTCACAAAATTATTATTTAATTTACATAAATTTCTGCTAAATTCTTACTATCACCAGTAACATAAATACTGGCTGGTAAAATGCCAGAGTAAAAGAAATTTACTTGTCGTCTCGTTCGTGACTATTAAATGAGTTCATTAGATTTGGATATGTATTTACCGATTGGATTTATTAGAAAAGAAGTTTTTGAAGTGAAACTTCTCTAGAATGGCTGTGATTTCAAACCGGATGCAACGGAAAAAACGACAGGTAAGAGACACAAATACAAAAATGTGGATGAAGCCGGCAAAGAATGAGACAGAAATATACGTACTATATTCCATCGCACACCTCAAATCGCAGCACGAAGTTAGTTAGGTTTTCAAAATGGACAAGTACTTTAACAATCTGCCCAAAAACTTGAAGTTAAAATTTTGTTGCCATTCGTTTTTCCATTTTTCCGTTGAAGTTACACTTTTAATATGTGTGCACATATTTTTTTAAACTAATCATTTCTTATTTACTTGAAAAGCAATGTTTACCGCGGGTGGAAGACCTATTCAGGCACTTGAGCTATTAGCGCCTTCGCCATGCTAGTGCGCCAAACCCTCTCTTGACTAAATAGGTCACTTTCATCCTTTGTGCAACAATCTACTGTTTACTTAAATAAATATACTTAAAACAAATACGACGGCGTACATTAAAATCTAGGTGCCCCAATTTAATTTTCGATTACCGGTAATAAATTCTTTATACTCGACGTTTAACCATCGATTGGGAAGTAATAAACTAATTTGTATTCCAAGAAAATTCAGTTAAAGAATGTTGAAAATGTTATACTTAAAATTGTTTGCTTTATATTGACTGTTCTGTTTAACTAATATATTTTAACCGACTTCGAAAAAAGGAGGAGATTCTCAATTCGTCGGGATCTTTTTTTTTGTTTTTGTTCTTTCTTTAATGTATGTTCACCGATTAATGCGTGATTTATCATCCGATTTACGTGATTCTTTTTTTGTTCAACGCGGAATAGCTGCCATGTAGTCCCCTAAAAATTTGACATAGTTTGGCCCAGTAGTTTTTATTTGATGAACATTCTTTTGTTCCCGTTTCTTGGGACCTATATTTTTTAAGAAGCGCGGCACCATTCGTATGTCTACCCATACATAGCTAGACATTAAAAAGTAACAAATAAAAAATAAAAACTTCGTTTAAAAAAACCGATTTCAAAAACTAAAATGTATAAAATTACTTATTTCTAAAGCTATTATTATTAATATATATTATCTAAAACATCTTGAAGTCGGTGCAGAGTAAAACATAAAAATTACTATATTTTGAAAATTACTAAGCACCGACTTTAAGATGTTATAGATAATATATATTAATAATA
This sequence comes from Dendrolimus punctatus, assembly GCA_012273795.1. Classification (NCBI taxonomy): domain Eukaryota; kingdom Metazoa; phylum Arthropoda; class Insecta; order Lepidoptera; family Lasiocampidae; genus Dendrolimus; species Dendrolimus punctatus. The sequence goes on along the minus strand of CM022540.1, from coordinate 14,192,852 downwards.
ATAGCTTTAGAAATAAGTTATTTTATACATTTTAGTTTTTAAAATCGGTTTTTTAAAAGAAGTTTTTATTTGTTAAGGAAAACAGGTATTGGGGATAACGATTATCTTAAATAAATTAAAACATGTATTTTTAGGGTGGAGATGAAAATCAGTGTGGTCATAGTTAGACGTAGTTCTACAAATCGAAACCCATTAGTTTTTAAAAAGTATTGACAGGTTAGGCGTTATTTCACTTGTGTCCCAAACTTAAAGAGCGCGACTTTGAATCCTGGCCGGTAAGCATATAGCGTTCAGGCAATTTTCTGACATAATGTGCATATCGTCATAATTACCACGTGCTATCGGTGAAGAGAAACATCGTGGTGAAACCACATAAGCGATGTATCAAGATATATGACCGGCCTTGAACAAGTGCTGCGGATATACATACTTTCCATTCCTCTATATAGTATATATGAGAGGCCCGAGCTCAGCAGTAGGACATTTACAGACTGTTATTATTATTACTGATAGGCCAAAAAACCTAAACCTTTCTAAAAATATGTTAATACTATACTAATATTATCTAGTGAATATAAATTTGTTTGTTACAGTTTCATGTTTTAATTACTCAACTTATCATCATACAATGCATATGTACAAGTTGTCGGAAGTACAGAAAAGGACATAGCGTATTTTTCACCCAGAAAAAAGTAGTGTTAGTTCCTGAGGCGTTCAAATATAACTTTCAGGCTGCTTTCAGACAACACAGGACCACTACGCGCAAGTGCGTTATCACCTGCTCTTAACCCGTTTGTAAATTTGTTTCATAAAATTTGAGTCTTATTCAAATTGGACAAGTATATTTACAATCTGCCCGTAAAACTTCAAGTTAACATTTTTTTGCCATCCGTTTTTCCACTTGTCCGTTGCTATGCATTTTTCCACTTGTCCGTTGAAGTTTCACTTCTAGTATATGTCCCAGCACACATTTCGATTTTTCGCAGGTTTACTAGAAATTATGATTTGGTTAGGTTAATGAATGCATTTTTTTAACATATTTATTTTATTTAACAAAAAATCTGAATTCGATCCGGAACTAAAAAAAATACATAGTCTACTCTAAACTTATACCGCCTCTCACCACGTCTACTCTAAAATTATGCCGCCTCTCTACGCGGCCGTAACGCTTTTTCGTGATAGAAAAAATCCTAATAACGCCCGTCTATATAGCAGTTTCACTTCAAAAAATACTAGTAATTCATAAATAGCTTGAATCTTTTGTACATATCTCAATTTTGACAAACTTATGGGTTAGTTCCGGATTACATAACTAAGTCCAGTTGAAGAAATCAAGAAAGACTGTATAAAGTGAAGTTGATTCTTTAGGTAGGTAGTACCCAGCAACAACTGAAACTATTTGTTACCAGGAAGAATAAAAACATTACATATAATTGTATAATCAAATACAGGCAATTAATATGATACAAGTTCAAGTTTATACTGACCTCGTAGCATAATAATCATTATAGATATAAAAACATACAGTCGAGGAAACCCGAAAGATAGTATTTGAATAATGAACTGTTAAATCGATTACACATGCATGGAATAATGTGTTGGAGTCAAGCCAAACCTCTTAAACGTATAATAAATGTGACTTAGTGCTTGTAGCACTATACTCAATAATAAGGCATGACTAATAATAATGTATTTTAATACACTTTTATTAGTTTGACATGTGTGTATATGTCCTATTAATGTAACGTAATATTTCAACCTATTTTTAAAGAGTTCAAGACATTTGACCAATTTGAACATACAGTGGACTTCAATTATAACGACCTCGACGAAAAATTTCATTCAATGCTAATACGTGTTTTTAAATACTCGTAAAATCGAGGAATTTATTGGTGTGTAATGTGAATAAACTTATTAAAATTTCTGCAGAATTGTATTTATTTTGAGAATATACCGGTCGTGACCGAGGATGACTTTTTACAAGCTCGTAATTTTATTCTCTTCCACTCGCACTTAAATAAACATAAGGGCTTCGTAACAAATGGGCGTATACGTAAACGACCAAAATCTATGCATGTTACAATTTAGAAAGTCTTACCAGTAAGCAAGTGTACCTAAATAGATTGGTGTTCCAAATTCAGCCTTATAGTAATCAACTCGTTTTGTTTTATTCACAATTTTGTCCCTTGTGCGAAACTGCACTTTTGTCTCTATGCCGATTTGGTATGAAGCCCTCGATATATAGTTATTGCACACGTACAATAGCTTCGTGTAAGTGAGACAGCAACATATTTGTAGGCGATTGAAAGAAACGAGTTGTTGTCGGACTAGTTTACTCTAAACCTAGCGATATAACTGCGGACATCGGACATCAGAAAGATCGGTGCTTATCTGAACTAAGGGGAATTTCCGTTGATATGTACCTTAAAAAACATTGTGTTAACTAAAAAAACATTGCGAGCGTATTTGGCCCAACTTTTCGTATGTTCCGCAGGTGTTTTGCTATACTTGGCTGTTCGCGCACCACGATATCACTTCCGCACCGGATCAGATTCTGAACATTGCTACAGATTTAATGCGGACTAGGCCTAACAAAATGGATTCGTTGCGAGATTGTTTATGTAAATTAAATGAGTCATTTAAACCATGTGTTAGAGTTATTTAGTTGCATAGTTGTTCTTGCCATGTTTCCGTTTAAAGTTAATAATTAATTTTGTTATGTACCCTCTTATTTTTAAACGATACAATCGACCAATCATGTTAATAATTTACAATAATTTTGAAAGAATATTTATCTTTTATGATGTAGTGATTGTGTACAGATTATAATTTAAAATCTCTCAATTGTATATAGACAGTATTGATTAGTGACGGCCTCTGTGGTTGAGCGGGCTAGGCCTTTGACGGCCTACCTCAGTGCAACCCAGAGGTTCCGGGTTCGATTCCCGGTATAGTAAATTTTGGAAACGCATTTTCTCCGTTATTTACCATGGTCTGGGTGTCTGGGATCGGCCCCAGAGTGGTCCGTTGTATATTACACAAGCGTAACTTGCTTAATTTGGGGATATACAATGTGTGTGTTTGTCTGCCGATTATTATTATTATTCACATATTATATTATATTATTATTACATTTTGTTTTCATGTTGGCATACGCGATAGATGTACTGTGTTCGGTATGTTTTATTACATGTAAAACTTTAAAAATAATGTTTTATATGATATCTTGTTTAAAATATTATCTGGAATTTCCAAACAGTAATGAACTAAATTCTTCATTCCTAACACTTTAATTAAAATAGTTTATCAATGACTTCAATCCCCTATCGGTTGTGTCAATGTGCTAAGTTTCTTAAACTGTTAAAATTGTTGGAGGTAGCGTGATGTTCTAAAAATGCTCAACGACTGTAAAAGATAGTGTAAAATATGTGTTAATACGATACAATCGGCCATTCCCTTAATTGAATAATAATGTTATATTTTATTTATTCTGTGGTTAGCGCCTGTTTCGATAGAGTAGTTATCCATAATTTACCTCAATTTTATATAACAATGTTAATGTGTAATATGATGTGGTAATTATTTAGATTATAATACAAAATCTTTCAATCGTATAGAGACGGTATTTATGACATGTTACTTTCATGTTGGCAGACGCGATAGATTTATACTATGTTCGGTTTATTTTATTATTTATGTAAAACTTTAAGTATAATATTTTATATAAAGATTTGTATAAAACATTATCTAAAAATAATGTATTAAATTCTTTTCATTCATATTCCTTTAATTAAAATAATTTATCAATGACTTCAATCCGCTATCGGTTGTGCCAATTTGCTAACTTTGATATACTGTTAAATTGATGGAGGAATAGCGTGGTGTTCTAAAAGAGTGTAAAGAATTAGCGTATCAAAAATGTTAAAACCGTAAGGTTCTTTGTTTATATATTATAAAGTCTTGTGACCAGTTGCTGCTCTTTTACTACTAGAAGCCCTTCTGAGTTGTTGCAAATATTACAAATATTAACATACCAACGCGGGTATTACACTGAATATTCAACTTGAACTAAAAGAATAAATACATTGCGTTTAAATTCTGAGTCACGATTACAGTGTAGTTATCTTGCTACTATAATGTTTTGTCTCTTGGTCACGTTTAATAAGATTAATTTGATGTAAACACAGTACCTGCTGATATTATTTTTAAAATGGAAATGTATAATTTTAATAACTTACAAATGTTATTTTCTGGAGTATAAATAAAATGAGGCGATATCATTGTATCAGAATATGATGTTTTCAAACGAGTAATATGTACTCAATTCATTACAATGTATTTTATCCCCAACCACACAAAAGGGTTTGCGTAAAAGTGGCTTGATTTTTAAGTTTGCGGCCAGCGATTACATTTATACAGTAATAAAAACACTTTTTGTTTTAATGTTTTTGCCTAACATACATCGGAGCCGAAATATGTGAAAAATTGAACCAATTAAAACTTACATTATTTTTCATTAGATTTCTGGTTTTCATGCACAAAACTTTTTAATCTGTAGTTTATTATAAGAGGGTTTTTTCGGAGGTTGGCATGATTTTTTATGAGCGGCCACTTTTTTAACTATTGATATTTTATAGCCAAAAGCCATGCACAAAAACATGAATCTTGCAACAAATAACCTTCCATAAAACTGATACCTTAAGTTCACGCAGCACGATTTTGATCTTAAATAGCTCGGCTCCGATATAACTTAGGACCAAATTTTTTTAAGTCTTGTATCTCAAGTATAGAATTACTAAATAACAATAGCTAAAAAAGTGGCCGTTCATAAAAAAAAAAACAAGTCAACCTCCGAACAAATTTACCCGAACCCCTTTACATTGTTAAGTCCTACGCCATTAACGGAGCTAAGTATGAAGTAGATACAATGCGAATATTAAGACAGACGAGAACGTATTAGAAGCACAAATACTGATTTGAATGAATTTTAATATGTAAAAAATTCAGGTAACAGTGATACATAAGATGGTAACAAAGTCAAATGTTCTCACAGTATTTGACTTAGATGGACATACAAATATTTGAATACACGTCAATCTAAAAACAAAAAACATCACAATCATTCTGATTTATTTATTTATTGAAAAAATCAACAGCGAATACACCAATATAATATAAAATAAACAATTCAATACATTTTAATGTAAAAATTCTTCGACACCAGTAAAATGAACATACACTTTACCTATTTTGTTGGCAAATAACAAGTATAATATTCTTTGTTATTGTCAGTACTCAGTATCATTTTGATTGTGGACGTTTTGAATAAGAAGACAGCTACATGAGAAGTTTCGTTAAAACCTATATATAACATATGGTTAATCTGACCATCACTTAATTCTATGATCACGTTGTTGGTTATGGACATGGATATAATACAGCACATAACATGAATATCAGCAGGGTTCATACGTGTAGCGGATTACAGTTCATCTACGCTTAATAACAAGAGAAGCAAAAACGTATAGTCTAAGATCCCGCTATACAACGACCTTCACCGAGATTTTTATTTCGACGAATGCAAAGTAAATAAAGTTATCTACAAAATGATGATTTTTAGTTTATTGTACAATCGTTTTAACAAAAAGATTCTTTACAATATGACATTATTTGTTTTGCATATATCACATTACTTCAATAAATTTTCGTACATAAAAAAGCTAGCTATGTATGTTCTTTCAAATACTACGAAGTTAATACGACCATCTTTTCGCTCTCCTGTAAAGTAGCTATTTTGCAGATATCTCTTTTTACTTTGCACCCGTCGATTTGATGAAACCTATTTTCTATTATATTTAATGTGTCAATAAATATATTACTTATGGGTTGCCTAACAAATTTCAGTCCAGTATATGATTGATTAATAATTTTAAAAAAAATATTTCACCGGTTTGTTTATTAAACAAATTCTATACCAACCGAAAGTATGAAGTCCATAGAATTAGTACTAATTCCAATAGCATCCAAATATAGAAAACGCCCTATAAAAAGGTTCCAGCTGAAATGAGGTGTTTATTTCAACACATGGATTATAAAGTAAAGACGAAAACAGTGTATGTGAATATTTTTATTTATGTCGTTGTAAATAGTCGGGTATAGTATTATACTCAAATTATAATATTGTTAGGAGCAACAGGACTCGAATTAAAATGCCGTTGGAATTAATATAGAATTTATTAGAATTATACAAACACGTATAACACAGGTACAAGTATAACTGGACACAATCAGTACAAACTGTACGATACAATAACACGCACAAAGTCCGTCACTATATCGCTTATCGAATGTACTACACACGTTTTGCTCGTATCGTAATCGTCGCTTGACTGCCGATATCTCCATTTATAATGCAAAGGAATGCAATTTCTCATAAAACGTAATCCGCACACCTGGTTAATTATTCCTGTGAGCGGCCATAAGCGAGTATGATACACAATAGGCTGTTTTTCTAAGTAAACAAAATAAGTCCAAATGCGGGAAGGTAATAAACTGTGCTTTATAGCAGGCAGGTGTGCATTGACTTTTGTCAGCATGTAAAAATATAATGATATGTAGTTACAGGCGTAGCCTTAATATTTGTTAAACAAAACAAAACTGTAAAATAAACAGAAAAGAAATCTTACTACTAGAGAAGTAGAGAATACCAACTGTCTAGGCCGTGGTATCAACGAAAAAAGTAAAAAAACAATATCAATCTCACGAGAATCTATAACGCTACCTTTCATTACCTATGAAGGGTAAGCTCTTCAATACATTCCCACGGGCTTTATATAAACCCAATCAGCGTTTCTAATCTCAGCTGCTATGTGATTGGCTACCGACCTTTGCTGTACAGTAAGCAACGCACGCCGCTGTTCTGCTATTTACCTTGGTGAATTCGTTCCAATCGGCCCACGTTAGGCTTACTTTGTGCCGAATCCAATTTCAGGAATAGCCCTGCCGGTTGTAAAAAGTAAAGGAGATTGTCTTTATATTTCTATTGAGAGTTCTGTACATCTTAAATATTTTTAAGTTGGTTGTGGTTTTGGTGTTTTATTATATCACCACAGGCTTACCTGATATTGATTGATGAAGTGGTTGAGGACAGAGCACGCTAATCTAGAAGAGACCTCTTCACTTCTGACTTGAGGACTTAAAATACTTGAAAGTATTTTTAGAATGTGGATGTAATTTGTTTCTTTTTTGCTCTGTACCACAATGCAGATATACGAGTACTTATCTGGTATTTATCTATAACATTACAAAAGTCTGTACACTGACGCTATTAGAAATAACCAACTGGAAAACACTATATACATGATGGAGAGCACGATGCATTTTTTTTCAGATATCTTGTTTGCTTGTTCGGAATTCACGTATAAACTACTGGGCCGTTTTCGATACAGTTTTCACTGATCGACAGGTAAATTGTTAAAATTAACATCTGCATTTTTATCCTGGGAATCCTGCAGGATTTTTGCTGGGAATAATTTAAAATGAACAGATTGAAAAAAAAGGAATTCCGATGCGATTTTTGCTCCGATCGATAGCAAATTCTATGTGTGTGAGATAATACTTTTCAATTAGGGAATTCCGCGGAAACTTTCTTGCGATTGGTTCGAGTTTTTTCGGGTGCATAAAAATTGGCTGTTTTCCGATACAGAATTTCAAGTCAAACGCGTATGAAATCGCGGGAATATCCTAGTGTTTATATAAGAGTATAGAAATTAAAGTCGCAATTTTAGTAATAAAAAACTTTTTGTTCTTTTCAGTATTTTTTTTAAATCTATTATTATCATCGATCTATGTGTTACAAATAAAAAATGAAAAAAGATAATGGCTCTGTTGCATTTAGAAAAAAAAGGAGATAAATAGGACTTTTGTGAAAACTACATTTAACGGTTTGAAGTGAGGCATTTATTTGGTAAAATTAAAAATCGGAAAAAGCTCCTTTATTATAAAAATATGAACCAAAATTCCTTACACCGAGATACATAAAATAGGCAACAACAGAACGGTATTTTAGTCTGATTTCAAAACGGTACCCTAGAACCAAACGAATACATTCAGAATTGATATGTCAGTGTGTGAACTTACTTAAGGCCTAACAAAGTGGAAGAGTCGAGCAAAATGTAGGTACTTTATGATCGCCAGCAATTTCCTACCTGTTCCGAATAATTTATGGCTAATCATGACATGCAGGTACCTGGTGGCTCAATGAAGGTTCTCCTTGTGAAGATAGTTAACGCTTCATTTCTACATGAAAATAAGGACCTATAATAAGCTTGGTATTTAAAATATTCAATAGTGTCATACTTTTTCACCGTTTAAATTAAAATGTATTTATGTATATCGACTCCATAACTTTTTTATTTTCAGAAGATTTTGATCATTCGTTTTGCGTTAGATTCATATACAACTTTAGAATTCGTATAAATTTAAATGTTATTGGATAGCATATACGTAACGCAAAAGTGGAAGATATAAAATTTTAGTAAATAGGAAACTGACTTAAGACTAACTTAGAAGTTAAAATAAATATCCTCTACATCATTTTGAAGTCGGAGCCAAGTAACCAAAAATTAATAAATAGGAAAACAACTTTATTATAAATACATATAATACATAATATATAGAGGAGATGTTATAAATATACACATCATAACGGACAAAAAATTACTCACAAGCGCCAGTAGTTTGCTGCATGGACTGCATAATTACTGGTCAATGATGACATAAAATTCCAATAAGTTAAACATAGTTTTATGACAACCTTTTATAGCAGCTAAGAGTCGTAATATGTAAGCTATGATTTGAATAATGTATTTATTTAACAGAGATTTTCACATGGATTCGCCTGCTTAAACTTTCGAATAGGATAGCTTCTGCGTGACATACGTAGAAGCTATCCTATTTACTGAGATAAAAAAGTCTTATGTTATCCTCATTTTTGAAAATACAACTACTTTTATCAGGTTGGACATAATTGTTTGAATCAGATCACAACATTTTTTGATTCGTATGAATTTTCCCATTGAACGAGATGAAAATTGTCCTAATACTAAGATTATCATTTCTATTAGAAGGCGCAGAGATAGAACGCGGCATAGAGATTTTTATATGTTATTATTTTCTACTTCAAATCCTAGTCTCATAGGTTTTAAGGAATTTTCTTGTAGTGAGAAGAATGAATATAGCCTTATTAACAAAACTCAAGCAAAGGTATTTTTTTCAATGTATATAGTATTGCTTTGAAACTATTTATTGTTTTAAATTTTCGCATATATTTCATCTTGATATCAGGATTCAGAAGAGATATAGTCTAAGTCTCCCCACATGCACTTAATGGCAGATAGAGCTATTTTAAAAATACAAGAATAATCTAGGTATAGTAATGAATTCAAGATTCCGTTTGCGTTATAGTTATTAGCAAACGGAATCTTGAACCATAAGGTTACTTGGAAAAAATCACTTTTCTTTTGTATAGTAATGCATGTAATTATAACACCATTATGCTAGGCGTGTGGCGTGGTTTCGAGTGCTAGTTCGAGTCAATGGAAAAATCTGTGTTAACGCCGACCTATTTGGTCACCGCCTTTTTGTTTTCTTTTTTTCTTTCGCCGCATCTGTCACTATGTAATATGACATAGTCTACGTTCGATCGCTTATCTCGCAGCTGTTTCCGCGAAAATTTCGCCGCGATTTGCGTGTCCTGCCGCATTCTACACCTACTTATATCAACCCGCATGTTGGAAGGTACTCCGTATACCGTTCCAGCTGGTCCACTCGTCTGAGGAACAACGTGAAGTAAGGATCACGAGGAAGACGTTCCTGCTGCTGCTAAGCCCGCATCGATCGTAACGTATCCGATGCGGCGACCTATCCAGTAAGTCTTTTTCTTCTCTGTTATCCTCATATTCCCACGCACGCGAACAATCAAAAAATTTAAGTTTTCAGGGTCCATAGTCACTAAGAGTGCCACACTATCTCACTAATTAGCCCATAGCAAATTATCAGCCAGAAATTCATTTGGACTTGTTTTAAACTTCAGATTCTGGTTTCAGAAATTGGCATTATACCTCGTGATTTTTTAATAATTTGCGTACTTGCTAATCTTATTTAGCATTAGAATATAAATTGCTCATTGTTTAGGTCTGCGTACTGAATTGTTAAAGGTACAATAATATTTATGAGATATAATTTGTTCGAAATCAATCAAATTTGATTCGTATTGTATTTGATATAAAGTATATAATAGTGGTAAACAAGGTTCAAGATATATTGCAGCTTGTCATAAAAGTTTCTTGTCACATTCGCTGAGATAATGCGGCGTCAGTTTTGAGGATGTCAATATTTAGGAATGTTGTGACTATGACATTATTATGTGATTGGTTAGGTAAAAAGTTAGCATTTCGAAGTCGAAGGATGCTGGTGTTAATTTTTTGATCGATGCTTTATGCACAATCCGTGATTCGATTTTTTTTTTTATTTGACTTGACTTTATGTTGTTGGTCCGAAGACCAACTTTACCGGGGTTTTTGGGGCGAGCGCCTTCGCAGGGCGAAGGCGCTCGAGCCCAGGGGCAACTTGCTTGAGGGAGCTCCCTAGGGAGTTTTACCTCGGCAGGACTGTTGCCATGAGAGGGAGATGAATTTGATGATGTCCACCAATGGGCGACACAATAAGCTAATTGAGAACGAACGACGGGTAATACAAAGCCCGAGAAGAAGGATCCCGGCGGACCTACGCTATCTAACTGCCGTTTCGCAACGTGTTATGGCTGGGAGAGAAGAACTTCCCAGCGCCACGCCTAGTCTATCCTGTGGGGGGGCTATGTCTCCTGGCGTCCCTCGCGAGGACGTGGAGAGATCGTGATTGGCGTTGTCTGAGACGCTGCCGTCTATGTCTGTCTGTCGGTGCCTGCCAGCCTGCCGTCCTAACCGCGGGCGGGCTGATCCGGGCAGCCGTTTTGTGATAGCGTCGACCTTGTCCGTAAGGACATTACGCGGTCGTCGCACGAGAGCCTTTCGCTGAGGCTTGTAATCGGACGCGGACACGACGAGCGGATTTCGATGGTGCGGCGCGAGATCGAAATACTTACGCGAGAGCGACGTAATGTAGTTTTTGATAGAGGGAAGCTCCAGATCGCGGTGGAGGTTGACGTTACGCATATAGAGGGGAGCACCCGTGATTCGAAGATAAATAACGGGGTAGTGTGAAACTAGAGATGCCTGCTGATTTTATAAGTAGATAGGGCATTTGCCCCACTGGAAGACTACCACCTTTGGTCTAGAGTATGCCACCATAACAACCTTGAGTTGTGTTCCGGCATTAGTAACTAGGTTCCACTCTCCCTTAAGAGAGCAACATCGTATTTGTAGCACCTTAGGCGTCGTAAATATCCATAGGTAACCGCTTTCCATGAAGTGGGCCGGCAGCCTGTCTGCTGAACACCTGCCATAAAAAAATTAGATATTCATATAAGCGTTTTCTGAATATGCCTTATTTAATGAGTTTAATTCGTAAAATAAATATGCAGTGGGTTAGTATGCTTTATATCTATATAAATTGATTGTTGCCACGGCTTCCAGAATCCTGCCAGGGCACTCGGAATTATTCGAGTTTCCGCTTTGCCGTACGGTCATGGCATAAGCTGAAGAATACTGAGGGTTTTAGTGATATTCCTCGATTCAAGAGGCAATAGCACTTATTCGGAGGTTCCTGTGCCCCCTAACCCGACACACCCTCGCCGCGTTTTGTCTTATAATTAATTTAATTTATTATTAATTTAATTATAATAAGACATTCATATATGAGATAGGTGTAAAAATAAGACTGTAACACTTCACCGGCTAATTATGTGGGGAACAAATGTCTAGCCATGCCACCTCCGCCAGGTCCCGGTTGTTGGCTTGACGTCGTGAAGGATGACATGCGTGCCAATGGTCTCAAAACGGGGGATACCGAAGATCGCGCGAAGTGGAGTAGAAAAAGTAGGAAAGCGGACCCTGGGCGTCAGAGTGAACGCTCCGAACGCAACCGGGATTTAACGCTCGGATGATGATGATGACTTCAGTAGACGTCGTCGTTGTAGTGACGGTTGCTTTTCCTCAAAATAGCGTTCATTCACGACGGCCAGTTGTCGATAAACAGCTTAGAGTGCATCTAGCCCGACGTAACCGAGAGAAGTTTCAGATTAACCAGTTTCCGTTTTAATTCCGCCGTTTCTTTAGCAGTCAAGCAGGAGAATCGCTCATACTGGCACGGCACGTTTTACCGAAACTGGTTGGGAGGGAACAAGTGGTTAGCCATTCCGAATCCCCCAGATCCCAGTCAAAAGGTAGATCCAAGAAATTATGGCTTGACGTTGTAAAGGATTACAGGCATACCAATGGCCTTAAAATTAGGAATGCCGAAGACCGCACGAAGTGGAGAACAAAAGTTGAAGAGTGGAGCCCAAGCGTCGAAGCAGATGCTCCGAACGTAATCAGGATTTAACGCCAGGATGATAATGATTACAGTCGCGCAGAACAAGAAGATAGCGTTCCGTTACAATTGAGTCCAAATATTATATACGTACCTACAGGATACTAAACATAACTACATAAATCCATATTCCATTTTTGGAACAAGAAGTACCCTAAATTTATCTGGTTTGCGACGATAATAACGCTCGAAATATAAACTACTACAAGAGATGGAACGCATGATTTAAATTTTGATAGCTTCGTCTTCCTCGCCGTCTACTTCAAAAATCTTAGTGTTCAACTTAATACACCTAATTGGCATTTAACCAGTTTTTTCATCTAAATATCTAATATATAAAATTCTCGTGTCACAGTTTTCGTTGCCATACTCCTCCGAAACGGCTTGACCGATTTTGATGAAATTTTTTGTGCTTATCCGGTATCTATGAGAATCGGCCAACATCTATTTTTCATCCCCCTAAATGTTAGGGGTAGTCCACCCCTAAATTTTTTATTTTATTTTTTAGACAAAATTTTTAATTTCTATTTTTTTATGATACAACATACAAAAATACATACAACCCTAGATTTTCAACCCTCTACGATCAGCCCCTATTTTTTACCGGGCAGGACGACGTCTGCCGGGACAGCTAGTATTATATAAAAGAGTATCTCCATGACATTAATATCCCATGCGTTATATGAATGTCATTCATCCCAACAATATTGCATACAACAATGTAATTTTCTATGCTTAGGCAAGTTTTTATATCTTATACTAGCTGTCCCGGCAGACGTCGTCCTGCCCGGTAAAAAATAGGGGTTGATCGTAGGGGGTTGAAAATCTAGGGTTGTATGTATTTTTGTATGTTGTATCATAAAAAAAAAGAAATTAAAAATTTTGTTTAAAAAATAAATAAAAAAATTTAGGGGTGGACTACCCCTAACATTTAGGGGGATGAAAAATAGATGTTGGCTGATTCTCATAGATACCGGATAAGCACAAAAAATTTCATCAAAATCGGTCAAGCCGTTTCGGAGGAGTATGGCAACGAAAACTGTGACACGAGAATTTTATATATTAGATATAACCTAACTCATTTGCCTAATATCAGTTATAATTGGACATAAGCTCCACATAAATAGTGAAATGTCTACCATAAGTAAGGTGAGAGTGAGTGAATAATAAGATATAGAATCCGGCCTTGAGTGTGGAAGATGTTTTTATTTCGAAAGTTAAAAATTTTCCCTATGTATATACCGGGTCACAGCTCATTACCCATTCATACTTCTCTCATTTAAATGTTGTAAATCAAAAACCTTGTTTGGAAGTTAAAGACCATCGGTCTTTTTTACTTTTAAATTCCCTCGAAATGACCGTACGCATATGTTTAACCTCAATTTCTTACATCTTTTATTTTACATTTTAAACGATTCATTCATGAGCTGATATTAAAGACTATATTTTTTCATTATTTTTAGTGATTTCATTTATAAATTGAGAAGGCGATATAGGGTTATAGTATCAATACTGTGCACATGTCATACCGGAGAATCGACAAGGACACCAGCCGGTAAAATTTGACTCCATAAGCAACTTTGTGATCTTATGGAATAAAAAGTACATTAAATATGTTGCTTATCTCTGGAATTAATTTAATCCAGTACACTCGTGCCCACATTCATGTACTAACGTAGGTGTTAATATACTAATATAACATTAAGATCTAATAGAGACTCATCAACTTCTATGTATAAGCTATTTCCGACGGCGGAAATGACGGCTTTATGAACTACAAAGGAAGTGGAATCATGGGTTTAAATACATAATATATGTAAAGGCCGAGATTAGTGTCATAGACTAGATAAGAAGATAGAATAGCATTTTGACTTGGCATATTTTTTTTAAATTCTTCTTGTTTTCCCAATTGTTTTATGATATATTTTTTTATTACATGAGTTTAGCAGACAAGCACATGTCCCACCAGAAAGCAGTTACCATCGCCTAGACATTTGTAACGTCCAAGGTGATACCAATATGCTGCCCTTTAAAAGGAAACTGGATACTGGCCACTAATGCAGGACACCACACAACTCAAGGTTGTTATGGCGGCATACTCTAGACCAGGAGTGGTAGCCATCGAGACGAGCAAATACATTATCACCTGGTTATGAGTTATTTTGTCCGATTATAAGACAGGCCTTTCGACCGCAGGAACTTGTATTCTTGCTCCATTCCTGCACGGATTACAGAATACTTGTCTGTCCATGTAGCCGAGTGGTTTGCTGTTAGGGGTATCAAAATGACCCACAGACAGGTGGTTGGGCATACGCCCTTCTTGGTGTTACTGTTCTTAGTCTGAGTTGTGTTTCGGCTTTAATGACCAAGTTTCAGATCCCTTTTCAACACTGGCAGCACATTGCTAGCATCTTTGGTGTTGCAAATTTGCACGAGACCGTGAGCAATTTTCATTTTTAAGATACCATAGCTAAAGAACAGAACCATCATACAATTGTCATGTCTGTCTAGATAGTAGATAAATGATTGCTCGTGAAAAAGTTTATTTATATCTATAACGGCAAAACATAACAATCTATGAGGTTAGCCGGAATGGAAATAAAGTTTAAAACACTTCATATATCATAAAGTTATGACGCTCATAAATTATCCCTACAATCTTGACACGTTTTCATTACCATTTCAAATAACCCGATATGTGTACTTGACTTTTAAACATTAGTAGGTCATACAGTTATAAGAACATCCACGAAGCAGAATCAGCGACACAAGCTCTTGAGAAAGCTCAAACATATATGTCTATGTATTGAGTATTAATTATTTTTACAAAAATAATTCTTATTGCTTAACCTATAAGGATGATATTAGAAGTTCTTGGTTGTAAACTGTTTGTTTTGACTCGGCGCACTGCAAGATTGATAGGCTAGTCCCGTGAATGAACTTAACAAATATTATGGCGAGGATTTGCTCAGAGATAAATTGAACTGATGTCAACGAGTATTTTATAATGGGAAGTATAGCACACCATTTTTATTTAATTAATAAAAAAATAAAACATAGTTTTTACCTTTGTTTTACACTACTAAGTGTACTGTCAGCATAAAAATAAACGAATACTTTGTATATTTTTATTGGCAGGTGCTTAATACGAAACAAATCATATTAAATGATATTGAAATAAGAAATATTAATATTATCCCCGCAAATTGCTAATGCGCTGGAACCTTGACAAATTAACATTCTCGTGACGTCATCCACAACTTGATGTGTCCGCGTAGTCGCCGGCTAGTGATGCTAACGGTACTGAGTGTTCGGCTACGGTTACGTCACTAAAATGGCGGCCAGGTGCAATAGCCATTTGCGGGGATAATATTAAACATAATATAAATTTATTCAAGATTAGAAGTCCTGTAAATATACAAATATCACTAAAACGCAAAAATATCTTGTATCTAATGTACCTGTATCATATTTATATAAAAAATTATTCTATTCGTGTGTATATCGTAAACAATTAGACAGATATTGATGAAATTTTTTATGCACATTCAAGGTGGTGCTGGATTGATTAGATTCACAATAGGACCCGGTAGGTGGCATTGCAACCAGGATCTGGATTTTTATTTTTTCAGGACAGAACAATATTTATCGGGTCCGCAAGTATGTACTCATATTGTATAAATATTTTATTTCAGAGCAGAAATTCAGCACACAGGTAGACGGCTCACTTGATGGAAAGCGGTTACCATCGCCAATGGACATTTGCAACACCGAAGGTGCTACAAATGCGCTGCTGAACTCTTAAAGAAGACTGGAACCTGGTCACTAATGTCGGAACACATCTCAAGGTTGTTATAGCGATACACAAATAAATAAGCACGTTCTCACATTTATAAATGAACAGGTTATAAGTTCCTACAATTTTAAGAATGCTTTATGGGCTATAAAAGTAGATCATTATTATTTACAACTAGACAAATAAATCAAAACTTCAGATTATGAAATTGGACTATATTTTATATGATAAATAACAAAGAAATAACAAATTGCGTTTATAAATAATGTTCATAGGAAATCTTTATCTTACACCTCTTTAATTAAAATTAATTTATGCTCTGTCTAAAACGTTTCGTGACACGCTCCCATAACAATTTGTTATAGTCACACAACAATGTATTTTTAGGACTTCCATTTCCTACAACTCCATTCGGTTTCAATTTTTTTCAGAAATTCCTACTATTTACAACGTAAACACTTATTAAAGTTGAACAGTTATATACAAACTTACAATAAAAAATCGGCCAAGTCCGTGAAGGACTATGGGACAATGAAGGGTCCCGTAGAAGTAAGCAATGTTCATTGTTTTCGTAATTTGAGTACTGAACCCTTAAAAAGCTTTTAATAGAATGTAGCGTGTATTTTAATAACTACTTATTAAAGTTTATTCAAAATAATAGTCTTAAGTTATTTGGTAACTTAGCGTAGTTAATAATAAAATTACTTTTATTATTAACTACGCTATTATTATATAGGTTTTATATTTTTTGTTACTTTTGTTATAAGGGATCCATCGAAGTCACCAATGTGCATTGTTTTCGAAATTAACTACGGAACCATTAAAAAAAAGCGGTTAATTGAAAATAGCACGTATCTCCAAAGCTACTTATTAAAGTTTATTTAAAATATTTTTCCTAAGTTATTTAGTAACTTAGCTCAATTAATAATAAAAGTAAATAAATTTACTTTTATTAAATAAGTTTTCTTATTTTTGTTATAAAGGATCCATAGGAGTCACCGATGTGCATTGTTTTAATCATTAACTTCTTGACCATTAAGAAAAGCTGTTAATTGAAAATAGCGCGTATCTCCAAAGCTTCTTATTAAAGTTTATTCAAAATAATTTTCGTAAGTTATTTAGTTACTTAGCTTAGTTAATAATAAAAGTAAATAAAATTACTTTTATTACATAACTTTTATTATTTTTCTTACTTTTGTTATAAGGGATCCATGAGTCAACAATTTGCATTGTTTTCATGATTAACAACTGAACCATTAAAAAAAAGCTGTTAATTGTAAATGGCGCGTATCTTCAAAGCTACTTATTAACTTAACAATTTATTTACTTTTGTTATAATGTAGTTGCTAGATTACTTTTACCTGATGATATAAATAATATTAGGACTTGTCTCTAATAAGATCCAAAACGAGTCAATGGATTTCAATGAAAATTGTGGGGATGATAACTAGAACATGATTTTAAAACCAATAATGTTTTTATACCAGTATGTTTCAATACGACATGAATACAAATAATTAATAATAATAATATAATAATAATCGGCAGACAAACACACACATTGTATATCCCCAAATTAAGCAGTTACGCTTATGTTATGGGTAATATACAATGGACCACTCTGGGGCCGATCCCAGACACCCAGACCATGGTAAATAACGGAGAAAATACGTTTCCGAAATTTACTATACCGGGAATTGAACCCGGAACCTCTGGGTTGCACTGAGGTAGGCCGTCAAAGGCTTAGCCCGCTCAACCACAGAGGCCGTCAAATTGTAACTATTGAAGAAGTGACGAGCTCAACTCATTTTAAATATTTAAAACTGTTTTAATGATATGCAAAACACATTAGTAAAAAATAGATTGGCTTTATACTATTGCTTTATAGCGGGTTTTTTTTATAAATGTCGTCAACATTTTGTCGCCAAGACTGGTTAAACGGCCTAAGAATGTTCATTGAGTTTATGTATAATAATAAATCTGAAGAGTGTTGTGTAGTTTGTACAATGCATTTTAAAAAGAGGAAAATACAAGGGGGCTACTTCCGACAATGAAATTTTTAGAATATTTAAAATAAACTACATTGTAACGGTTTCGAGCGCGATATTTTATTTGAGTTTTTATTGCAACGTTTCGACTACTTTTCAGTAGCCAAAAATGTCAAGTGTCAATGAGTAGTGTTAAAGTTTTTAATTATAGCCTACCGCCAGCTTGTTCATTTTAGTTATTTAGTTTCAATTTTGTTTATGGTTATGATATAATTTAATGCTCTTTGGGAGCCTATTCTAGTACTATTGAAAAGTGGCCGAAACGTCGGAATCAAAATACTGTATTTAAAACTGGTAAAACATACTTTTATTATATTTGCTAGTTCCGAAAACTTAAGAAAATACTTAAGATTTTTTTATATCTATGTCTATTAGAGCATCACCTGAAAACTACTGAACGGATTTCAATGAAACTCGACAATTGTTAAAAGGTTTTTATACTGATTAGAAAGCATTAGAAGAAAGACGAAGAACAACTATCGCTCACCCCACTACTAGGCGGCTCGTTCAGTCATCGCTCGAATATAAAAGCGTTTGGACGGAATGACATGACAGTCGTGGTGATGTCGGCGTGTCGGATGTTCGACTGTGCCAACAACTGCCGCCATGCCCACCTGAACGGGATAGTCCCGCTCCATTCGCGACCCCCTGAGAGATAGAGAAAGAGGAAAGTCTGGCTATCGACCCCACGTGACCTCTTTCGCCGGGATTAGGGAGATGTTAAGAGGTCGCGATTCAAGCCCCTAACACCAAAGATAGGCCACCAGACGCCAATGACGGCCAACCGAAGCCCGGGAAGGCCATCGGAAGTCGCGGATTGGCCCGCGCGAGCCGCCGACACCAAGGCGGCTCCCACACAAAGTTACCGGAGGGTAGTAGCCCTCCGAGCTGCAGCCAGGGTAATGAGCTCCAGGTCGAAGCTCCCTCACCAACACGTCGGCATACCGACGTTGTAGAAGGAAATGCGATAAGACAGCCTGACTCCGACTTTGTTCGGGTGCACATTTTCACTTTGACTTTGGTCCAATGCGTATAGCATATTATCATTCTTAGATGACTATTTATTGTGCGAGAATCATAATCGATGTATTGGTAGTTTAAATATACTTAATTATTAGATCAGCATTCAAAAAAAGTACGCTCGGAATAAATACGGTTATTATCTTTTATTAAATATATGTCGGTAGCTTGAGCTCGTTCGTCTACTTGTCCGGTGGTATTGGACTTGGACTATTTGGCGGAGGTAGGGAGGCGCCCCAAAATACCGGAGTGCCTCCATAATGCAAGGCCAGGGCAAGGAATTAAAAGCGTTGGCGATGTCAAGAGACACTGCCAATAATACCTCGCCCCGGGAAACTGCTTCCTCCGCCAGGCTTCTCAGGCGCATAACCGCGTCGATTGTGGAGCGCCCCATGCGGAAACCGAACTGGTTGTCCGCCAGATCCGGCCCCATCGTCGATAAGTGCTGAACGAGGCGGTCGACGATTATACGCTCGAAGAGCTTTCAGACCTCGTCCAGCAATGGGCGGGAAGGCGGATTCCCATAACAACCAAGGTTAACTAGATTATACTGTTTTAAAAATATACAAGTTTTTAATGAAAACTAGCTGTGCCCACGACTTCGTTCACTTGGATATTTTTTCGCGGAACCCAAAAAAAATAAAAAGTAGCCTAAGTTACTCCTTATGACATCAGACATCTGCCAGTGAAAGTCCCGTCAGAATCGGGACCGCCGTTTCAAAGATTAGCCGGAATATCCAAACAGACAAATTTTAAACATTGATTTCTGGATATAAGTACGTCGTATAATTTCATACGCTTTTAACAAAAACCTGTTATTTTGATGTTACAAACAGACAGTTCAATTTTATTTATCTGTATAGATTATTATACTATTCCCAAAATCAAGAATGATGAATAATAAAGCTATAAAAATAGGCAGTTTGAATATTTGTATCATTTTATAAAATTAATTAACTAATTTTAAATACCTACATACCTAAACTTGCTCTATGAATATGTACATTTGTGAGCTCCAAAGGGACAAAAAATGCTGAAAGACCTTGTATATTATTCATATTTCATCTATTATGACCATATTATGTACGAATTTGAAAAGTTTAGATTTAAGTGTGCTGATATCAAATGAATATTATCATGGGAATTTTATAATTGAAGTTATCTTCAGATCGAGATTATGAATTTATAAAAATAAAAATGGTTTTGATTTCATATTATATATATACATACTGTCCAAAAAAGTATCGGAAATTGATGATTTGTTTATGGTTCCAAATTCAATTTTTTGTTTTTCATTTGTTGTTAGATTGGCCCAACTGTTTTTCATTTTGGCGCGGAATTTGAGTTCTCATCATATCTAGTGCGTATTGCGAATTTCATAATGGACAAAAGTGTCGAACAAAGAGTTTGTCTTAAATGTTGCATCGCCAATAGAATTTTATGTTCGGAGACACTTAAAATGTTACAGAAGGCTTACGGTGAATCGACTTTATTAAAAACGCGAGCTTAAGAATGGTACAAAGCGTTCAAAAGTGGTCGAGATATGCAGGAAGATTTGCCTCGCTCTGGTAGGCTGTCAACGTCTTCAACTGAAGTTAACATGGCAAAAGTGAAGGAAATAGTGACTGAAAATCCTCGTTCAAATTTGAAAGAAACAGCCGCTGAACCTTTTCTTACGAGTCGATCCGTATTATTTTAAATAATCACTTGGGTATAAAACGATATTTTCCTTGGCTGTAGCACGTGGTAAATATAATGTTACGACCTAGACGCCAACAAAGACAAATTCACACCTGCATACTTGTAAAAACACATTTTATTACCTTTCGGCATTTGGACTTCTTTTGTTTACTTTGTGATTAGAAAACAGCCCATTGTTGTATTGTAATCTTTTATTGCAGCCATTAGCTAGGTGTGTCGGATTTGAAGTACAAACTGATTTTAGGAAATTCGGTGCACGTTCCCGTGCAGACATATTGCATCTGTGCAGTATAATGCAATGCCTCGATTGAGAGACAGGGGGCAGTCGAGCGGTAACCACGAGCGAAGCAAGACTTGTGTACATTCGGTAGTCTATTTAGTGACGGAGTTTGCGCGTGTTATTGAATTACGGCCTTCTGCATTACGTTTGGACTTGTTGTGTTTGGTTATATTTGTACCTGTGTTATAAGTGTTTGTATAGTTCCAATGGACTTTATAGTTATTCTAATGGCATTTTGATTCGAGTCTCGCGACTCGTAACCATATCAATGTGCATATTAAGTCGGCAACTGCTTAAATGATGCATGCACTCCGACCAGGACTCGAACCTGCGCCCTTTGAGTTTGGGACGCATGCGCTAGCCATTACGTTATCACGTCAAGACAAAAGTTATTTGCTTATACATAAAATGACTTTCTATGTACACACCAGGGCACATAGGCGTGGTATTATTTATTTTTAAAGTAAATAAATGTACAGCATGGGTGCAAAAAACTGTTGTATCACGTAATTTTTTTTTTATAGTTTAGCGTCAAACTTGATTTGTTATCAAAATATTTACTCTATAATTTTATCGGTCAATAGAGATATCTGATGGTGCCGAAAATGTAGTCTCTAGTAATTATGTTGAAATGAAGACACCTTTATGTTTGCGTAATAAAGTTACTTATGCATAAATTCAATTAGGGTTTCTTGGTGAGTAAATTATTACTAACTTTTAACGATTTTAAGCGCGGTATGTCACTTATTTATTTATAAAAATAAATAAAATTTCGTGCTTAAAACGTAAAGTTTAATATATGTATGCAGCTCCCATAACACTATTGAAAGGCATGATAATTGTAAATTAAAGCGCGTGGGCCTGCATCTACCAGGATTCCTGCTTTAGTTCGACCATTAGCCCGCAATACCAAGTAGAATGTTTGATTAAGAAGCCTACATGGTTTGAAACTGGCTTAAAATAAACAGTTTGTATTCGATTATAACTGGTTTTATTCAAATATCTCGTTCGGAGTGTAAACCTGAAAAAAGTCAGGTAAATCTGCATTGACCGGTTTATTTAACAAATCCTTTTTAACGAACTTTTTGACCAAAAGCCGTTTGGTTGGCGTTAGAGTTGAAAAAGAAACCCAAATGAAAAGTTTATGTACTTAGGCTCTAATCGATTCGACTTTTTCCGATTTCCCAGCTAGATTGCTAATTCTGAAAAAATATATACCCATACATGTTATCTTCTGCTGTAACTGGGTTAACTTGTATGATAACTGATAACTAATCAAGTAACTACAGAGCGGCATTTACTTAGAAAGTATTACCATCAAATTGTTTAATTGTAGCCTGCGTACCAATTATTAAGTTCAATTTTAATTAAGCAATTTTTCTAAACGTACCTATGAGTAGGCACTTTTCGAGTAAGTTTTGTTAATTAACACAGTTTATTTATTAGTAAATTTGTGCGCAGCTCGTCGCACATACAATAGATATTTGTTAGCACGCTGATGTGGTGGGCCTAGGATACCCAGGCCGATGTAGTGGTGGAAGTTAAAACACTTGTAGGGTGAAAACTTGTAATATAATCACTTATATACGAAGGCGTCTGCTTTCGGCTACAATCCAATCGGAAGAAGCAAATAAATGTAATAACAATGTTGCAAGTAATAAAAAACATTTTTTTTATGTTGGTGTTGCCAACAAAATTTACCTAATCTTTTCATTCATTTTGATTTTATTCTAATGATATACCATGGGGAGGCTTTGGCGGGCACATTTATATACAACTGTTAACCAATAAACATCCCACTGTTGGACTTCCTTACTTTAGCAGAGAGTATGGTTTGTCCTAGTATAATTCCTATTCGTGCATAGTTAGTACTACTTACTACCATACATAATTAATAATAAAGCCTGTATTGTGCTCCTTGCAGAAGAACTTTTAAAACCAAATTTGGTTTCGCTAGCCACCTGCGCTCGCACAGCCGGACTTGACAAGGTTCGCCGTTGACGGATACGTCAAGGAGGTCTTTATATACATACATAATGTGGTGGAATCTTGTAAGTTACATTTAACCCACTTCCCGGTTTCCGAATGAGCTGAAGTTTTGCACCCAAATGTATATCGTGTGACAATGAAATAATATGGTGCCATGGAGCTGACTGATGTAGTCGAAAGGTGGCCATAGGAACTCCTCTACTAAACAAGATAGCTCCGTCGTGTTTGGGCTCCTTTTAGTTGTCTTGGCTAACACTCTGCTTCTACGTGATACCAGAATCTCAAAAGCTTGTATTTAAAAACCTTTTGAGAAATCAATTATTTCTACACCGTCAACACGTAATGATTACACACAATGAAGCACATTACTTTACAAAAATTGACAAAGCGTTTTTTGCTCGTCGGACAGGATTCGTATCAACGTCAATGGGACGAGACGTGGGTTCTTTAACATTTAAGCTATGACTTATTAAATCCATCTTACGATAGAAAAGCGAAAGATAACTTCAACAATTCCAAAATTCTGTAATCAAGATTATTATGATTATTTTTTTAAAATTAAAATATGTTTACACAATGGTTTATATCTTATAAATGTATAGGCGTATTGTAAGTATATTTTAGACTAGGATATTCCCGCAACTTGACATGAAATTCCCGCGGGATACCCGGGACACAGCATTAAAAAAGAATGTAAGCTATCGTCTTTAGTGAAAATTGTGTTGGAATTAGCTTATTTGTATGTATCTGAACTACTACAAGCCGCTTCTGGGAAAATTACCGTGGGATTCCCGGAATAATAAAAAATATCAACATTTTATTACATAAAATTTGATTTAAAATATCGATCAGTGAAAAAATCGTTTTTTTTCAATCTGGCCGTTTTAAATAATTCCCAGAAAAATTACCCAAGGATTCTGAGGATAAACTTAGTGCTCTTAAATTTAGAAATTTGCTGTTGATTGGCGACAACCGCATCGAAATCGGTGCAACAGTTTTAACGTGAATCCCGAACAAACAGACAATAAATCTAAAAATTATATCTATTCTATTCCAGTTGTTTTTTAATAACTTCAATGTACAGATATGGCATGCCTTTTTAAGATTTCATATTCACATTACAAAAACAGTGGACCTTCCTTACGTCTTCAGAGCCCTACACTGTGTGCTGATTGTTATGCATTTGGTCGCCGATTATTAAATATTTGTAGAGCAACGGTGTTGTATGCTGTGTATGCTTTAATATAAATAAATCTTTATTCTTCAACGACACGTGATTTATGTCATGATACTGTACACTAACATCCTGTCGGTTCCCATTACAGAGATAAGACATGGTCATTCATAGCTCAACACTTATTTATAGATTAGGATATCATGTCATGTGTTCTCGTACAAGAACTACACAATATCAATTTTGATTGACTGTTAATTGACATTCCATTTGGACGATGTTAAGCAAACCGAAATTAAAACACAAGCCACAGTTTTGAGATTTATATCATTTGAATTAATGTTATAAAGCTGTGTACAAGAGCCAAGAAAATATATAAATAATTTAAGCCCATAAATGTCCCACTGCTGGGCTTGGGCCTCCCGTCATAGGGGATAGAATTGTTTTAATTATATTTTGCGTTTAATAATTGTTTTTTTTAAGCGCGTTTTTAATTTGACTTTATTTCAGTGGTTGGAATTTTCGCCGCTTTTCATCAAATACAGGTGCGAAGATCGAAGAAACTAAACTCTTGCATAAAAAATACTAAAAAGATTTTATCTTTAGCACATCTACACATATGTAATATTTCATTCCAAAGATTACGGTGAGCTTCCACAAATACAATTTTAATATAAATCTCTATATGAGTATAGAAAATAATATAATACAGCGTTTAAAGCAATATATTAGTATTACAAACGCAATTTGGTATTTAAATTTGATTCCGATTAAGCGAACGGCGCTCGTTTGCCTGAAGGCAAACTGATTGTGTGCTGGCAGTTAATTAATATCAGTTGCGGCTTTGATTTATTAAGTGTAGTTCGATATAGATAAAATCTATTATGAGCAGTAAACTGTAATTAAGCTTGATGTAAAGGAATCATTGTTTTCATTTATTTGTATTAATTTTCGCTAGCGTTTAAATATTTTCAAAATCCCGAAGACACTTCAATAATAATTCAACGATAGTTTTAGTCGATTATCCACGGTTTTTTTTTAATTTTTCACAGTGGCAATACACCTGTCAATTGTCAAAGTCATTCTGACAATTCGGGATGTTATTGGAATGACTATAATGACTAATAATGATAGTATTTAGTTATTATCTTCCTATTATTTTAATGTTCTCTATCTGAGTGTATTACAATTATTTTTTGAAGAGATAATCCGGTAACATCTTACTTGCTTATAACCATTGATTGTTACATCAATGCTTATAACGCGTCCGGTGAAGTATCATTATAGATTGGATAATTAAATCATTATACTCACATACAATATGGTATTTCAGCAATTGATTAAATATTAGAGTTTCTAATCTATCTAATAAGAATATGCAATAACCATATGGAATTATTTGAAATATTAATAATGTTAATTAGTTTTCATCTTTGGTTTTGTTTCATAATATGTCACTGTCGTACCTATCACTGTCAGTTGAGATTTTGTATAATAAGAAGTTGGCTATACTAAGGTGTAACTGTGTGTAATTGCGGTGCAATAAAATTAAACTGTTAGAAATTATGATCAAGTTATTGGTTTCTTCCTACGTGCATACCAAACATTACCTATTGCCAACATATCAAAAAAAAAATTGCAAGAGTTCAGCAGACAAGCAGACGGTCGACTTGATGGAAAGCGGTTACCATCGCCTATGGACATTTGCAAGATCAAAGGTGCTACAAATGTGCTGCTGCTCTCTTAAGGGAGTCTGGAACCTGGTCACTAATGCCGGAAGACACAACACAAGGTTGTTATGGCGGCATACTCTAGACCAGGGGTGGTCGCCATCCACTCGAGCTAATACCCTACCACCTGGCTGTGGGCTGCTTTCTCGCCTCTTACGACAGGCCGCCCGGCAGTAGGAAATTGTATTCTTTCACCGTTCTTGCACGTGTTTGTTGTGTAATTTATAAGCAAATTGCTTGTCATTTATAAAAATACTTCGACTTATTAACATAGGACAACAAGGTTAAAGTCCTGATAGTAATTCGATATGATATCCGGTACATTTAAATGAGTCAGTTGTGGTCGGCCGGTTCTCAAGAATACTTCAAGAATAATTAGTTATTCCTAGCTATTTTTTTTAGTAGTTCAGCAGTTGTGGCACTATGGCACACACACACACACACACACTATTTGATACAATTATCAAGTGCTAATGGAAGGAAAATATCGTACAGAAACGTGCACATCGAAGTAAAAAAATATAGCAGCCCGTAATTGTCCCAATTTTTGGCTCGAGCCTCCCAATTTCTTGGAGCAATGGACAGTCAACCCGCCGAGTCCAGCAGTTCACTATTATTACTTGGTAATTGAGTAGTAAGTAACTTACACCACCCCACCTATCCTACCCCCAATCTCCAAACGAAACTTACCTATAATCACGTTCCTACCAAACTTCCAATCTCATCCAACCTTAACCAACAAATCCCAACAGTGTAAAATCAATGTGTATTAAGAATAAGTAGTTAGTAATAAATAAGTAAAAACTGTAAATGTAATAAACTAATAAAAAAGTAAATGACTCGTGCATATCTCATTCGCCTGAGCTAGAAAGGGAGATGAAAAAAAAATGAGTTACAACTATTTACTTGCACAAAATTATGACATCGTAATATATATAGTTGTAAGAAATCTACCGTCAATCTACCCTATTGTGACAATGTTCTGCTTATGTAGTGTAAGCTATTTGGCATGGATTTGAACCCACGCCTCTGAATGTCGTACCAGCTGAGTCCGTACGATTTGAGTATCAGCGCAGTTTATGTTTTCTATTAAGTACCTGAATCCGGCAAACAGCCAGACGGTCAATCCGATGGAAAGTGGTAAACATCTAAGAACGTTTGTAGATTCATAATAATATGATTACCCTTACGCGTTCTTTATGGGCGTATGCACTCATTAAAGTTTATGCACTAACGTCGGAAATGAGTCGTAGGAAGCACTATAATATCTAATCAAAAGAGGATTACCAAAGACCTTGTAAATATTGAACACTAGAGCATTATACTTCCTACACAGCTTCGTTACTGAGATAAATTTACTGCCCACCTAAGGATGGAATAGGATAACTGAATCGAGGGATAAGATGGGATAGAGGGAAAACGGAATAGGGAAGACGAAATAGGGAATACTGGATAAGGAGATGGGATAGGGTCGGCGGGATATAGACAAGATGGAATAGGGAAAATGAAGTAGGAAAATTGAGATAGGTATGATGGAATAGGGTAGACGTGATAAGGGGTGGGGGAAGTGGAATATATACAATGGTACCTTCTGGGACCAATCCCAGATGCCTGGACTACTTCGTTTAAGAAAATTATCATTTCAGGCATTGAACCTAGGACCTCGATCTAGTGCGCCAAGAGGCAAAATGGCACTCAATATAATTATATAAGTAAAAGCAGAGCACCGATAAATCTTTTTATACCATTAAAATAGTAAACCTTTGAAATAAAATGAGCCTTTTTTGATAGCTCAGGGGGCATTCGTTTGGAACTGAATCTGGGTCACGGGAGAGTGGTCTGTGTAGGTTTCTCGCTCGGCAGCCTTCTTCTGGGGCATTACTAACTCGCAAAAGGTAATAACTGCCTGCTCTAGTGATCACTGCTGTGGAACATGGCCTTAACCAAGCTCCCCAGTGAATCGAATGACCCTACAATGACCTCGAGTTCGAACTTCTGAGCTTGTAGCATGCAGCGCACAGGCTTGTGACTTGTCACTGTCTCCACGTCGACCTCAGATGATTCAGAGTCCCTCTGCCAGGTTTGGATCATGGTTGCGGTAGTCTCTGCCGGGCATAGTGCCTAGTCCCTAGCGCGGGCATCCTACCGAGAGCGTGGCGTGGAATTCGTATATGTAGATACTAACTATTTTAATGTTCTTCAATCTATTGAATTTTAAACAGTGTTCAAAGGTAACTTGGGATCACAATATTATAATAATATTATTAGTTATGCTTAACATAGTTTATTGGCATTTTAAGAGCAGTAAAGCTGGTACATGATTAAAATATTAATTAGTTGTATAATGTTAT
The DNA here is from genome assembly GCA_012273795.1 of Dendrolimus punctatus. Classification (NCBI taxonomy): domain Eukaryota; kingdom Metazoa; phylum Arthropoda; class Insecta; order Lepidoptera; family Lasiocampidae; genus Dendrolimus; species Dendrolimus punctatus. Next base: position 14,164,235 of record CM022540.1, on the reverse strand, counting down.
CGTGTTTTTACAACGTTTTTCCTATTATTTAACTCTTATATTTTTGGTGTACATTTTCAAAACCTAGTAAATGCATTACAAGAAATTTTACACTACAGAACAAAAATGACATTAACTTCAACAATATTTCAAAACTGTTTATTGAGCTCATTGACAGCAAAAACAATTTCGATACCGTCTTTACATGTTTTGGCTAGCAATGCAATGCATCAGAAAATATCGAGACAAAAAACGCACAAACATTAATTTAAAAAACAACGATAATTGCTAGGTTTTGAAACACAGCTAATTCAGGGTACCGTATATTACAAGCTTTTATTTACATAGCTTGCAATGGATGCACCTATGTATGTATGTAAGTACTAGCTTCTGCCCGTGACTTTGTCCGCGTGGAAAGTTCTTTAAACTATCCCACGAAACTCATTACTTTTTCGGGATCAAAAGTATCCTATGTTACTTGAACTAATACCTCCAAGAATATGAGTACAAAGTTTCATAATGATCAGCTGAGTAGTTTTCGAGGAAGTTTCGGAGGAAGTGGTGTAACGAAACCGCTATTAACGCAATACTAACCGTTTTACGCCGATATTCTATGAGAGCGTGCTAACACACTAACACAAAAATACAACAAAAACGATTATTTTGTACAAAAATTATTACGAACTAGCTGTGCCCGCGACATCGTCCACGTGGAATTTGTTTTCAAAGCCCTCCGACTTAGTGTTCCGCTCCTATTGGTCTCAACGTGATGATATATATAGCCTAGAGGCTTCCTCGATAAATGGGCTATCTAACACTGAAAATTTTTCTAATGAGACCAGTACTTCCTGAGATTAGCGCGATCAAACAAACTAACTCTTCAGCTCTATATATTAGTATAAGATTTACTTACTCATAGAGTAATAAAGTTACTTAAACCATATTTGGAGCAATATTATACGCGCGTATGATTCTTAGGCCACCACTTTTTAAGGTAACCTTAAATGCCAAATTTTCAACAAACATCACCCACCTGCCATTTGAAAGATTTTAGCACCTCATTGTGCAAAATACCTAGTTTAAATACAGTTATATATTTACCCTAGTTTTACCTCGTGGATTTGATAGCTTTTGATGATGTGACAGTTGATGAGAGAAGGTGTGGTAGTATAACGGCTAACGCACGCGTCCCAAACTCCAAGGGCGTGGTTTCAATCCTGACCGGAACGCATACACACCAGTTTTCCGACCTAATGTGCATATTGTTACAATTATTATTACCACGCGCTAATAACGGTGAAGGAAAACATCGTGTAGTAACCTGGACATCGGAAATAACTGATGTGTCAAAACTACCAAGCCGCCCTAGACAAGCATGGCGGTTATACTGTCCGCTCCCCTATAGTGGGAGGCCCGAGCCCAGCAGTGGGAAATTCATGGGCTGTTGTTATATTATTGCAACGAGTTGCAGAACCCAAATTAAAATGCCGTTAAAATTACTAAGGAGTTTATTAGAACTATAAAAACACGTATAACACAGGTAAATAATAACACGCGCAAAATCCGTCACTAAATAGATTAGCGCATGTAGTACACACGTCTTGCTTCGCTTGTGGTTATCGCTCGATTGCCTCGTCCATCAATCGAGGCATTGCTTTATGCTGCGCGGATGCAACATGTCTGCCCGGCCACGTGGACCGAATTTCCTAGAATCACACTTGTCCAAGGACTGCCATAAAAGATTACAATACACAATGGACTGTTTTTCTAAACACAAAGTAAACAAAAGAAATCCAAATGCCGAAAAGGAATGTGTTTCTACAGGGCTGCAGGTGTGAATTTGTCTTTGTCGGCACTTAGGTCGTAACATTATATAGTATAACGATGTGAGGTGTTTTCGATCAAAAATTATATGTACGATGGTAAATATTGATTGAAATTGTAGATGTTTCTTATACACATAAATTATTTAGAATTATGTTATTACCATAACATAAACACTCTGCTATAAATGAAACTAATTTGTAAACACACAATAAAATTATAAATCAATATAAACAGCTTTGCCGGCTTAAATTTCAGACCAATACGCCGTAGAACGTATAGCAACAAATTTAAATTTCATGAACGTCGGTTCTGATAGAACTTTAGTCATGTATTATAAACAGACAAAGTTGCTTAAGTTTTTAAAATATTATATACGGATTTAACTTTATAGAGTAGGTAAAAGCTAACAAACAGATTTATCCAACTAACATCAGAACCACGTACGATATTAAATTTTTAGTGGTATACCAAAAACTTGTCTATAGTCTATAAGCATGCGCGACACACGAGCTTGGAAATCCGCCAACGTTTGTGTCACTAAAAAATATATGTGAATTATTTTATCACGACTTTAGAATGCTTGATTCGCCAATTCTATAATTTAGCAATGTATGCGGTCATCGCCCAGAACAACGGTCCATTTGTTAGCTTTGTGAATGAAAATACAATATTTAAATATAAATGTTCAAACTCCGCTGACTGAAGAGTGTGAGATAGATGTGTGTTGATTTGATAATGGATGAAAAAGAAACTAGTCCATACATTAAATTGAAAATTACATTAGTCAATGAATGATCAAATAGTGATTTCAAAATTTTTGAAATATTGTAAACCTTGATAAAACTAATGTTAAATTGAAAGGTTATTATATGTACATATTAAGAATAGATCATTCTTCTTCATAAGCATTATATTCAGTTGATAGTCATTTGGAGTTATTCCACTCTTAATGACGAGCCAAGGTCAAGTAATTCAATAGTTAAATAAATTATAGGATACCTACAAATCCTAAGTAATAACTTGACCAAACTGTTTGTATTTGATAAAATAATGTATTTTTAGTATGATTCTTAAAAGATTTTTTTATAAATAAAAATAAATAATCAGTAGCTTCGCAATTATTTCGCGCATTTATCAACAAGCCTCGTTTGTTACCTTGATGATTACATGATTACCAAATTTCTCTAGCAGTTGGACATAATTATTTAAATTTCAATGTTAAAATTGATTTTAACTAAATTTGTTGCAATAATTGATGTCATATAACTTAAAAAGTTCGCCAAAGAATTTCAGCAATGTGTCTCCAGCCACCTCAAAACCTGTTATTGCGTCTTGTCACGTAACTTCATAAATTTTTAGTGTAACACAAACAGCTTTAGCTTCCGAACCGACATTGATGCTTATTGGAGAAATTTTTGAAATATTAAACAATATTATTGTTATCGCTTATCAGGTTCAAGGTTCTATATTATTTGTTGTTATTGTTGTTGTGTTGTTGTTGAACTAATCAATTATTTTCACTGCGATATTAATCATGAAAAATTGTATGTCAGCTCCGACACACGACTAGGGTTTACTCTTTAAGCACGACTCTTAGAATCTGCAGTGCTGCGGCCAAATAAGGTAAATATTTTTTATGTTGTTTTTGATGTGATTATATTTATTTTTACGAAAACAATTAATGAAAACAAGACCTTTTAATTTCTAAACATCGTATTTTACACTGATGGATATTATTTTACATCCTATTTTGTTGAAGTAAAGTTCGAAATTGTACAATTTTTATTGTTTTCTCTTTAAACGTAACGCTTTGATTACATTCTTGTATTATTTCACTCCTCATAAAATTTCCATTCGTGAGGGAGGGGGGGGGGCTTTAATTAAAATCTATTATTAAGGAGTGAACTCCAAAGAAGCAAAATTAATGTATTTATTTTAAAATGGTATTTTACATATTATTTATATAAAGTCATGAGTCATGATTCTGCCTATTCTTTCAAACAATTTTAATTACTGTTAAAGTAAAAGAAGCAGCGCAATAATCTCCTCAGCGCCATACGACTATGTTTACTATATAATTATTATACTAGCGTCCCGGCAGACAATCTCTTGTCCTGAAAAAATAAAATTAAATGATGATGAATGATTCTATTACCTCCTACTGGTGCCAATTATGAATCTTAACCATCCGCGGACTCACTCAAACGCAAAAAAATAATCAAAATCAGTCCAGGATATTAGGAGGATCCTAGAACTCGATACCAGTGCCACCTACCGGTTCCAATTATGAATCTAAACCCTCCAGGGACACCCACTCAAACAAACACTAAATTTCATAAAAATCGGTAAATTCCTCAAGTTTTTTCCGTATACATTTCTACGATTAATTTGTATTTATATAGAAGATAGATGTAAAATATTCCTGGTCTTTTTAAAATAAACTTTGAATTAATACAAGGATTAGCTACGTAATTTGTATGAATAATTACTGAAAGGGCTTGGTAGCGATTAAATTATTACCATTCCGTGTGGTCGTCTAGGCGACATGATTAGATCTAAACCAATTGTATAATGTATATATATATATATCAATCATAATAAACATGTCATTCACAATCATCATTATATGAAGCGTGTGAGGTCTAGTATTAACATTGAATACATAAGGCGTTTTATCAGACTATTTATTTTTTGCGTACTGCGTTTATTATGTGTGGTCTGAGTATGTTATCACTATTTTATTTTTTTCATCCTGTAACTAAGGACAGTTATGCTGCCTGTTTTTTTTATATTTTTTATTAACAACTCTACGGACTCTAGTTCCGTATACTTTTTTAACCGACCAAAAGGAGGAGGTTCTCAACTTGGCCGGTATGTTGTTTTATGTATGTATACCGATTACTCTGAGATTTATGATCCGATTTACGTGATTCTTTTTTTGTTCGACGCGGAATAGCTTCCAATTGGTCCCCTAAAAATTTGACATTCTTTAACCCAGTAATTTTCATTTTATGAATTTTTTCCATTTCGTTCCATATGTAGGGAGACAGGGGCTGGTTGTGACAGGGGTAAGTAGTTACATTGGCAATGGTGGCGAAACAGAAAACGCTATAATGACGTTAGAAAGAGGTAAATAGTCCCGCCACCTTCGGCCATCACCCCGCGCGAGCCAGTGGTGCTAACGTTTTTACGTAAGGAGCCCGCACGTGCTGCCATTAAAATCTTAGTTTTGTAACATTTACAATTTTTAGTAATATTGGTCTATAAACCGTTTTCCACAAAAGCAGAGAAGTTTCAAATGTAATATTTACGCCTTAATACTTTCTTTATGCGATGCATTTATATTTATATAGTTATATTTATTTGTCTTTTAACTACTTAACATTGAAAGGTCAGTTTTGGTGTTGGGGCTAAAAGTGACATTTGCTCGGGGCAGGTTGTGATTTGTCACTACCTACTATGTTGTGCTTCTTGTCAAAGGGTTTAAACAATATAACTAGTTGTCTTTTGTAGAACGAGGGTGTACAAATCGAAAACCAAGAGTGGTAAAATATCTAAAGACGTTTACGATCAAGTAGCAGCCATTTTGGAGGAGGATTAAACTAAAAAAAGTTCGTGGCATTGCAAAATACTTTGGATTATGTGATGTGACCCTAACAAGATATTTAAAGAAATAAGAAAAATCAAAAGAGAAGGGTATAACTATGGGAAATCTTACAGTTGGGTATCGAAAGAATAGACAAGATTTCAACGACGAACAAGAGGATATCTTAGTGAGTTACTAACTAACTATGCTGCCAAATTTACTACGAATTGACGCCAAAAGATATCAGACAACTAGCATTTGCTTGTGCGTGTAGTATAATATAGTAGTGCCGCAATCGTGGCTTGACAATAAAGAAACAGGAGCTGACTGGATGATAGCGTTTTTAAAACCGTACCTATCTATAAGAACAATATAATCTACCAGCTTGAACAGGGCACAGCATTTAATAAAACGAATGTTGATAATTTCTTTTTTAAATTGGCCGACGTATTTTATAGATACACATCGCGTACTTGATACGTAGATGGAACAGGTGAACAACAACAGAAAAAATTTGATCACATCAGAAGAGGGAGGGACTCTAGATACTCTCTGCGTTGCAGCAAATGTAGGTGGGAAACCCGGTGCCATGTATATTTATCTTCCTAGGAATGAAATATTGTTATTTTTTTGAGATAGGCATTCAGATTGCATTGGAGCTTTGTATGAAAGGGATGGAATTCAAAACATGTATGAAACAGTTCATATAAAATGTGAAACCATCTTCATCTAATCCTGTGCTCTTATCATTGTACAATAATCCTTCGCACTTGGATATTGAAGCTGTTGAAACAATTAAAGAAAAAACCCTTTCCACCACCACTACACTGTCCGCATAAGCTGCAGCCTATGGATGTGCGCAATATTGATGATTGTTCCTAATAAAAAGTCTTTTATAACGTTTGTTTTTTATTGTAACATTTTGCCCCGTGTAGTGTAACAACCAGCCCCTGGCGTGGGGCTGAAAGTTACACGCCTCTTTTCCCAATTTTTTTTTCATTTATTTAATTTCTAATTGTCTGATATATAAAAAATATATTAAATTTAAATTCTGAGTAGTTACTTAATTAAACAAACCTATATATAGACTAAAAAATCAAACGAATAAAAAAATATGACCATTTGTAAAAAAAATGTCACAACCGGGCCCAGTCTCCCTACACCGATTACCCTGAGATTTATGACCCGATTTACGTGATTCTTCTTTAGTTTGATGCGGAATACTTGCCATTTGGACTCTAAAAATTTTACATAGTTTGACCCAGTTGTATTCATTTTACGATCATTGTTTTGTTCCCGTTTCCTGGGACCTATATTTTTTAACGCGCGGCACCTTTCGTAGGCCTACCCATAGCTAGACAATAAAAAGTAACAAATAAAAAAACTTCGTTTAAAAAAACCGACTTTAAAAACTATAAAATAACTTATTTCTAAAGCAATTTTTAATTATAATATCTTATTTTTAATATAGATAGATAGATAACACTTTATTGTACACCAATACAAACATGAACTTAAAGACTAAAATTATATCTACTTATGTACAAAGGGCGGATATATGTTATCTTAAATTACTATATTTTGAAAATTACTAAGCACCGACTTCAAGATGTTTAAGATTAAAAATAAGATATTATAATTAAAAATAGCTTTAGAAATAAGTTATTTTATACGTTATAGTTTGTGCAGTCGGTTTTTTTAAAAGAAGTTTTTATTATTTACAATTAAATTTAAGAAAAGTTTATAAGTTGTTCACGCTTATTTTTTACTTTCGTTATTGTGTGTGACATTTAATGACTGTATATTTGTGTTGTGATGTACCCTAAGAATAACTTATTATATTAATTTATTCTAATTTTAATATAAAACTTATACTAATGTAGAGTGTATCTGTTACATGCCGATGTTGTGAGGAAGTGCATGTGCAGTGTGTACCTTATGTCTATACCTATTTATAATATCCTAACTAGTGCTATATGTTTTTTTTCCTTTACCTGCCTGTTTTCGGGCTCTGAATTCTTGCTCAATCTACTACGTTTTACGTTGAACTTTATACATTTGATTAAGCAGTTGAGATATTCAACTCAAACACAAAATTTTATTCCGCTCGCATCACGAATTCCCGAAGAAGTATCTATTGTTTTATTTATTCTATGTATATAGGTTACCACTCGTCGCCATTTCATATTTACCGTTTTCATTACTTACCTATTTAGAATCGTTTTCCTAATGTGAACAGAAATGTATCGGCATTTCTTCTCATAAGTCATAATAGTCCAGTCATTTGGGGCGAAAAAAGGGGTTACTTGGAAAGTTTTGTAATTGAGTAATTTTATAAATTTCGATGTGCACTTTCTGAATGTGAATTTTGTCACCTCGTATCGGACTCTGCTGGCCTAAAATTAGTCGGAAAAAACGTATTGTCAAAAAACTACTAATAGCTTCCTTTTTGCACTATGGCGTCGTTAGCGGTAACGATACGAGGTAGAAAGAATGACATTTGAGCACTTCGATTTTTTTATTTTTTTTATTGCAGTTCAGCAGACAGGCAGATGGCCTACTTGATGGGAAGCGGTTACCATCGCTAAGAATGTGCTGGTGCTCTCTAAAGGTTGACTGGACGTGGTCATCAATGCCGGAACACAACTCAAAGTTGGTATGATGACATGCTTTAGACCAGAGGTGGTAGCCATCCAGTCGGACAAGTGCCCTATCATCTGGAAATATATAGAATATATAATATATAGAATTACACATTTTCAAAACCCCGGAAAACTTTCCAGGTGGAACTACTATGTGATACGAATGATGAAATGAAACGTAGGTCATAATTATGTTACTTAATTGGTGGTTGTGTATTTGTTTTCAGGTGTTACTAAGTTTTGTGTCAGCACATTTTTGTTTTGTTTTATGTATTGTAAGATTTCAATTGATCATAGTTTAAGTTAAAGTCATTATCTTATTTTCACACTTAAACTTTGTCTCATTATAAAATTAATTTAGTTGCAGTTATTATGTTGCTATGACGTTATCTATATATTAAAGCGTGAATCAAAAACCACTTTTTACGAAAATTGCGAGGACGGAGAAGTATGAAATTTCGCACACCTCATACATTATATAGATAAGAAGCGACGAATGTTCATATTTAAAAAAAATGCATAATAAATACATTAAATCAATAAAAAAACATTACAAACACTACTATGTATTTGACACACAAACGCATCCGCATTATTATATACTCTTTTGTTTATTCTGTACCTTGGCGAAATCTGTGATTACGGAAATATTGCGTTTGACATCAAATTATTATGGTCGAATTTCGACCACGAGCGAACCTTAATTTTAATAATTATGCAGATAAATGACAACCGACCTTTGAAATATATTTAGATAATATAATTTAAAAACATAAGTACTGTCTACCGTTAGTTAGAATATTACAAAATATTTTTTCAAAATAGCAATTAGGGTATGTCTAACACAGAACGATGACACTGATAGGGCTTAAATACAGTTGTACTGATTCCAAGCGTTTATTTTACTTTTGACGTTTGCACGTCTATCAAGTTAAATATTTCTTGAAAGTAAACCCCACATGTAACAAATGACATCATTGTCGCACTTTATTGTTGTGGGTAACGTATGGCATGTTCTGTGACTCATATATCACAGACTATTAAACCATCGACACTATACGCAAATAAATCCAAATTATTCGATTTGTAAATAAAAATATTTTACTGTTTTATTGGCTTATTTAATAAACTGTAAAATGTGGGTATACCAACTAACCACGAACGAAGCGGGACGTGTGTACTACAACCGGGAAACTTTTAGTGACGGACTTTGGGCATTTTACGGAATTACGACCTTCTGTATTACGTTTGAACTTGTTGTGTTTGGTTATATTCGTACCTTTGCTATACTTTGTTTTATTATTTATTTAATGCAGGAGCTCAGCAGACAAGCAGACGGCCCACTTGATGAAAAGCGGTTACGATTGCCCATTCACAACACCAAAAGTGCTACAAATGCGCTGCTGCACTCTTAAGGGAGACTGGAACCTAGTCACTTATGCCGGAACACAACTCAAGGTTGTTATGGTGACATACTTTATACGAGGGGTGGTAGCCATCCAGTCGGGCAAATGCCCTACCTCCTAGTTGTGGGTTGTTTTGTCGCGTCTTACGACAGACCGCCCGGCCGCAGGAAATTGTATTCATTCTCCGTTCCTGCACGGATACGTATTTGTACAGTTCTTATAAACTCTATAGTAATTATAATGGCATTTTCATTCGAGTCTCGCGACTCGTAACAATAAGTAAATATATAAAAGCATGTGTTCCGTTAAGTAGGTACCAATTATAAATTTGACGTTTCGCACAATAAATAATGTTCCATTTTCTTTAGAGCTTAATAAAGCCATCTGTTTCGAGACGAATGAGTAGTTATTTTACTGTTATATTATTAGCCACATATTTAGCACTTGAAACACAAATAATTTTATTGCTGTGATGGCATTCTTAAATATTGTGTACAGCCTCTGTGCGTAATGTTATTTTATTGCTGTCGTGTTATGTTACTAACCTATTTAAAAATTTCGCAAGGCTATATTTCGACTATTTATAAAATTATATTTTATGCTAGACTAGAGCATTTTAGATAGATAGAAATTTTTTATTTGTTCACCATATACACATACAATAATTAATTAATGTACAGTTATTTCTCGTAATGGGTGGCCTCATCGCTTTAGAGCGATTTCTTACAGATAACTCCCCAAATCTCTGTTCTATTAAGAGATTACGTACTCGTATTTTTATTATTCAGACGTTTCACGACGTGATCACGGAAGACACAGATGTCAATGGTCAATCAGTATTGTTAAAGTTTTATTTAGCCTACCGCCAACTTGTTCATTTTATTTATATAGTTTTAATTTTGTTTATGGTTATCATTTACTCTATGGGAGCCTAATCTAATTAAGTGGCCGAAATGTCTGAATAATAATGATCAAATAAATTACCGCGCTTAAAATCGTTAAAACGTTCTTAAGCGCGGTATTTAATTGTTATTCATCAATAAAGAACTATTTGTCCGATGGCCAATGTCCGGGCGATGACTGATGGAGAAGACGAGTCCTGGAGTGGAGACCGCATCTCGGTAAACGTAGTGTCGAACGCCCTCGAGCCTGATGGACCGACGACCTATGTAAGTTCGCCGGTAGGCACTGGATGAGGAAATCAGAGGACAGGGTTGAGTGGCGCCGTCTTGGGGAGGCCTACGTCCAGCAGTGGACTGCGAATGGCTGACGACGACGAAACTTACATGTGTAAGCCACCAATTTGTATTGGAGAAGATTAGTGTGTATATCATCAATTTTTCTAAAACACACACCATGAGCCCGGCAGTTGGACGTTTGAAGGTTAACATTATGGTTTTTATGTCTTTGTTACGATTATAAGCTATATTATCATCTAATTGACTGATATTACGACAATCTTATATTCCTGGTAATGAAAACATTTATTTTGAGCACAGACTGTTATGAACTGTTAAATCATTGTATTTTTATCGCTTATAAAATATACTCACATAATACTTAATATATTTAAGAATTCTTATCACTTCTTTAAATAATAACATACAGGGCTGCCAAAACAATAAAATCAAAGTAAAATAATGGCTAACAATACGTGCTCTCCAAACACATTTATGATTTTTTTATTTTGGAATATTATAGATATTGTAATTTTTTTAATCGACCCAAATATCTGTATGACAATATTTAGGTCAAATACAGTGTGACCAATCGATATATAAACCATATTTTGTACCAGTACCTGTATTCATACAAAAAAAAATATTCATTCATTCATACTACATGCATACCTTGCAAATTTGATACTTTGGACTTTACATAATAGGGATGAAAATAGGACACTTTTTAGCAAAGTAATTGATATATCTTCCAGGATACGAAGTTTACCATAAAGCCATAGGAGTTAATAATTGTATAAAATAAACAAGTCAGTATCGTTAAACGTAAATAATATGTGTATATAGACATATTAAAGATGTTTAATTAATTGATGCCCTATAAATAACCAGAAAATGATTTTGATAAAATTGCATATTCAGTTTTGAAGACTGTAGGAATTTGATGTAACAAGAAAGTATTTAATACTGGCATCCACCTACAAAATTTTGTTCGCGTTACCATGATGTTGACGTGTTTAATGGAGAATTACCACAGTGGCATTAAAAAATAAGCAACCACATTGTTACAAGTTATATTTTATCCGAGCAGGAATGGAGAAGAATACAATTTCCTGCGGCCGGGCGATCTGTCGTAAGAGGAGACAAAACAACCCATAGCCTAGGTAGGGTGTTTCCTGACTGGATGTCTACCGCACCTCGTCTAATGTATGCCGCCATAACAATATTGAGATGTGTTTCGGCACTAGTGGCCAGGTTCCAGTCTTCTTTAAGACAGCAGCAGCGCATTTATAGCACCTTGGTGTCGCAAATGTCCATAGGGGATGGTAACCGCTTTCCATCAAGTGGGTCCATCAGCCTATCTGCTGAACTCATGCAGTAAAATAACAAAAACACGTTTTTTGGCTTTTTTTTTTTTATTGCAGGAGATCAGCAGACAGGCAGACGGCCCACTTGATGGAAAGCGGTTACCATCGCCTATAGACATTTGCGACACCAAAGGTGCTACAAATGCGCTGCTGCTCTCTTAAGAGGGACTGGATCCTGGTCACTAATGCCGAAACACAACACACGGTTGTTATGACGTCATACTCTAGACCAGGGGTGGTCGCCATCCAGTCGAGCATATATATTATTATAATACTCTCCCACCTGGCTGTAGGTAGTTTTGTCGCCTCTTACGACAGGCCGCCCGGCCGCAGGAAATTGTATTCTTTCTCCGTTCCTGCACGGATAAATTGGCTATATTAATGTATCCCACAGAAACGATTATCGGGATACAAAGTATCCTTAATGTTGACCAGGGATAAGCTAGGCTCTGTGAAGAGTTTCATTTCAGTCCGTTCAGTAGATTTAACGTGATGAAGATAACAGACAGACAAAAAGTCCAATAAGCGTATTTTCGGAATCTGCTAGTCCGAATTAGCTCACAGATTTTTCCAATTTTTAAATACATTGTACAAACCTAACAGAGTTATTACATTATAGATTTACTGTACAAACTATAAAATATAGTCACAATACTGAATTTCGATAAAGCTGATACTTAGCCTAGAGTCTGGAACTGAATTTGGCAATTGATTCGAACTAGAATCTTAACTTTTGACGGTTTTCGTAATAACCGATTTAGGCTCAGTTATAATTTGACCGAGATTGATTTAGAATAGAATAGAATATACTTTATTGTACAAAGATGCTACATAAATTCAAGAACATTAAATAAAAGTACAATCGGCGGTCTTATCGCCCATGGCGATTTCTTCCAGACAACCTTTGGATGGAGTATAGGAAGGATAACACTTTTTTTGTCCTTCGGTAGTTGCTAAACTAGCACTCGTACAATAATTTCATTTATTAATAAAAAAAATAAACTAATAAAAATAAATAGTAATATATATGATGATATATATACTAAAATAAATACACACATTATATTATATACATACAAAAGTAAATAATAACACTATAGCTTGAGATAGTAATCTTTAACTAATCTGTTAAAAGAAGGTAATGATCGTGTCTGCTTGATGTTTAGAGGTAATGCATTCCATAGTTGAATGGCCTGGATGGTAAAAGACTTGTTGTAAAAACTTGTTCTGTTTACAGGCGTTTTCAGTTTCAAATTCTCTGACAATCTTAAGAATCTTGAATCACTGTAATTAAGAAACTGAAAGCGTTCCTTGAGATAAGCTTAGATAAGCTTGAGATATAATATGATTTTTAGAGACTACTGATATTTGATCAACGTGAGTCGAATGAATCTTGACTCGCACTGGCATGTCTTTTTTTGGTAAATTACAGACGTGGGGACCTGTTCGGACTTAATCGTGGGTACTGATGAATATACTTTATAATATAAATGATCTAGGTTTTGACAGCCCTAACCAAATAAGACTCCGGTAGGTAACAATAAACTAAATAATTCTAGTAACGAGTCAATGTGAGGTCTTTGGAATTGTCGTGTTTTGAGAATTAACAAGAGAGCCGGTTAGCGGGGTTCTGCGTGCATTTACTATATTTGAAAATTTACATGTACATTAATAAAGGAGACGGGGAGTTTTGGGCCAAAGAAATATAATGAGTTAAGATATGGCTTGAAAAGGGAGTTATATCTTTCTGTTACAAAATGGCGAACATCAGGCCTAAATTGTATCTGGAAGACGAGAAATCTTAAAAATAAGGCCATAAATAAAATAAGTTATCGATCACCATAATCGATTTATGTGAATGAATTTCAACAATTATGAAAACACTTATTTATACCACACAATTAATGAATTACTGAACACATATAATATATGTGTTTGCAATAAAAAAGAATATATTATATTCTTTTTTATTGCAAACACGTGTTATAATTTTGTTTTCATCATTATATTAATACGTGAAGCAAATACTTTATACCTTACGAAAATTGCGCGGAAGGAAGAGTATGAAATTTAGCACTCGCAATTTATATAGATAAGGAGTACAGATTACTAATGCTTTTTTTTAAATTATGCATAAAAAATATATTAAATCAATAAAGAAAGACATTACACACACTACCAAGTATTTGGCGCACGCATATTTACTATTTTGTTTATTGTTAAAGTCAATTTAAAAGTGTAGCCTTGGCGAAATATGTGATGATTATAGGAGTATAGTCTTTAACAATAGAATCTTAATAATGTTCAAACATAACTTAAATTAATTATTGTCAGATTTCGGCCACTGGGTGACCACTATTTTTCATAATTTCTTAAATCTATAACTTACACAAACTTGCAAGTAAATTTCTATCATTTTTTTAAAACCGCACGTTTGTTTTTTGATCCTCCGTTCTCTTAGACGTGATTTATCAAAATTCTTGTACTTTAGAGAATAGAGATGAATTCATATGTATCATCACTATATCACTATACATAGTATAAAACAAAGTCGCCTTTTCTGTCCCTATATCCCTATGTGCGCTTAAATCTTTAAAACTACCCAACGAATTTTGATGTGGTTTTTTCCAATAGATAGAGTGATTCAAGAGGAAGGTTTATATGTATAATATACATACATGCATCATATACTAAGGCAACATTGCTAATTTTAGAGGTTTCTATGTAGTGATGCCCGTGCAAAGTCGGAGCGGGCCGCTATGTTTTTATATACAACGTTCATAGTTTTTCTGTAGTGTATTTAATTTTGTATCAGCATTGCACCCGTGCGAAACCGGGGCGGGTCGCTAGTAATTGTATATATAATACGTTTCAGATCAGAATATCTATAAGGTGCCAATGGAATGGTATAGAAGTTTATGTGCGCGAAACCGCGTAGAAAACTTTCATAATTATAATATCTTTATACATTTTAAAGAAAATATTAGAAAAGATATACTTGTAATTTAGTCCTTGAGATTTTTTTTACGTATACTTAATAATCTAAAAAAAATCTCGCTTATTTTATTAATGCTCTGATATATTTTCGTAATATATACGTTAAGCTTTACTAAACTAAAATATATATGTTTCATTCAGTAACTTACAAAATTAACTTCATTTTCACTAAGAATTTTTCCTGTTACACAAAAAAATCACAAAAATACACACAAAACTTTAGAAACTGCACAATTTCTCAATACAAAACTCATACTTAATATTATAATCGGAACTATTTTCGTGAAGCGAATTTTCGTTCGCGCATCTGCTCTTGCGCACATATAACCGACAACTGGCGCCGGCGTCTCGCGACTAAAGCGCATATCGCTATAATCGCGAGCTTCTAACCAGCTCAGAAGCTGTGATGATTAATTATATATGTCATTCTTATTATCTCATGTCACGGCGCAGATTTCTTTGTTTTTTTAATGTATAGAATTTTTGGAAGCCAAATATTTTATTTATATTTTTATCAGTGCAGAAACGGAGATAGAATCCAATTTCTTGCGGCCGGACGGCATGTCGTAAGGAGCGACGAAACAGCCCACAGCCAGGTGGTATTAGTACGTCTAGATAGCTCCAACCCCTAAAATGAAACTTACGATTTGAAACTCAATGAAACGGAAAACCTGAACTAAGCATGCGAGAGAATGATATAGAATACATTATATTTAATCATTTAAACACTATGTCCATACAGATAAAGTTCGAAATGTTTCAAAGCTTATATATATAGCTTTTATTTATATATATATATATATAATATAATCAAAAAATGTTATCAGACCTTTTTTGTAGAGCGTTCAATTCTCTATAAAGATTGGAACAGCGATTTATCAGTCAACCAGTCGATTGAACGGTACATCAGAAGAAGCAACAAAAAATTTCCCGTGTTATTCTTATGGGAATTAAAAAATTCGATGAGGACAGTCTTAATATTAATGACTCATCTTTTCACAGAAATTTTTATACACCCAAAAGAAACTTTTGAGCTTGTTTGGATAAATTTTTGTTTTTTTTTTTGGATCACCCTTATATATATATGTCGGAGGGAAGCTATAATTATTGGATGTATTGTTGACTGGATGTATAACGCACAATATCATTTGTTTACATTTTAATTACTTCTAAAATTCTTAATTTAATTTAATTAGATTTGTTAAATGTTTCTATAACTTAAAGATCGTTCTTACCTAATAAAAGTTATGAATATTGTAATTTAATAAACGACCAATCAGAGCAGAGCATATGGCGGAGCGGGGTCAAGGACGCCCTCTATACTTTGGTAGTATCTACTTCGGTAGACTGAGGAGTTTTTGTGGCACATTTGATGGCAATAGGTCGAGTTGGACCATGGAGTATTTTAAAGAAAGTATTGTAGTTGGAAGTATGAGCGGGTGCCCTGAACCCGCTGCTCGGTCTAAACTACGTCATAATGTTGATCAAATCTAAATTAAAAGTGTATAAATCGTGGCTATTGTGTTTTATGCTTGCATTTTATCCTGATGACGCCCACTAAACCTGTAATAACTAAAGATGATGTCGTGAGAATGAGGCCGTTCTGCGACATATATATATATATATATACATATATATACGAAAAGTGACGTTACGAAATTTATAATCCATTCCTTGTCACACTTTATTTCACTTCTACTACGTGTGAATTGCACACATACACAATTTTTTTTAGAAACGTCTCGTGCCATGCTTGATGCTTCATACATCTTAATACTTGTGTTTCTGCAGCTCGTTGCACCGCGCTTACTTGCCGCTCATATCGATAAGGTCGAGGCTGAGACGACTGGCGCCAGTGTCTCGCGACTAAAGCCTGAATCGCGATTATTTCAAACTTCTAATGGAATAAAGTAATTGTGATGATTAATCGTATACATATGTCATTTGTGGCTTATTATCTCACATACTCGTAATACCATGGTCGTACTACAACATTGTTCTATTTCTTGTTTATGTTGCTTTTTTTTTGGTTTAGTTAACACATTAAAACACACAAAATAAATTTCGTCTGTGCATGCTCGTAAGACAGATAACCGATGTCCGCGCTCACGAACATAGGCCAAAATGTGTGTAATGTATTTTAAAATATAAAAAATGAAGGTTGTTTGCTAGTCTTGTTGCTGGGGTGTTTCTTGCCGCTTGGGCCATTTTTATGGCCCGTGGTCGTCAAAGACATACATTAAATAATAAATAACCTTAAATAAAAACAAATTATTATATTCATTTATTGTTTTTACAAAATTATAAAATTTTACACGCTATATATACCTATTCTAAAAATATATGTACAGCTTAATTTATAAAAGATAAAAACTACAAATAATAAATAGGTCCCAAATCACCGTCAGCTGGGAACGTTCCCAAAACGCAGGCCGCGTTACCACGTTGTATAGCAAATTATTAAGACTAATAAATATATTGTTATAAAAATGATTACCAATTATTATAAACATTTTACAAGCAAATGAAAAAATGCATTTAAATAAATAAATACGGATTAATTTATGCTTACCTTGTTGAAAGTGGCAATACTGTCGGTTGAATAACACTTTTAGTTTAAAATTTAGTAGAATATATTACGGTCTGAACGCGAGCAGTATGCAACTCTCTTTATTACTTGGGCGTCTGACAGGCAATTTGCATTTGCACATGTAGCTTAGACGGTGTAGTAGACGCTTTTCCCTCATATTTATGTCTTTTCTCCGTTCTAAAATGTACAAATATTATGGAATGAAGAAATGAACAAGGAAAAAAATACTATTTAATATTTTTACGAGCTACCCAGGACTCGAATTAGAATTGTACAAACACGTGTAAAACAGGCACAAATATGACTGGACCCAGCCACTTATCGAATGTACTTCTTACTCGTATCGTAGTCGACGCTTGACTGCCTTATCCCTCCGTTCGGGAATTGTATAATACTAAACTGTATAATAAAACAAATGACCGTGTTCACCGAGTTAATCCGCACACTTGACAAGCTTCGACGCAATAATAAAAATATCTTTTCTAAAACTACTACCCCTATAAGGATAAAATAAAGCACAAAAAGTTGTCTAATATGTATTAAAACTGTAAGAAACTTAAAAAAAGAGGGAGCCTCTATGAAGTTGAAACAGTATTTTTCATTTATATATTTAAAGGACCAACAAACTGACAACATAACATACAAATTAAAAAGTTACAATAAAATCTGCTAGTAATATTGAAGCCAACGACATTGTCCACTGAGAAATAAACCTTAAAAATACAAATGCAAATAAAATTGGTTTCATCAAGATTTGTACAGTAGTTTTTAAACTGTCCGGTGTATTCGATGTGATTTTTTTCTATAGACAAATAATAAAAAAATAACAATAACATAGTGGCGAGTAATGTACACCACATAATCACCACTATGGAACCCTTCGTTGTGCTTGGATGACGATGCACTTGCCCGATTTTGCTGACCACATAAGCACAAGATAAAACTTAGTAATGTATGTAATAAACCACTGGTCTTAGAAACGTTAGGAAATAATATAATGACGTCACATCGATTGTAACTGTTTTCAACATTAGTTTGCAATTTATTGCGTAGGCTGTTAATTATAGTTCATGTTGTAGGTGTGGCAGAATTATAATGAAGAGTTTAGTATCTAACAGTTATTTGCGTTTACTTTTGAAAACACCAAGTTAGATATAAACAGATTTTTAATCAACGGACTCCTGTACATACTCTTCCTCTGTAATTTTGAAAAATATTTATTCGCACAGCTTAGGTCTTAGGAGATCTAGTCAGTGCAAAGTGTTTTTATTCGTGCAGGAACGGAGAAAGAATACAATTTCCTGTGGCCAAGCGGTCTGTCGTAAGAGGCGACAAAACAACCCACAGCCAGGTGGTAGGGCATTTGCCCGACTGGATGGCCACAACCCCTGGTCTAAAGTATGTCGCCATAATAACCTTGAGTTGTACTCCGGCATTAATGACCAGGTTCCAGTTCTCCTTAAGAAAGCAGCTGAGTATTTGTAGCACCTTTGTTGCAAATGTCCATAGGCGATAGTAACCGCTTTCCATCAAGTGGACTGTCTGCCTGTCTGCTGAACGCCTGCAATAAAAAAAATATTCCAGAATATTTTTCGATAACTGGTATAAGGATCTTGATGAAGAAACGAATCCATAAAGATTGAAAAAATCTCTTTTTCACAGTGAAATTCGCTACGCTTGGGATCTCCAGATTGGGAAATGTTTTCCCTAGGGGTTTAATGTTAAAATATGTGTGTGTAAAAAATCTGTGTGTGATGTCAAAACTCGAGCCAAGAACTATAATATATTTAATAATGACGATGTTTTGAATGTCACGTTACTTCTGGTATAATAAATTCGTAACATTGGGAAAATGTCCAAATCTCAGTCTAGAGAATCTGAACCATAAAATTATCAACAGCATACAACAGCTGGCTTACAAGAATCGATCAATTCATTTTATTAAAACATATCTATCTCCTCAAGACAAATTATATGCATGCATCTTATACTAATATATAAAGCTGAAGAGTTTGTTTATTTGATTGAACGCGCTAATCTCAGGAACTACTGGCCTGATTTGAAAACTTCAGTGTTAGATAGCCCATTTATCGATGAAAGGTATAAGCTATATATCCGTGCAGGAACGGAGAAAGAATACAATTTCCTGCGGCCCGGCGGCCTGTCGTAAGAGGCGACAAAAAAACCCACAGCCAGGTGGTAGGGCATTTGCCCGACTGGATGGCGACCACTCCTGGTCTACAGTATGCCGCCATAACAACCTTGTGTTGTGTTCCGGGATTAGTGACCAGGTTCCAGGCTCCCTTAAGAGAGCAGCAGCGCATTCGTAGCACCTTTGGTGTTGCAAATGTCCATAGGCGATGGTAACCGCTGTCCATCAAGTGGGCCGTCTGCCTGTCTGCTGATCTGCTGCAATAAAAAATAATAATATATATATCATCACGCTAAGGGCAATAGGAGCGGAGCACCGATGAAGAATGTTTCATAATGGGGGGGGGGGGGGGGTAACTTACTTTTTTTTTACTATTCCACGCGGACGAAGTCGTGGGCTGAAGATAGCTGTGGATAAAGGTAAACAAAAAAAAAATAGGTGGGTTGTGTGAAGGAGTCATCCTCATGTCAATGAGGATATTTAGTGTGACAAACGATGTATGTCAGAATAGAAGAGTATGGAAGGAAAAAGCATATTGTGCCAATCAAAAATAATTGGGAGAAGGTGAATGAAAAAAGATAGCCTATCTTCAACGTAAATAAGCTAACAGTACATAGCGCAGTTTATAAAATTCACACAATAAAATTGTTACAACAAAAACTATTTTTCTAAAACACTGAATTGGAAAAATTATATCAAATTGCTAAAATTGCGTGACAGGGCGTCTGTTAAGAGTTTTGGTAAATTATCAGCAGTAGATTACAATTCTCTGATTGAAAAATCAGCTGTGACTATTGGGTTTGGTTTTACATACATTGTGGCGATCACATCCAACTTAGTTAAATTTAATTCGAACCGCATAGCTGCTGATCTTTCATTGCCACTCCAGTACGCGGATACAGTAGTTTCGAAGTGTCAAAAATTTAAGAGTTTCGGACCAAATATTTGTGTTGCAGCAACATGTAAAAATCGCCACATGTCGATAATGTTCGGTGATTCCGGTGGACCTTTGCTGGTAGATGACATGATAGTGGGAGTTGCTTCTTTTATGTATATTGCAACTAGCGCGCCGTACGCTCCAATCAGTCCGTACTTGAATTGGATTCATAGTGTAGTTAGTGATGGTTAACGTTTTATGTCTTCAACAAAAACGCTCATAGCTTTTTGGCACTTGATACTATTAATTAAATAAATAATTATGTGCTAATAAATAATGAGAAAACAAAAAAATCTAGAAAATCACATCCATACCATAAAATATTTGCGAAAATAAAGACATAACATAGAAATAGACATCAATTAGACAAAATATGTATTGGAGTGTTTGCACATTCTGGCTTGGACAAGGAGAATTATAAAATGATTATTCCATAAATTATGTAATGGGCTATTATAAAAATCTTACTCACAATACGTGACAAAAGAACTAAAATTATATTATATGTAGTAAATTCCTATGATGTCATTTTCAATGTTCCTTACCCTAAATGCTAAGGTAGGGCTGTCACTGCTACATTTTATTGGAGGAGAACAAAGACGTTTAAGAGACGTTTAGACTTAGAAGGACCGAAGAATTCTACACAGCGAAAAGCAGAAGATCACGTTTTGGATTATTACCGTCCAAATTAAAAATACTTTTGTAGACAAGAAATCACAGGTCCAGAATGTTTTAAATTTGGATGGGTGATCATCTCAGGAACATGCATAAAGTCTCTGATTTGGAATTTTAAATGGAAACTTGGAAGAATGATACTTTATTTATATTCACGAACCTGCCAAAATTAAAAAAAAATCTTCTGACGCTAGACGTTTGCTGGAAATATACGCCTTTTAGGGTTTTATATGTCGCAATTTTATGTACAATAAAGAATACGACTTATTATGTGCAATTTTATTTTAAACATAAAATAACAGTTAAGATAGGCAATAGTTATGGATTATAATTTTAATTGAAATTTAGCAAAAATCGTGTGTTTGTTTGAAAATCTCAAGGAGATGAATATTTTCGATTTGCCTCACGAAATCCTTTTTACGTTTAACATTTAAAATGAAGCTGAGCCAAAATCTGAACTCATGCACAATTTTCTGAGACTGCATGGTTGCTTAAAATTGCTCCAAAACTCGGATATTTATTACTTGACACTGACTAGGTATAATAATCCTGGACAGCCACATTAAAGAAAAGAAGTTTGTCAAAACTGGACTCGTACATACTTCCGTTAACACAACAGCATGACTATCCAACAATGTCAATGGTGCGTTACTAGTCTTCTAGCCACTATCTACAAAATATACGTGGCCTAGGCTCGGTATTCTAAGCGCTTGTGTAAACGGCATCACTGACACATCAGCTTCTATGTATATGCCGACGCGATGGTGATGTCATGTACACGAGAGCTAATTGTAGTTCTTTCACGACGACTGATAAAGCGTGATATTATGGGTAATAATGATAATAATAATCGGCAGACAAACACACATATTGTATATCCCCAAATTAAGCAAGTTACGCCTGTGTTATGGGTAATATACAAGGGACTACTCTGGGGCCTATCCCAGACACCCAGACCATAGTATATAACGGAGAAAATACATTTCCGAAATTTACTATACCAGGAATCGAACCCGGAGCCTCTGCGTTAAAGTGAGGTAGGCCGGCGAAGGCTTAGCCCGCTCAACCACAGAGGCCGTCAAAGGTTTATGAATATTATATAAAATAAAATGCGAAGAAGTCTTAGGTATAATTAAAATATTGTTACATACCGACAAAAAATGCGCATACCTGCCCGTCATAAAACGCCGTTTATTGCCTTATTTGATTTAGGAATTCTTTTGTTTACTTTGTGTTTAGAATTTTTAATCCAGAAAACATGCTATTGTAATTGAACTTGTTTTATGGCCGTAGAAGCTTGCCAGGTGTGCGGGGTTAACTCGACGAACGCGATCCTTTGTTCTATTATACAGTTTAGTATAAAACAATGCCCGAACGTAGGGGTGGGGGAGTCAAGCGACGACTACGATACCAGTAAGACGTATGTAGTACTTTCGATTAGCGATATAGCCCAGTCATATTAGGGCTTTCACCTCGGAATGAAAGATAATAAGCTGCAAATTGGTATGAACCTTTGTTTTGTCATTCTAAATGTTGTCTCAAAAGTCACAATCGTTATCGTGTCCGCGTCTCAAGATATTCAAGGTCAAAGGTCACAAAAATCGGTTTTTCGCGAATATCTGGCTTCCTATCGGTTAAATGAGATTTGCATTTATTATAAAAGTTGTAGGCTATAAAATTCCCTACAACTTTTGTTTAAACTTTTTTTTCATACAACCAACCGTTTTGAAGGTAGAGCGCGAAGAGTGCACATCGTACAGTCATATACGGCCTAATGCAAGGTCAAGCGTGAGTTATGGTTATCAGTACGTTATAAAGTCAATTATTTACTTGGAAATTATAATTATTAAACAATGCCTATTATTTATGTACTAACTATTAAATTAAATACATATGATCCCGATATTCTGGAAGGTTTGGAGATGAACATGACAGATAATGAGGATGATGACAATGAATCGAACATTTTTGAGCGACAAGAAGAAGAAGCCGACGAAGAAGAAGAAGATAATTAGCTTCCATTTCCAATTTCATTACAATTAAAATCAACAAAGATACTTTTGATATTTGAACTCACATTTTGACAAATGTATATTATGCCGTATTTAATAATAAATAAAAATATGTGTAAAATATATACTCTTACTATCATTTTAACTTAAAATAAAACTAAAATATATAATCCAGAATTAATAATATTTTATACTTAAATAGTTAAATATGAATAATTATATATAAATAATCAAGTTACTTACTTTAATTAAATATAAATAATTAATAGTTAGTACATAAATAATAGGCATTGTTTAATAATTATAATTTCCAAGTAAATAATTGACTTTATAACGTACTGATAACCATAACTCACGCTTGACCTTGCATTAGGCCGTATATGACTGTACGATGTGCACTCTTCGCGCTCTACCTTCAAAACGGTTGGTTGTATGAAAAAAAAGTTTAAACAAAAGTTGTAGGGAATTTTATAGCCTACAACTTTTATAATAAATGCAAATCTCATTTAACCGATAGGAAGCCAGATATTCGCGAAAAACCGATTTTTGTGACCTTTGACCTTGAATATCTTGAGACGCGGACACGATAACGATTGTGACTTTTGAGACAACATTTAGAATGACAAAACAAAGGTTCATATCAATTTGCAGCTTATTATCTTTCTTTCCGAGGTTGACCCCTTTTTTTACCTAATATGACTGGGCTAATATAGTGAGACGACTTGGCGAAGCCTATCGAATGCTGCCCAGCCTAACTGAATCCTCCTATTGGCTTCCCCCTCGAAGTTGTGCTTGCCAACCTGTATTTTCTGTCCAAGGTAGACATATTCCTGCACAACTTCCAGAGGGACGCTCTCGACGTTTACCGGTCTCGGCATGACGTGTTCGTTGAACATGACTTTCGTCTTGTCCAAATTCATGCCGAGACCGACTCATCGGGAGGATTCGTTTAGGCTGTTTAACATGTCGGCAAGTTCTTCCAACGTCTCTGCAAATATGACAATATTGTCAGCGAAACGTAGGTGGGAGATGCGCTCGCCGTTGATGTTGATGCCCCGTTTATTCCATTCCAGAGTTTTGAAGACATCTTCCATCGCGTTGGTGAACAGTTTCGGGGATATGACATCCCCCTGTCTCACCCCGCGACGTAGAGGCATAGGCTTCGCCCTCAGGTCTTGGATCTTGCGGGGTACTGTTAGTAATAAATAAATAACAAGTCCAATTTCACTGAAAGGGAAATGAGACCACCTAATTGGCATAACCCATATTTCAAAATAGTGTAGAATGAAATTAATTTATTTGCCATTCGCGGTTGACTTGGGAAAATAACGTAGGCAATAGCTTAACGGGTCACGCGATCCGTCAGCTAAGTTCTTTCAGTGCCCATAATAATTCACATAGAAAATGTATGGTGCGGTACTCATTGGTCATGGGTCGACATTATGGAGCTATTTACATTAAACTGACTCTGTTTTTGAGTGTAGCTGAGACTATAAAAGTATTAACAAACCCATAGCTTTGTGAAAAGGATTGAATAAGAATTCAATTGAGATTTAAGCGTTCCAAGAGTTAATGAACTCAAAAATCCGAATACTTAGGTACGAATAGGCGCCGTCCCAAATAAATATTGATGCGATGAAATTAAACGTATATTTATTTTTGAATATCGAAAAGGAACCGAAAGAATGTATTCAAAGGAGACGAGAACTTTTGGGCTCGAGAATTTTATTTCTATTACACAATGGAAAACATCAGTCCTAAATTCTATCTGGGTGACGAGAAATTGAGCCAAACCGGTCCTGTCGTTGTCATAGTTTCCGTGGAAGCGTAAACAGAATTACTTTAGCATTTATAATATTAATAGAGATAGGGACTATAACTTGACATATCTTCAGCGTCAGTCTTCTATGTATATTTTTTGTTTATTTTTTAGTCGAATTTGTTATATATATTAACACTTGGTAGTATTTTCTAAGTAAGTTTCTAAGGTCGTAGTTTCAGCAAAACATGAATTAAACATGATTAACATAACACTGGGCTGACAGTGAACTGAAAGTATTAGGAACTTATAGAGATACTAGTAGCTTAACTACAGCGTTTACTCTGTGTACACCCAGCTTATAAACTAGATCGGCCAGATACGCGTGTTACTTGACTTTCAAGTAGTTAACCGAAGAAAATCCCTGTTCTATTAAAAGAGGGCTTTGAACTAAGTTGTAAGGGTAAATGTTCTGTGTGGGGAAAATAAATCATTTTATTTTATTTTTAGTTTCCTTTTTATGGACTTTGATATATGTGTTCTGAAGAGTCAGTATGTGAATATATTTTTTATCCTGAAGTTGTAAGGTCCTTTTTATTTAGTGGGGAAAATCCATTTACGGAAAGAGAATGTGGAGACTACAATCGTGGTGAGAGCCGCTTATCTGCGCTGCCCCAGGTAGGCTAAATCCGTTAGAAAACCCCGTCAGTTTTCTTCCTCCTATTCAGTGCCTAGGCCATGGATCCTGACGGAAAGCAGCATGGTTGGGCTGAACGTTGGAGTAATTTTAAAGAGGTCAGCTTCTTTATGTGCACACCGGGAGAAATATTCTCTATCGATTCTTATCGGGACACTAAACTGGAGCGCCTCACATAAAGCGCCTGCAAGGCGCGACGTGTGCGTCCCTTCAACGGCTACGGCACGATAGAGACCAACCGACAGCCGGCAGATCCAGAGGTGTATCACACTTGAGATGTCGCTAATCGCATAAATGGACCAGATTTCCCTCAGTGAGTAGAGATCCAGTTTCGCCCAACATTTGAGTGTCATATCATTCGTAATCATAAAATCATAAATGAAAATATTTATTTCTAAGAATTCGTAGAAACACACAGGAAGTGCATTACAATGTCATCGATATTTTTAGCTATTATGATCTACAAATTGATTTTCCTAGTACCAACTGTCATCCGGTTTGAAATTCTGCACTCAGACTCAAATGATATCACCTCAGCGTTTGAAACTATTTCAAACGACAAATGCCAACTTTATCGTAAAACTAAATAGCATTAATAAAGCGAATTGGTTATAGTTAGTTGCTATTGCTATATTGACAATGGCCATTTATTCATGATTAACGTAGGATTTTTCATTAAGAGCGCACGAACTTTAAAACGAAATAAACCAACCTATTGAAGTGATATTGCTACAATTTTTATTTCATTTTAAAGGCAATGATGAGATGACGATATATATGGAAATACTTTCAGCAAAATAGCCCCCCTAGTCTGCTGTAGGTGCTATACTGGTGGACCAAGCTAGGACGACATCTTCGAATAAATAAAGGTCGATTATATCGCCAGGGCAAAATCCACAACAAACAGCAACTTTTTCAGAGTGTACAGGCACCTGATGAAGTTCCAGTGAATATTCCTCACTCCAACACTGGCAATTTTCTTTGTTTGTTTTGTTTTGTGTGATAATACTAAGGTGTTATCAATTTATCATTTAAAAGTCTTACTTAAAAGTTTGAGATTTCATGTATCAAGTACGTTGGATCTCATATTGCACCAAAGATTTCCGGTATGTTTAATTATAGTCAGATTTCATAACATTCATATTAAATTTCTCCCACGATAAAAAGTATCGCATCAAAGCTTCGTATCCTGGGCGCATTGCCTCTGTCTCGCTATTATGGAAAATTGGCGTGTTAATATTTATATGTATTTTACGCTCAATGCTAAGGGCCTTTTCAGACTAGCGTTTTATACGAACGTATAAGCTCGTTCTACGAAACGCGCGTAGACGCGACGCCGCTGAAACGATCGTACATGCGCAAAATACACGTCACTTATCATACAATTATATACATATTTAAAGTTAATTCTCATTTTCCTATTCCTATAAGGCACTTGCCTGTCTTGAAAATTCTTTAAAAGGCCTATTATTTAATCATTTACCAATATTTTGTCTAACCCACAACACTTTAATTCAATAGCATTCAATAGCCAATATATATATATATATATATATATATATATATATATATATAATACTGTTGGGTAGGACATGATTACAAAATGAGTTTGTAGGAGACTGAACCAGTACAATGTAGCACTTCAAATGGGGCGAGGAGGTTTGTACAGTTTGTATCGCGGCAGTACATTTGAAGCGATGAGGCTGGTGAGGCGGTGAACGTCACTCCCTCATTGTCCCGTTCAAAAATTCTAGTTCGGAAATGTTGGTTAAGAATCGAATGTAATCAGCAGGACGGATTTAAATAAAAACCTTGACCTCTGGCCACTTTGCATACTAAATTTAAATATAAAGGAAATAAAAGTATGGGACTAAAAACATCACGTATTAATCCTTCATATAAGAACTAGCTTTATCTATGTTTTGGTGTGCAATAAAGTGTTGTTTATCTATCTATAAGTATATATAAATAACCCACTATTTTAAGTAACAGGTAGTAAGTAGGATAATAAGTAAATGTTTGTTGTATTTCTTATTTAAAATGTGAAAGGGGTTATGTGTGCTAAATAAAAAAATTGACAACATGTTGGTTTTGCCCTTGGTAATGAAAATTTCTATAAGTGATAGTAACAACTTTCTACCAGGCCAGCTGTCTGTGGTTTACCCGCTTCTACTTCTTTTGCAGCCATTTTCTGTCCACTACTAGACGTAAGCCACTCCAAGTTTGCGCTACATATCCCAGTTTCCCATCTTCCTCATCCAGCCAGCTTAAAAAAATCAACTAAAAAATTAAAAATAAATAATAGTTTTAAAAAAAACTAAAAGACAGAAAATAAATTTTAATAAATTTGGTTTCTGATGAATGGGGTCTTTAAAAAAGCGTGGGGTGTATTCAAAACGCTTTTTAAGATATTAAAGAAGAAAAAGCGCTTTGAATACATTTTATTTTCTGTTTTTTAGTTGGATTTTTTATGAAAGCGTTTTTTTTAAACTATTATTTATTTTTCATTTTTTAGTTGAATTTTTTTTAATGTTTTTCAATACAAGCTTTTGAGATCGTGCATATCAGAGCGCAAGCCAAGACAAGTAAAACGAGCCCAAACACGACGGGTCTATCTTGTTTAGTACAGGAATTTCTATGGCCACCTTTCGACTCCATCATCAGATCAGCTCCATGGTACCATATTATTGCACTGTCACGCGATATAAACATACGAGCCTAAACACGACGGGTCTATCTTGTTTAGTACAGGAGTTCCTATGGCCACCTTCCGACTCCATCATCAGATCAGCTCCATGGTATCATATTATTTCATTGTCACGCGATATAAACATACGAGCCCAAGCACGAAGGGTTTATTTTGGTTAGTACAGGAGTTCCTATTGCCACCTTCCCACTCCATCATCAGATCAGCTCCATGGTACTATATTATTGCATTGTCATCGACCTTTGACAGGTGTGCAAAGTTTGAATTAAATCTGATCGTTCAAAGTAGGACAAAATCGAGCTCAAAGGGGTCGGTTACAAACATAAATACATACATACAGGTGAAGCTAATAAAAGCGTGTTAATAATAAAAAGCAAATTGCTCATCGGCCAAATCGAATAACCGCAAAAATCCACGAATATAGCAACACGATTATAAAAGGAAAGGAAGGAATTGAATTGTACAATAATAGCATATCAATTTCTGAGTAAAACGTTTCTTTTCACAGGAAAATAATATTTAACTTAAATATATTAATAAATTAAAATTAAATACATATAGATTCACCTTTCCTCCATGCTAAGTAAGAAATTTTCGTAATTGTAAGCTTTATCTTACTTTGGTATTCAATTTAATTCAAGGAACTACATTCGCTCTATAAATAAATCGAACAAATATGTGGCAGTCTACTGTCTGTGTGACGTATGTCCAATGTCCAATTAGCTACAGATTCTTAAAAAAACGGTTAATTGAAAATATCGCATATCTCAACGGACATTATGTAGAACAATTGGGATTGTTCTCGTTTTTCAATCTAGGTATTTGAAAAACCATTTCGAGGAATAGTGTCCCTAATTATTTCCGTCTAGTTCAAATTTCAAAAAAACGTACGATCTTCTTGTTTTTATTTTTTATAAGAAATGCGTTTGACCTTTATTTGACCTTACTAAATCCAATCAGGTGGGCCGTCTGCCTGTTTGCCTGCTTGGTGTAAAAAAATTCTAGCTGTACATTATTTGATTTGAGTTCTGTAACATGGATTTTCCCTAAAGACCACTTTTAAAATTTAACGATAACTACAGAAAATAATAATGGTTGAACACGAAAAATTATAAGCCTAGCGACAAAAAACACTAAAATGATCACGATAAGTAATGGGTAATGACAGTGACATTTAAATAGTAGCACAGATTACTATGATTATATATAGATAAAACTTACTTTTATTATTTTTGTTTTCTAGACAAAGAAATCACTGTAAACTTGTCCCTTATGACGTCATCGGAGAAATAATTTTAAAATCGAATTATAAAAAAACTAACGCTTAAAATACAAAAATATTCAAATTAGTATCTCAAAATACCCTATTTTACGTAATAAAAATATAATATCAGAGGGTATTTTTTGTGAACAATCCCCATTATCCATTAAAGTATTTTCAAAGCACGTCCCTCCTTGCGTTATATTCCTGACACCTGACAGACATGACCTTTTCGCAAAAAAAAATCTTTAACTATTTTCAGCCATCGGTGACGATCAGCAATATGCAGTGCATTCTACAAGGAGTCGCTGAGTGTGGTATCCTGATGTATGGTAATGACATAGATATGTATGTAGGTAACTCTTTATTGTTCACCAAAGCATAGACAAACAGAAGTAGAAAAATACAAAAGTTCAACGGTGGCCTTGTCGCTTAAAAGCTATCTCTTGCAGGTAACGCTTAGCAGGAATTAATAGATTATTAAATTTGACTGTGGTGCAGTCTATAAATAATGATGATAAGTTTACAATTAGCATATAAGTACATATACAGTATAACTATATATACATATACGTATACACACACGTCTATTTAATATAACATAATACTTGTAGGGTTTGCTATTAAACGCTAGTCTTTAAATTCCCGCGATTCAAAAATGCTCGACTAAACGGCACTGTAAATTCCTGAATGTCAATCAAATCAACATTTCAACACGCCTACGTGTGGCGCCACCGTCCATAAAATACTGCATTTCACTCTCTTAAAATTAAAATCATCAACGAGCTATCGGTGAGTCGAAGCTAACTATTTACAAGTGCATTTTTCAAAATTATCAAACATTCAATCGAAGAATACTTATGTCATGCCTATACATTTTCTATCCTATTAATTTAGCGCTAATGCTACTTATCTATAGGGCGGCTGAACCAACACATCGGGATACGGCCTGGAGATCTTTTTCCTTCTAATATGCCAGTGGTTGGTCACTAGGAGGAAAAACTGACCTTGAGGCCTAATAATTTAGAAAAACTATGGCTGGTTTTTCTAAATTGTCTATCCGTCCTCTGGCTATATGTCCGAAGTACTCAAGGTCACCTTAGTTTTTTCAGATTTTTGCACTCGATAATTCAAAAGATTCAGGGACATAATGTTCATGACTTTGGCAACTAGTACCTCGTCACCTATTTAAATATAAAAATCATCACATTTCATTTACTTATACATACATACATACTTGATAACACGTATTGAATGTAAATGTAAGGAAAATAAAGGTTGGTTTTTTGTTTACCTTTTTAAACCTTGTATAAAAATTGAATAGATTGTATTCAAACTATTTTTTGATGATGTACCTTTGTTGAAGGGAAGGGAAGTTACAATTAAATAAACATCCTAATATCTAATATATCGCTTCGTAAAGTGTTATAGTTCTTTTAGATACATAGATACATGTGACGCCTGTTTCCCATTAGGGTAAGCAGAAACGACGGATTTCTTTCTGCTACGAGCAAGATAGACACTTTTTGCATCAGCAACTTCCAATAATCTCTTAATAGATACGCGTTTATTTAAGGTACCATTTCCCTGACGTTTCCGAAAAGAAACTTCAATTTGATCATGGTGAGTACTTCGCAGTCTACCGGTAGTCATTCTACCAGTCACATTACTATCATAGATTTTTTTGGGATTCTGCTTTCAATTATTCTCTCGACATGCCCAAACTATCTTAATATACTTTTCAGTGCAAGAAATATACTGCTTATCATGAAAATCTAAATACATAACAACTTACAAGGTAATTATAGCAAAGTCTTAACTTGTATTAATCTATTTCAGAACCGGATGCTAATAGCTACCGCCATTAATGTATTATCACTTCCGGTGCGCTGAAGTTTCCACTAGCTCAATTTACAAATTTTAGCCATTACATATTCCAGTAATATATTTAGCTCAACACTAAGAACTATATGGAAACTATGCTAAAATAAAAGCTGAGTAACAGCTCTTTTATTCGTATAAAGTAATACAGTGTACATGGGTGTGAGTGAAACAAAACATGTCATCGGTTGTGGTTTCGAATGCATCATAAGTATAAATGGCATTTATTTTGGAGTCACGTGTCCAACAGAACACGTCTCCCTCTCTGTTCTATTGCTATATCATGTCTCTTCAATTCCGTTTCTTCTGTCTGATCCTTCTATCTGATTCTAAGTCCTGGCGACACATAGACTCTGCCCCTTGTATTGCAAACATCTATAGGAGACGGTAACCACTTCGCTTAAAAAAATAATTACAGGTATACATTACAACTTTAAAGTTAACAGTTATTAGCTGGAAGAAGAAGAAGACTAATGAAGAGGTGTTGACTATGGTCAAAGAAAGGTGTTAAATTATAAAAATCATAGAGGAAAGGAGAGGAAGCATGTTTTGACGTTAACTACAACATGTCATCCTAATTCAGTAAGATAATAAAAGGCAAAGTAGAAGGTAGATGAACAAAGGGAAAATGGCAGGATGCCCTCTAGGAGGAGGCATGTATCTAAGAAGTGAAACAGCAGGCTGAAAATAGGGAGAATTAGATTAGGCTTCACAGATAAAAGCTAAACTCTTAAATACTACGATGATGGTGATGTCACTGGTTAAATTTTACATACTATAGTATGTAAAATTTAACCAGCCTTATAAGGCTCAACAATTTTTTTTGCATCTGCAAATTCGCGTACTTACAGCGATAAGCGGATGAAAAAAATCGTCAAGCCATAAACACGCCACGCCTACTGGCCCACACGTCTATCAATCCCATTAAACCAGGTTAATTACATTTCCCAATTTGACTATGCTGACACACTCAATAATGAACAAAGACGATCAGTTCCAAAAATATTTTTAGTACCTAGAAAACATTTTAGTCTGGATAGCGAGATGTGGCACAAGTAAATGGCGGCAAAACTAAAACACATATCTTTAACTCGTTACTTTAACCCTTAATCGGATACGAGCTACTCGCGGCGATATGTTGGGATATTCGATTAATTCTGGTTAATTATACTCTAATTATGATATGTAAATATAAAAAAAGAAGAAAAAAATGACGGGATCAGTGTTTTTTTTTTGAGGTGGCTAATTATATGACCATTGTCTGATAACGGTTGCCAAATATGGCAGCTATATGACCGTTGTCTAATAACGATTCCCAAATGTGGCAGCTATATGACCATTGTCTGAACAGGAAAATAAAACAATTTTGTTAGCGTATAATATGAAAATATATTATTAATATATTTATCCTTCTGAATTTTGAGCCAAATGAAATTAACATTAGATGGAACAAATGGAAGTTCCACGTCATCTTCCGAATCAATATCGGACCAATTTTCCAAAATACTAAGTAGTGCAGCATCAGATAGTGGCCTACTTGATGACATCTTGCCCTATAAAAATAAACAATTAGGCAATAACAATAAAAACGAAAATTATTTACACATAAAGACAAAATGTCCTACACCTATACTTTCGTTATTTCAAACATTTACTTCTACTAACGTACAATGGTCATATATTAGCCACATACTTTATGAACATATTTTAGATATAATTATTACTGAAAGCAACTAACTTTATACACTCAACGCCTAACAATATCATAAACTTTAGTGCGTGGCCAGACTGAAAACGCGGGCGCGGTGGCGGCGCGGGTGCGGGAACGCGCGCGGCGCACTTGTTCGTAGTGACGCGCGCGGCTCGTCCTAGTGGTATCGTGTCCAGTGTTTGCCAAATATAATATGGATGAAGAGGACTTATCTTTATTAGAAAATTCTTCCTTAAAATGGCAAAAAAATGGAAAAATTCCTTAACTGTGGCCACTTGTATGAATGTGCTATGGCTTGAATTGCCCGCGCGCTCAACGCGCCATGCCGCCCGCAACGCTCGCCGCGCCCGCGCGCCCACTACGGACACTCAAATAAGGTTTCATATGTTTGAGTATGGCGCGCCGGGACCGCCCCGCGCCCGCGTGTTCAGTCTGGCCCAGTACTTACAAATAAATAGCTCTTATTTACTTACCGGATTTTTTCCAAACAAAAATCAAATATTTATGAATAAATCACGACAATAGTGCAAAATTAATAAATCTTCGCGGGTGTTTTGGTTTTGACAGTCAATGACGAACAATATATTTTATTTCTTTCACCGCCACTACCAACATTCAAAAGTTTAATAATCGTTCAACTTGACCAAGTAACATATAAACAAAAACTTAGAAATTAAATACTACTATAAACATATTTACAAGTAAAAGATAATAAATAATAATCGTTCTAGTAAATAAACAACAATAACCATAGGTTTCGCTTAAATTTTACTTTTTTTCTTAAAACATATCGATCGATCGAATGTGGCATGTATTCTACCATTGTTTGATTAAAGGTTAAATACAACATGAAAAACGCAATTTGGTAATTTTTTGTTGTTTTCATATTAATGTAACATGATACGAGTAAGGAAGGTAGAAATATGATAAAAACTTATAAGAAGCTTTCAAAAATGAATAAATGAAGATATTGTTACGAGTCGTGGGACTCAAATTAAAGTGCTATTAGAATTACTAGAGTTTATAACAACTATACAAACAGATACAAATATAACCGAACACATCAAATCCAACGTAACGCAGGAGGTCGTAATTCAATAAAACGTGCAAAGTCCATCAGTAACAGATTCCCGAATGTACACACGTCACGCCTGTATCGTAGTTGCAGCTCAACTGATCCCTCTCTCCATGAGGTCGTCGTTTTATACATCACAAATTCAAATGTGCCCGTCCGGCAACATCGACACAAATTCCTAGAATTCGCTTCGAATTGTAATCCGCAACACCTGGCTAATTGTGCAGCCTGCAAGTGTCCGTAAACGAGTACAATAGAACAATAACCTGTTCTCCAGAGTAATCAGAAGCCTATGCCAATAAAAGGATTACAATTAGTTCAATTCCGACAGATAATAAAATGTGCTTTTACAGCTGTACGTGGAATTTGTCTTTGTTGGGGGCTAAGTTGTAACAATATAATGTCTATACTGATAGAACAGATCTAACAGAACAATTTTTTATAAGATAACAAGAGATTAGCTCCACATAGTTTTCGGTGCTTATGATCACTTTAATTATTGTGTTAAGATGTGAAGCGAATTAACGAGGGAATGCGGCCAGCATTTTGGGAACGCTCCCCACCGACAGCGATTTGAACTACATCTTTCACTTGTAAATATGTTTAATGTAGTATTTAATTTTTAAGTTTTTGTTTGTAGTGTAATTTATTAATAGTTTTGTTTTCTTTTACCTATAATTACTTAAAACTATATTGTAAATACAATAACATTTGATAGTGTCTTGTTTCATAAAAATCTAAAAATACAATTGAAAAAGATGTGAAGAAGAACATTTGAAGCAATAATATAACAATCATGCAAACCGAATACCAGATGACAAGTTTCTTACAAAGATAAATGATACCATATTGTTGTCTATAATTATTTCACCGTAGTAATTAAACGTCCCACATCTAAGACGTTGATTGACAAATCCGAGTAACCTAGTTCTAACGCTGTTATTAAACAATTATCCAAAACTGAATTAAGATTGACATGTCAGTGATGATGTTGTTCGGTTGAGTTATCTTCGACCATTTTTATTGCGAAGCTTATAAACAAGCCGACAGTACATCTAATGAAAAGTGGATATTGTTGCCTGTAGAAGATTGCGACATCAGGGACCTCTATGGAATCTTGTGCGCGGCCTGTTAATAAAGCATTAACTCATTTTTTAAAATATTTATATCATAGTTAACTCTTTATTGTACACCATTATGTTGTGGCCTCATCTGCGTTAAAATTAAAAAAATATGGCCTTTTTAACATTGAGTTACAGAAAGTTTGAACGCGTTAAAGAAAAGACACGTTTAATATTTATGATTCTTAAAGAAGCATTCAAACTTACTCTAACTCAATATGATTTATTTTTATATTATTTTATTGCAGGAGTTCAGCAGACTGGCTGACGGTCCACTTGATGGAAAGCGGTTACCATCGCTAGCTTAAAAATATTATAAATGTACACAATGATGTCTCGCTAAAGATATCTGTTCCAGACAACCTGAGAATAAAGCAGATTGTATGTGTCGAAGGTGGTATACGTATTATATGATATGCAATTACTATAATTATATTGGATCTTGCTAGTCGTCCGCTACTTTCGGTTAAATTATATTTTATATAATAATAAATTTGAAAGTATGTGAAAAGTATATTAATCAAATTGGTTTTATTAGGCACATAGTAATATTACTTAATCGTTATTATTATCCATCGCATACACATAAAACGTGTGCGTCTCAGGACGCCCAACAAAGGTGATAACTTGCGTGAGAGAAAGGGAAGCAGACAGACTGGCGCCGTAACGCGTTACATAACGAAGCGGTTTACCCTCCCATAAGTAGTTACCACTTCAAAAATATCAAACGTCACCATGTTGCAAGCAGAGCATTTTTGACATGCTCTTGAATATTGTTAGTGACTTTGTATTATGTTATTTTATGAAAGAAATACGTTATACATTCTTACTTAATCATGCATTTTTTAAATTAATTTTGACAACATTATTCATTTAGTAACTTTTTACTATATTGTACTTGACATATGCATAATATTGACATTAATTAATTAAATTACTAGAAATTGGCATTTGAATTGTAAATGCTGTGCACTGCTTTAACGAGTCCACACATCAGAACTTTTATATTAAATGAATTATTGTAATGTAACAATAATGTGTGTGCTTGTTGGTGTTCCTTAAATAAATAAATAAATGAAATTATTTTTATTATTTTATATATGTCGCAGTTTGCTGCATATTTTAAATAATGAAGATATAATTGTAAAAGCCCTAACGTAGTATCTGATATGAGTTGACCTAACCTGTTCTAACATGTTAATTATCACTGCTAGAATATCATTTTAGTTGACATATAAAATGTCAGTTGATTTTCAAGGAAGGAATAAGGGAGGGCCCCCCGGGGCAATCAAAGAAATATACGAAGAGATCAAGAACTATTCTTTTATTTGTATCCATTAAAACAAATTAAATTAGAAATTCTAAAAAAGGAAAACGAACCTGGACGCTTGCCGTCATATATTATTTTAATAATACCTGTATCTATGTAGATAATAAAAGGTAAATTATATAGAGAAGGAAAACCGCTGCAAAAATTTCGTCATGAACAATTTCGAGATTCAAAGGTTTACCTATGACTACGCAATAGGAAGTTACATTTTAACATTATTCTATTGTTATATTCCCATACAACTGTTAAATCACTGATTATTTTGTTATAATAGTATTTACCTCTATGTGTATAATATTAAAACATTCTAAATAAGCCGTGTCTGTACATTGATGCTATAAAAAAAATTGTGCAGGCAGTTCATACGCAGTAAAAGTAAAACATGAGAATTCGGCTTATACAGGCGAACACCATTATGTCTACAAC
Organism: Dendrolimus punctatus; assembly: GCA_012273795.1. Classification (NCBI taxonomy): domain Eukaryota; kingdom Metazoa; phylum Arthropoda; class Insecta; order Lepidoptera; family Lasiocampidae; genus Dendrolimus; species Dendrolimus punctatus. Next base: position 14,126,919 of record CM022540.1, on the reverse strand, counting down.
GCTTAGTAGACAAGAGTGAGAAGCCTATAAAAACTACTATACTATAAAAACTACCAAAAGTTCCAAAACTACTAAAACAATCAAAACTGCCAAAAGTATCAAAATTACTCAAATAATCAAAATTACGAAAATGACAAATCACAAAAAAAACCTAGGAATTTAGTGTCGTTTTTTCGTTTCATCAAGTCACAACGATTTTAAAGAAGCTTCACTTCATAAACAACCATGGAGAATACGTTTTTTTTTCGGTTTATCTGTTTGTTCGGAATTTACGTAAAACTACTGGGCCGATTTCGATGCGGTTTTTGTTGATCGACAGCCAATTCTTAGACTTAAAATTTACTTTCTATCCCGAGATTTCCCGAGATTTAAAATGATCAGATTGAAGAAAAACGAATGCCAATGCAATATTTTCCCTGATCAATAGCAAATTTTGTGTATGATATGGGCGATACTTTTTATTCCCGGATCCCCGCGATCATTTTCACGGGAGCGGTTTGAAGTTATGTATATTATGTAGTGTATGTATATATGTATTTCGACACAGTTTCTACTAAAACGATAGCTTACATTCTTTTTCAAATGCTGCGAAACTTTGTGTTCCGGGAATCCCGCGGGGATTTCAAATCGAGCATGGACGATATTGCGGACATGCAATTAGTATTCTCATACAAATCGAAAATTATTTTGTTAAAATAACACTCTTAATAAATAAAAAATACCTAAAAGGAGTGAGTAGTACTTCGCATATGGAGTACCGCTCATACCTTTGGGCTGAAGCACCTGCTTACCAGCTTAATCCCCTGGACTGTATTCATACTCACAGACGGTCTAGATACGTTTGGGCTTAGGAAAGATTTCGCGTCTTACTTACAACATCTATACTTATAATAAAACTGTAGAGGTCGAATTTCTGTACAATTAAAAAAAATGCTAAAAACCGAGTCAGGGGGATGTAAGAAGTGATATAGAACTAATTTTGTTTTTTTTTTAAATTTCTTGTTTCTCTGTTTGTCTGTCTGTTTGTACCGGCTAATCTCCGAAACGACTGGACCGATTTACATGAAATTTTGTATGGTGGTAGCCTATATCCCTGGTCAACATATAGGATACTTTTGATCCCGAAAAGTTAAAGAGTTCCCGTGGGATAGTTAAAAAACCGCACCACACGGGCAAAGGCGCGGGCAGAAGTTATCGATAATATGGCAACGTTTGCCGGGTCAGCTAGTACTTCAATATAATCTATACATATAATAAAATTGTAGAGGTCAAATTTCTGTACAATTAAAAAAATGTTACAGACTAGCAAATAAGTGGATTACTTTCGATAGCGGCGGACATATTTTGTATGATGTTTTACGAGTAGGAGAAAGAATACAAATTCCTGCGGCCGGGCGGCGTGTCGTAAGAGGCGACAAAACAACCCACAGCCAGGTGGTAGGGCATTTGCCCGACTGGATGGCTACCACCCCTGGCCTAAAGTATGTCGCCATAACAACCCTTAGTTGTGTTCCGGCATTAGTGACCAGGCTCCAGTCTCCTTCAAGAGAGCAGCAGCGCATTAGTAGTACCTTTGGTGTTACAAATGTCTATAGGCGATGGTAACCGCTATCCATCAAGTGGGCCGTCTGCCTGTCTGCTGAACTCCTGCAATAAAAAAATAAAAAATAAATAAAAAAATCTTAAAAGTTTCTAAGACGAAATAGTCTGAATATATACGCGAATAAAGCCGCATCTATTACTGCAGTATGTTATTAATATTTGCACATTTTAAATGGATTCCGTTGGAATTGAGTTGACCAGAGACTGCGCTACAAGTTCACATATCCAAGAATTGCTTTTTAACCGACTTCCGAAAGGAGAAAGAAGTTTCTCAATTTGACTATGGGTTTTTGTATTTACGTTACGCGATCTCTTTGTTAATGTTAATTGTGAAGCCATTTGCATTTTTTTTCTTCTATTTCATTTTATCAAGTTGGAATCTGATGAAGGATTCCCAGGAAATTCGAAAGAAATCCTCATTGAAGATCACCGAGTGCCTACTCTTTTTCGAAATGTAAAACTTGTATACGCGAGCCAATAAATTCCTACAGGCGCTTGTGGTATTTATTATTCGTAAAGCTGTTCAAGCAACTAAAAAGTAAAATATGAAGTGGACGACTTACAAGCCAATCGATGGCGCTGTGCAATAATTGAGGTCACAGAAAATATTCCACAAATTTTCAACAAACACAGATGGTCCTGCGAAGAACAGCGATAGCCTCGCTGGAAGATCTTCCTTTGAGACGGAGGAGCATGCTATCTCGCTCCTCCACCCACGGGGCATCACCCTACAGATATATTTTTTTTTACAAACTCCAAACGGTCTTCAAACTAGCGATGAAACGAATTGTATTTTTATCAACTCGAATCGAATTAAAGTTACTCTTGATTCGAATCGCAATTCGAATTAATTCGCGCGATGAATTTGCGAAAGTATTATAGTCAAATTCGTACTCGTATGTCGAGTCATCTGTAAGTCAAGCCGAGCTAGCGAGTCATAACTCGTATACATTATTATTCGAGCGAGAGTTTATTTTGGCGGTTCGGTTTACATTACGAATGAGTCGAGATTTCGAGATAAAAACAGTGTGCGGTCAAACGAATCAAATTAGAGCGAGAGAGCGAATCATCGAATGTCGAATCAAGCCGCCTGTCGACTGAGCGCCGCGAGTAAGCCTACTTACCTGTCTTCGAGTATGACACGAGTTGACGAATTGACTCGATTTCGGTCAAAAGCGACTCGAATAAACGAGTCAATAGTCTTATTCGAGTTATTCAAATTAAATGATTCGAATTACCCATCGCTACTTCAAACTAAGAATCAAAATATTAATATTTTATACATTTGAAAATGAGTATATATTCGAAGAAATATCCTTTCATAATGATCATTCAAGTCAATTCAAGTCAAAATTAATACTCAGTACACTTCTTTTATTCATATAACATTGAAAACATTCGTTTATTTCTGTTGAATACGAGATCTCTTCGCGATTACTTTTTCCAAGAATTTCATCGTCTTAAATTTCCAATTCCAAAAAGTCGTGATATCGTAATGACTAGCGCACGCGTCCCGGAATCAAAGGGCGCGGGTTCGATCCTTTCCGGAAAACATGCGCCACTTAGCCAGTTTTTTGATCTAATGTGCATTATTGTTACAATTATCACGTGCTAACAACGGTAAAGGAAAACATCGTAATTCAACCTGTACGTCGAGATTACCGATGTGTCAAACGTGCCAAGCCGCCTTGCACATGGCGGGTATGCTGACCGTTCCTCTTATAATGCATTCATGGGCTGATATTATTAAATTTCCATTAAACACGAATATTAAGATATTTTATACTAATTTTTTATTAAAGTTGGATGGTATATGTGACAAAAGTACACAATCCGAAGAATACCGAGGTCTATAGCATGTCGACATAACAACCTTGAGTTGTGCTCCGGAATTAGTGGCCAGGTTCCAGTCTCCCTTAAGAGAGCAGCAGCGCATTTGTAGTACCTTCGATGTTGCAAATGTCCATATGTGATGGTAACTGCTTTCCATCAAGTGGACCGTCTGCCAGTTTGATGAACTGCTGCAGTAAAAAAATAAATATGTCGGAGGAAGCTATGAGTCGGGTTGATCGTTGTTTGGATGTATAACGCACAATATTATTTGTGTACATTTTAATTATTTTTAAAATAATCACTGTTTTTCCATACACTTTAGGCGATAATTTTATTTTAACCATCGGGTAAAAGTCAGTGCACACCAGCCTTAAAAAACGTCCTAACCTAATGCAAGTTATGAATATTGTAAATTAATAATCAACCAGTCAGAGCAGAGCATGTGCCTCGAGCGAGGTCGAGACGCCATCTGTACTTAAGGGGTACGGACGAGTTTTTGTGACACAGTATATGCGTAACGTCGACCTCCACCGCGATCTGGAGCTTCCCTCTATCAAAAACTAAATGACGTCGCTCTCGCGTAAGTATTTCGATCTCGCGCCGCACCATCGAAATCCGCTCGTCGTGTCCGCGTCCGATTACAAGCCTCGGCGAAAGGCTCTCGTGCGACGACCGCGTAATGTCCTTACGGACAAGGTCGACACTATCACAAAACGGCTGGCCCGGATGAGCCGGCCCGCGGTTAGGACGGCAGGCTGGCAGGCACCGACAGACAGACATAGACGGCGGCGTCTCAGACAACGCCAACCACGATCTCTCCACGTCCTCGCGAGGGACGTCAGGAGACATAGCCCCCCCACAGGATAGACTAGGCGTGTTGCTGGGAAGTTTCTTTCGCCGTTTCTTCTCTCCCAGCCATAACACGTTGCGAAACGGCAGTAAGATAGCGTAGGCCGCCGCGAACCGCCGATCCCGGTCCGCCGGGATCCTTCTTCTCGGACTTTATACTACCCGTCGCCCGTTCTCAATTAGTTCATTGTGTCGCCCATTGGCGGGCATGCCATGCCATGCGGGCGGGTTTTTGGGGCGAGCGCCTTCGCCTTGCGAAAGCGTTCGCCCCAAAACCCCGGTAAAGTTGTGAGGTCTTCGGACCAACAACATAAAGTCAAGTCAAATAAATTGTGACACATTGGAGCGATAGCAACGGTCGATCCGTTGCTATCGCTCCAATGTCCAATGTCCAATATCGTTGAATTTAAAAGAAAGGGTTAAAGTAAGATCGGTGCCCGGAATCCGTTGCTCGGTCTTAAACTGCCAAAAAAATATTGTTTGAATCTAAATTAAAAGTGTGTCAATTGTGACTATTGTTTTTCTGATCGAATTTTACCTGATGATGCCCACTAAACTCGCAAACACTAAAGACGGTCACCGAGAACGATGCCTCTCCGACATATATATTTTAATAATATTTCAATGTATAAAATCTCAAATTGATATCATATTAATTAATGACTTTTTTGTAATTGCTTTGTTTGATGTGCTAGACTAAAATATATTATTTATTTGATCCTCATCATTCTGAGATATATATAAGATTAACAAGGAATATCAACAAGAAGTTCTTGCCGTGAGATCATGTATAAAAGCGAATAAATACAATAATACAGTAGCCTATTATCTCAAGGATTCATAATTACTACACACCATAAAAGTACAAAATGCTGCGGTAAACATTAAAAGTTACATGAGTCATTGGTTAAAGTCTATAAAATATTAGAATTACGTCTAAGCCGTGTAATGACTTCAATCAATAAGTTCACGTCACTTGAGAATTGCTGATTTATTATCATTTTAAAGCGAGTCGGCTAAGGCGTTATTTTATTTGGGTCAATGTAGTTAATAATGTGCCTTACTTATAATCGTGTCTTAAATTTAAAGAAACTGCTCAGCAACTGACTAGTGAAAATCGTACCCATAAACTCCCTTTAAGCCGAATATTTGGGTACAACCTACGTTATCATTCAAACTTCGTCTGCTCCTCTTAGGTAAAGAACAGGTAATACACGTTTATATGTGAAAAAAAAATATTGATGGATTTGGGTCTGTCTGATTCTCTTACTTAAGAAATTGTTTCTTAACGAGATTATTATAAGTAAGGCCGTAAAACAATATTAACTATTTAACTAGAATAAGCTCTCGACTTTGTCTATGCCTGACTTGAAATTTTCGTGGGATCCCCGGGCACAAAGTACCGCAGCATGTAAAAACGTCAGCAATCATTTTGGAGCAAAATGTGTCGGAATAACCTAGTTTTTATGTGTTCGTGTACTACGACTACAAATTGCCCCCGGGAAAATTCCCGCGGGATACTGTGCTGAAAAATATCACAAATTTAATTACATAAAATTTGCTATAAATGAGTGAAAAGTTCCCATTATAATGAGTAGAGCAGATTCTAAGTCTAATAATTTGGTGCCGATCAGCGAAAACCGCATCGAAATCGGCTCAATAGTTTTTACGTGATTCCCGAACAAACGAACGACAAGAAAAATTTAAAAATTGCATCGTGTTCCCCGTCGACTATATAGTGTATTCCTGTTGTTATATTAAATAGCTTCGATAGAACATTTTATCTAAGAAAATGTGTGTTTTTTTATCCCTGGAATCCTGCGGAAATATTCCCAGAAGCGGTTTTTTAATTGTTCGGGTGTATAAAAATTAGCTTCTTCTAGCACAGTTTTCACCAAGACGAAAGCTTACATTCTTTTTTGATATTGAGGTACTTTGTGTCCGGGGAAACTTGCGGAAATTTCAAATCACGCGTGGACAAAGCCGCAGGCATATCTTAGCATCAGATATAATTTTAGCACAGCAATAAGCTGAGTGCAACATTTGCTAATTCTATTTTTTCTACATTAAATATTAGCAACATAAATACGTCACGATTTCTTCAAGTATTTTTCTTTTCTAATGTAGGTATATAAAAACTATAATTTCACATACGACTTTTTTTAAACTTCATTTACATTAATCCTAAGGCTGTCTGGAAGAAATTGCTTTTAGTGATAAGACCGCCTATTGTCTTCTGTAATTAAACTTCTTGAATTGCATCTTAATGTTATGCAATAAAGTATATTCTATTCTACATTAATTTTGCTCCAATCGTACCAACCTGTCCAATCGTACCAACTTACAGTTCAGAATAATTAATTCTTGTAATAGCCTGTAAATGGTACCGGCACATTAGTATTCTGAGTGGGTGCCGGACACAAAATCCGAGATATTTCTTTCTTTAATGCCTGTTTATTAGTTTTGTAGGTGGATCGTAAAAATACGAGAATAAATTGGGTCTAGTAATGACTTCCCTTGTATACCTGAATATCGACTGAAAAGTTAGATATATAAATATTCTTTATACTCACATAGATTTTCTTTACATATGTATAATAATACATGTTAATAATGTAACAATATTTTGGGAAAAAAATCCTTCTTCACGTAATTGTTTACGCATTCTCGCTATACATACGAGTACATATCATTTTTGCTATACGTGCAGAACGGAGAAAGAATACAATTTGTTACATTTGTTAAAAATATCAGTATCAACAACAGTATCTATGCTGTTGCTATTTTAGCACATTGTCTATGTTCTGAACGTGTTTTCTATTACTCTCCAACATCATTTAAAATTGCACCAATTGTGCCCTGATTTCCCTGCACCGGTGAAAAAATAACTAAGTGTTCCATTTTGACCGTAATAGAGCGCGCCGGGATAAAGTTTGCACACAGGCGCTACATGACTCTCCTTTTAATTTTCATTAATTTTCTCTCAATGATAAAGTAACATATGCATTAATAAACTCTTTTCGATAGTTTATTTTAACATTTTAATTTTGATATTGTATTAAAATAAAAAATATTTTTACGTTTACTGTCGTCACATAAGTTGAAATTTTATGCCAAATTATTCACAGTCGTTGCTGCTAGGACATGAAACGCGTTGCTCATGGATATAAAGTGTGCGCTATCAATCCACTAATTTGGCATACTAGTTAAGGAACACTTTTTTAAAATTCAATGAGTTGCACGCACACACATCTTATTAAATCGATTAAATTATTTCATAAGAGATCCGTTTTCTAAAATGCCTATGGAACTATAAAAATTGAATTTTTGAGTACTGTCTGCCTAAACGCATACACAGCATTTTGTCATCAGAAAATTCTCACTTGATCCTAAGATTTCTCCTATAAATTGCCATGTTTATTGTTGAAATCGACTTTCGTCGGGCCACACGTCGCAAAGGGGATTGCAAACCAACCTAAGCGCTGCTTCTCATATCGAAAAGTCGCATAAAATTCTTTTCCTTATACGAGTAAATAGCAATTGTATCAAGTTATATTTTTATTTGCTCTGCAAAATATACTTATTTATAACTAGCTGTCATCGCCACATCAAGCACGCAGCACTTAAAATTAAATTATAAAAATAAGACCTTAAAATTACCTTCTAACTCGTTTCAATATAAATAACTAGCGGCCCCGGCAGACGTTGGCCTGCTGCGAAAAAATAAAAATCTAGGACCTGGTCCCAGCGCCACCTGCCGGTTCCAAAGGGGTAAAAAGTATCTTATGTCCACCTCCTACCAAATATGAATTAGTAAATTATATATTCATATTGCTGAAACTTATTGTCAATCTATGCATATTGTTCACTAGGCATGCCGATGAACATGTGATGGCTCAATAGAGCTTATACAGTATGCGCTCAAGAATTTCTAGCTGCGTGAATCACTAGAACGCTGAAATCGAGTGGATGTTGAAATCGGTTGCACAAAATTTTTGTTGACGCAGCTTGTTTGCCTGCGCGGGCTGTGTCAAATAAAACAATTCATACAATAATAATATACAACCAAATTTGCTATATTTAAATTTTAAAAAGAAGTGTCTTAGCAGAGCGTGGTTTCGATCCACGGACCTCTGGGTTATGGGCCCAGCACGCTTCCACTGCGCCACTCTGCTCTTGCTTAGACAGTCGAAATTAATAATGTAATATTACTGGATGAATCTTTATTCTGGGCACATTCCGCCATGGCAGCGATTTGTTACAAAGTCCATAATTTATATTTATAAGGTAAATTATTTTTAGTATAATATAATAATTTTAATTTTTAAATTAGTTTTAGTTGATATTGTAGTGTATAGATACCAAATGTTTCAAAAGTCTCTTTGATATTTTAGTGTCCAACAAACACTGTCATATTTACATTCGCCCATATTTTAGAGTAATATTTAGGCCCAAATCAAAATTTGATAGCTTGTTCTAATTAAAATATCCACACACAAAATTAGGTGTGTTCAAAAGAGAGAGAGAGAGAGAGAGAACTCTTTATTGCACACCAAAACATACAATTACAAAACAGACAATATTTACAATATTGTTGTATGTATGTTCAAGGTACAGGGCGTACAGATAATCTCACAATATTATCATACAATTTTATGGAATATCTTGTATATTTTATCTGTTTGAATTTTGCAAAATGAAGCTCATTTCTAAAGTGCAACAAATAAATTCCACTCTAGACCCCAGCTTATAAGGATCCTGACTTTCATGTGGTGCTTTGTACTTGAAAATAACTCCAAATATTGTACTCATAAATGCTTGACAGTGGCGAACAATGGAACTAATTCATATTATTTGAATAAATTTCGTCTGGTAGTATCTATATTTTAAGCCTAGCGACACACCTTTTTTATGTTAGTTAGGTTGGCGTTTGACCACGATCACGTCTAATGCCAGACGATGATGCGGTCGAAGATGGAGCACGTTTACCTAGATAGTACCTACCTATTCACGCGAGGCTCGAATGTACCCGGATTGTATGTTTCGGGAAACATGGACTCAGGTGACACACCTACGGACCGTTCCGCACGGAAAGTTTGGTAACAATAGGATCGGTGCTAATCGGTACATGCCAAGACGCGGCGGAAATTCCGCTGATAGATAATTTAAGAACATTATGGGCGCATTTAGCAGAACAGTGTCTCATTGGGCTAAGTTGCAAGTGTATTGTTAGTTCATTGAAATCTTACAATTTAAGGACCGAATATTGCAATTTTAAGAGGACGCGATTTAATTTTTGCGACATGTGTGGGGTCAATAGAAGCTTAACCTCAAGTTTGTGGGGTCACGACCCTTGTCCCCCGGCCGCCATCTTGGAAAAAGGGGTGAAAACCCTCTTTTCGCGACATCTCGGAAACTATGCGTCTTACAAAAAATTTGTGAAGTCATATTTTGTAGCAAATTGTTTTGCCTACAAATATGTTTATATAACTTTTGGCCCTAAATTAAAAATTAAATAAGTTATAAACAAAAAAGTGAGAATGTTTGTATTCATTCCTAACTCTTTTCTTTACCGTAGAACTTACCAAATTTAACTTATCGAATGTTAAGCAGGTAGAAAAGGTTCCCCGTTTTACCCGCCACCTATGAGGTAGAGTCCACACATGTCCCAAAAACAAAATTGCGTCCTCTAACAAATGCAAAGCTCATGTAACATTTTAATGAACTATGTGTAATTTAATAATTTAAAATTGGACTGTTCTATTTTCAACTTTCAGAAGTTGATGTTAAATCCAATTGCGTCTGACCAAATACCAATGCTGACTGTGAACTAAAACGACTCTTTTATGACAAAACGAACCCGAATCCTTATAATAAAATTAGGTTTATTATATTTCTACCAACATAACGCACAACAAACGGCAACAATAAACAGAGCTTTAACGAAACAGCGATTGTTATTTCTCCAACAAATAGGCGGTTTAATAAAAAATAGTTTTTTATATGATTTCGAAGTAACAATATAAAGAATGAGGTAAATAAGGTTTTATTTACACTAAGTCGGATCAGTTGTTCCGGAAAAACCGTTGCCAGGCGGTATTTATATAATATTATCTGAGAACAGATTGGGATTTTCCACAAGGACATAATTAAATAACTATTGTTCACAAATACAAAAATAATTTAACATACTAAAACTATATGTTTTGTTAATGTATTAAATTTAAAGTCTGTTACGATTTTAGATATATATTTTATGTTTTTACACGTTTTATATGATTTTAGAGTTTATATAGCAATTATTAGGTATTGACGTTTAAACGTATGTAGGGCGAGTTACATGTATATGATTTATAATAATATTGTGAAGTCATTAAATGAGGTTGTAGTGAATAAAAAAAGGACTGTTTATCGCAGACAATATATATTTCTAAAATGCGACACGTACCAACCCCAGGAATTAAATGATAACAGTGATTGAGGTTTGGTGGTTTAGTTACTCTTGAAGTCGGATTCCTTTTTGCTAGAATAAAAATATTTTTTATTTTTGACTTACGTATACGGTATGAAATAAAAATGTCATTTATAGAAAACTACAAATCCAATGTAAAAATAAAAGTAATAAAAAAAGTTTTTTATTTATTTTAAATTAACTAATTTTTTGGGACTTTTTCCACATAAGCATGTCAGCCATATCATCTCCTAAACAATAATTTATAAATTAAATATTAAATAATGAGCTGGCTAACGTACTCGCCTTCTTTGAGGCTGGCACTGCCAAAAAAAAGTTATCTCAACATACATTTAAAAACAATATTTCTACACGATTAATTGAGAATCTCCTCCTTCTTTATTTTATTTTTAATGCATGAGTTCAGCGTACAGGTAGGACAACCTGATGTAAAGCGGTCACCAACGTCTATGAACATTTGTAACACCAAAGGCGCTAACCAATGTGCTGACACTCTCTAGAGGGAGACTGCAACTTAGTCACTAATGCCGGAACAAAACTCAAGTTTGTTATGGCAGTTTACTCTGGGCCAGGGGTGGTAGCCATCCAGACGTTCTTCTTCTATGGTATTACGCAATATTTTTGAAGGTTTACCTAGGAAGGGCTTTATCTGGAACAATGTTAAAGATTTATGCCATTACACGCAGATATGCTGCTGGGATTAAGGAGTTATTTGAGTTGCGCTACATTGTTAATGACGTTAAATATTGACAGATAACGTATTTATTAACGTTTACGGCGTTTTTTTAAACCCTTTAAATAAAACTCTTTCGGCCACAGCTTAAACCTTTAACACTGATACTAATGCAGGTGTAGCTCCAGCATGACAATAGATCTTTAATTCTATTATTTTATTACCTGAAGCAGGCAAACAGGTAGGCGGCTCACCTGATGACAAGCGGTTACCGTTGCCTATAGATGATTGCAACACCAGAGTTGTCTCCAACGCGGTGCTGACCTCTAAGAAATGTTATAATGTCCTTCTTAAAAAAACCCATCATATAGCGCAAAGGGAAAACCACGGCGGGAAGTATGCTTTAGATCATTGTTGTACGCGGATTAAAGGATCTAGAGAACTATTGCGTAGTTGAGCGTGGGGGCTTAAGGAAATGGGGGTGAACATTTCGTGTTGGCGAGCGGTACTGTTGTAAAAGTTAGACGTTGGCACCAAATCAAACAACTCCTTGAAAGACTCCCCGTTGTACAGGCGCAGAGAGACGCAAAGTACCTACGAAGGCTAAGTGATTCTAAACCGCCTGTTAGTATGGGATCTTCGACATACGAAAAACGCGACGCTGGATAGAGTCCAGTAGGTCAGTCTGGTATATGCTTGGACCGGTTTATCACACAACGCTTTTAAGAGGCAAGCTTAGCCTTGCCTTCCATTATAGAATTCTGTCTGCCTTCTATTTACAGAAATGTAACGTACTTTTTATTCATTTGAAACATGACTACTATTCTCCGTGTTATAAATAATAAATCAAATATTAACATATCCTCAATTTTGCACTGACGTTACAGAATTTTGTAGACATGTGTCAATTAAAATCTGCTAGATAATAGACATTTTGAACAAAAGATATGTTTCACTGTTGAGTGCTTAACATTGTATTTTACTATTGCCGAGCAATGTTTTTAAATAATAGTGAATACATAAATATTATGCGAGTTATGCCCGCCATTTCGTTAACACAAGGCTTTGAGTTTAGACACATATCTTCTAAACCCTGCAAGGTAGCGAACTAAATTCAAACATAAATACAATTCCTTTTTAATTCAAAAATTTCTCAAGGAAAGCCATTGAGCTATTTCGCTTATTCTTATGAGCTTATTCAAGACAAAATTTCGAACAGACAAAAGTTCTTTTTTGTATTTAGTTGGAATACAAACAGAAACTTTAAATTTATTTTATGGTAATTAAATGTAAATTGAGAGGGAAGATAAGGGCGTTTTTTATACTTTTGTATTATATCTTGAAAAATGTTAATTTTAAAATTATAAATTTGTATAGATATACTAATAGAGCCTTTTATTTGATACCTCAAATTGAAGAAATTGCTCAAGTTTTAAATTTCTTACCAAACATTAAACCTTTTAAAAATCGCAAATTTGGTAACTCTAGAGTAGTTTCTGAGATAATGAACCTAGAGAAAGGCCTACAATAGAGTCAGACCATGAAGGTATAATTTAATATTTAGGTCAATAAAAAAATATTAAAATATACCCTCATGGTATTCAATTCAAAAATCTAAGTTTTTTTATTACCGTCCTACCTATCGCTCTATTGCTTACATTACAAAGCAAGCTGCTCAATATTAAGTTGTATCTCAAGTACTTCAGAGCAACGAACTAACTTAAGCATCGCACAATTTTCCAGTCCACAATTCCCTGTAACCAAGTCTAGCTTTTAATCCCGTAATTACACAATAAACCGCGTTGTACTGGCCAAGTTCTATCCTACTCCTTTGTTCGCTGTAAACACGGTGTGAGTTCCCCGAGGAGTTGCTGTGGGATGCACGTGTTCGCGGTCAGTTTCTTTGAGTCTGTATAAGTTGCTTGCTTTGTTCCGAACTTTGTTAAGGATATGGTGGGAATACAAGAGGTGCCGCTAATGCCACTTTTATTTACACTTTCGTGTTTATTCTTTGGGATTTTGCAAACATATAAAATGGACTGCAAAACGTAGGTAGGAGGGGAGCGACTAGTATATTGGTATATAGTAACGTTCTAAGTGCTGTTTGAGAGCCAAACTTTTATGGACACGTTATTCCTGCATTTGAAAGTGAAACTTGTTTAGAATCGTTATGATTTGAAACTCGATGAAACGAAAATATAGTGAAATTTAATCATTTAAACACTATGCTCATAAAAATAGATTTTGATTTTTTTTTTTAAGTTTTAAAATTTTGAAATCGATTTGAAACTAGAGCATTTGTTTCATATTTTAAGCCTCTCGTGTCATTTGTTGAAAGTGAAAACATGAAATCTGAATAACATGTTTTATAGTATATATATAATATGTAATATATGAATTACAATATTTCGCATTAAAATATAAAATAATTTATGACCTTAATGAAGTTGCAGGTGAAGGGGTAAGTCTCAATAAATCGATGCGATTTTGTGGTAAGTGCATTGTGTAATGATGGTAAAGACTGAATCATATAGGTACAAAAATAAATTAATACAAGACATTCCAAGGTGCACTTTGTTCGTTCGATTTGCTTCAGTTCAAATACCAATAGATTTTCTCGTGTCGATGGCTTAGTCTGAAGCCCTGTAGCAATAAAATAATAATTGCCAGTTAGTTGCCTAGCTAGAATCTTCTAAACTCTAATTGCAAAAACATTTCAGTAATTTGTTATTTACTTAATAGGACAGATTATCGTAAATTTACAATAGGACAGAAAAGTTCATAAAGAATGAGATTCATATACATACAGGTACTATTCTGACCGCAGGAATCTAAAGCAATCATAAAATACAAGCACTGCAATATTCTATATGACAATTTGTTTACATTTATTTTTAAATGTTTATTAATATAAGACGTGAACTCATATTCAACTTTGAATAAAGTATGATTGCTGTGATTTAAGAATTTATATGAAATATCTTATAATGATTAATGAAAAAATATATAAATGTTGAGATTTTTTTTAGTTTAATCGCCATCTAAATCCAAACCCTTTCCTTATTAATATTTGTAACAGCCTTGCAGAGATTTGGGGATATTTGTGATGGCATATTTTGTGATATGAAATTATACAAATCTTCGCGGACAAATAGTGCCTTCAGAAAAATTTTATACATCTAGTTGTCGCGTGTGGTTGAAATTCGACCATCATAATTAATGTCAAAGACTATACTTCTACTCCATTGAAATCTTACAATTTAAGGGCCGAGTATTGCATTTGTTAGAGGACGCAATTTTATTTTTGGGACATGTGTGGGGGGTCAATAGAAGCTTAACCTCAAGTTTGTGGAGTCGCCACCCTTGTCCCCCGGCCGCTATCTTGGAAGACACTTTTTTCGCAATATCTCGGAAACTATCCGTCTTACAAGAAATTTGTAAAGTCATAATTTGTAGCAAATTGTTAAGTCTTCAAATATGTCATATAACTTTTTCATCTTAATTAAAAATAAAAGAAGTTATAAGCAAAAAAGTGAGAATTTTTTTATTCATTCCTAACTCTTTTCTTTACCATAGAACTAATCAAATTTAACTTATCGAATGTTAAGCAGGTAGAAAAGGTACCCGTTTTCTCCTTTTTTACAAATTTCTTGTAAGACGGATAGTTTCCGAGATATCGCGAAAAAAGTGTTTTCCAAGATGGCGGCCGGGGGACAAGGGTGGCGACCCCACAAACTTGAGGTTAAGCTTCTATTGACGCCCCCACACATGTCCCAAAAATAAAATTGCGTCCTCTAAAAAAAGCAAAGCTCATGTAAGATTTCAATGGGGTATTCTATAATCACAGATTTTGCTAAATTTACACAGTTAATTTGAATTGAACTATAAACAAAGGAGTGTATACGTGTGTGCGTCAAATACATGGTAGTGTGTGTATGTTTTTTTTCATTGATTGAATATATTGTTATGGATAACTTTAAACAACTACTATCATTCGTCGCTTCTTCTCTTTATAAACTATAAGTGTGAAAAACTTCATACACATTCTCCGTGCAGGAACGGAGAAAGAATACAATTTCCTGCGGCCGGGCGGCCAGTCGTAAGAGACGACAAAACAACCCACAGCCAGGTGGTAGGGCACTTGCCCAACTGGATGGCTACCACCCCTGGTCTAAAGTATGTCGCCATAACAACCTTGAGTTGTGTTCCGGCATTAGTGGACCAGGTTCCAGTCTCCTTTAAGAGGGCAGCAGCGCATTTGTAGCATCTTTGGTGTTGCAAATGTCCATAGGCGATGGTAACCGCTCTCTATCAAGTGGGCCGTCTGCCTGTCTGCTGACCTCCTGCAATAAAAAAAAAAAAAAAACTCCTTCGTCTGCAGAAGTATCGTAAAAAGATGTTAAAATTTTTTGCTGCACGCATTAATAATATATTATAGATATAACTTTAATTTTAAAACAAGTATTACGATAATAATTTGATGATTTGGTTTTGTTTTGATGATATATTAAATTGAACAATTTGCTTCGAATTTCTATATATATTTGTGGTTTTACAAGTTTTATATGTAGTTTTAGTTTTAATAGCAATTAATATTTGTTGATGTTTAGACGTATGTAAGGCGAGTGACATGAGTGATTTTTAATAATATAATGTTTTGATGTAATGAGGTTTTATGAAACGAAGATTTGCTTTAGTAGGTTTTATGAAACGAAGATTTGCTTTAGTAGCAAACATATTCCCGAAACACCGAGAAATATTTACAAACATAACTTATAGACTAGTTGAAAATTAAAGGATTAGTGCATCCACATGTTACGTAGTGACGCAGCAATAAATAATGAAAACAAAGAAAATTAAAGGTGCATAGTAGCGAAATTAAAAACAACTCAAAGGACCATTAAAAATTAAATTAATATAATAAGATGTGGATGTAT
The DNA here is from genome assembly GCA_012273795.1 of Dendrolimus punctatus. Lineage (NCBI taxonomy): Eukaryota > Metazoa > Arthropoda > Insecta > Lepidoptera > Lasiocampidae > Dendrolimus > Dendrolimus punctatus. The sequence continues at coordinate 14,110,553 of CM022540.1, read as the reverse complement.
GTACAGGTAGAAAAGTTAGAAAAACTGGCAAATATATGCCTAAATGAGTCTGAGTAGGTCGTGATGTGATATTGTGTGATATGTGAGTGTTCGGAGGATGTATGTAAGGTTGTGTGTTTATGGGTCTGACTTGGTGAATTGTCCGAAAAAAGGAAGAATAGGTTAGAAGATAAGGATGATTGTATTGAACATAAAATGTTTAATCCTTCCTTCGCCACGAAAAGGATGTCATTGCGGCTTGATTATTATCTATAGTTACAGGAACTGAGACAATCCAGCCAAATAATTAGTTAGTTACTTGTAGAAAAATATTTGTTATTTTTTTGGTTCAGTTACTGATCTATGAACAACGGTTGACATTCCTTTATTGTTGTATGGTTGCTGGTGGCACGTTGATTTTGAGGGTGTAAGTAAGGCTGTGGATGTTAAAGATGCATGGTTACAAGTTGATGGCAAAAGTGGAACATTATTATTGGCAATATTTGATGTGAAAGATGAATGAAAGATATTGGCTTTCCTGGGTGGACAATCCAGATGGAGTAGAGAATGGTGTCGAAGGCGACATGTAACACATTTGTGCTTTGAACATTTGTGATTTTCTTTATATAGTTTGAGGCAATTAAAGCAGAGATGATTATGTTTTACATACTCGTTTCGTTCTTCAGGAGTAAATTTTAAGAATTCCGGGCATTTGTATATTAGATGGTTTTCTTTGCATAATACACAAATATTTTCATTTTGAATAACTGTTTCCGTATATGACACTTTTTGTTTGATAGAATCTGACATGTTGTGATCTTTGTTTCTGTCATTAATTAAATCGATAGCTGTCGTTCGCATGTTTAAAAATTGCATTAGTTCAGTGAAGGTCGGTAAAGATGTGTCCTTTCGGCTTAATTCCCATGGAGCTCTGAGGGAGTTGTCCAGTTTCTGAGTGACTAGGTAAACCAGAAGTAAATCCCAGGTGTATGTATTGATGTCCATTGCGTTTAGCGAATCTATGCTTTGTTGTAACGTAATAAGAAAATCTTGAAGGTTGTAGCTAGTTATATGCGGATAATTTAGAAACGATTTCAAATAATGATTTACAATTATAACTTTATTTTCGTACCTGGTGGTTAATATGTCCCAAGCTTTGGTATAGTTGTCCTCGGTGATAAGTAGGGAGCTTACCAGTGCAGCTGCTTCACCTTTCAGTAATGATTTAAGGTATACTAATTTCTGTATTGGCGGTATGTTAGCATCGTCGATGGTAAGCATAAAAATATTCTTGAAGCTATTCCATTCCTGCAGCTTGCCGTCAAAAGATGGTAGTTCGAGTTGTGGCAGTTTAATGTGATGTATACTTTCCCTATTGTAGTGGGCTATGCGCGGTTGCGAAGCCTCCTGGGTTTCAAGTATACGGCTATAAGCTGCCCTGCTGGCGTAGTATATGTCTTCTATTGCTTCCCGATCCTGTTGATGTGCTTGTTCGTCGTCTTCTAATTCTTCTATTGATGATTGAATTTTATCATATTGATCGTATATTTTTGCCAAATCGTTGTGTCTGTTTTGTATTTGCGATATGTCGTAACTTTCTTGTAGAATGTAGTTGTAGAGTCGCGTAAGCTTTCCCTTGATTGAGGTACGTTTTGATTTTAGTTGTGAAATAGACATTTTGAAGATTGGTTTTTCCGAAAATATAATAATCTGTAACTGCTGGTTTAATCCGGGTCGATTAGGGCCAAATGTTTTGATGATATATTAAATTGAACAATTTGCTTCGAATTTCTATATATATTTGTGGTTTTACAAGTTTTATATGTAGTTTTAGTTTTAATAGCAATTAATATTTGTTGATGTTTAGACGTATGTAAGGCGAGTGACATGAGTGATTTTTAATAATATAATGTTTTGATGTAATGAGGTTTTATGAAACGAAGATTTGCTTTAGTAGCAAACAGGTTTGATAATATTTTAATACATAGGCAGATAGATGCGAACATTTGAGTATATTATTATATTTTTAGAGTTACAATAATAAAATATAGAGGTTAAAAAGTGTTGGATTTATACCTTAGCAAACAGAATTTGAAATAATAGTGTGCATAAAGAGCACGGCCATGACAAAAAGTAGTTTAGCATATCAGCTTACCTTGCACAAAGTTTGCACTAACAGGTGTAATAGCAGTTTGCAAAGGCACGATACCCTACTCTCGTGTCCGCTGTGGACGGACGAAGTTACTACCGGAACGATTGCTTAAAGTTTTGGATTATTAACTTTGATAAGGTTCAAGTTCGTTCAGCACATCCATATTGTTAAAATATCAGTGGCATTATTATTTTATTTATTAAAAGTACTATTTTTCACCGACATAGCTCGCAAAATTAGCAAGTTGAAGTGGCAGTGGGCGGGTCATGTCTGCCGCAGGGCCGATGGAGCAAACGAGTACCGGAGTGGAGACCACGTCTCGGTAAATGTAGCGTAGGACGCCCGCCAGTCCGGTGAACTGACGACCTGCGCAAGATCGCCGGCAGGGGCTGGATGAGGAAGACAGGAGAGCGGGATATGTGGAGTGTATTTGACCTACGTCCAGCAGTGGACTGAGATTGACTGAGGACGACTATTTTTCAAATTCTTCTAATCCATCCTGGAAGATACTGCTTTTATAGATAAGATATATAGATAAATCTTTGTTGTACACAAATACGAACATGATCTTAAGACTAAAATTATATATATCTACATAACCTATGGCCACCTTCCGACTCCATCATCAGATCTGGTCCATGGCACCATATTATTGCATTGTCACGCGATATAAACATACGAGCCCAAACACGAAGGGTCTTTCTTGTTTAGTACAGGAGTTCCTATGGCCACCTTCCCACTCCATCATCAGATCAGCTCCATGGTACTATATTATTGCATTGTCATCGACCTTAGACAGGTGTGCAAAGTTTGAATTAAATGTGATCGTTCAAAGTAGGACAAAATCGAGCTCAAAGGGGTCGGTTACAAACATACATACATAGATGCTACAACTGCGCTGCTGCTCTCTTAAGGGAGACTGAAACTTCGTCACTAATACCGGAATACACAAGGTTGTTATGGCGTCATACTCTAAACCAGGGGTGGTTGCCATCCAGTCTAGTATAAATACCCTACCACGTGGCTGAAAGCCAGCCATTCCATAAGTGGGATATCAGCCTGCCTGACGAACTGACACAAGTAATATGCGCTAGACATGTAAATTAAGGGTGATTTTTATATACACTGACGTGGGGTAGTGAAAGATTCCTTCATACAAAAAATATCTCCGTAGTCATAACAATCTATCCTCTCTAGCATTTGAATCTGTAACTGTCATATTACTTTTTGTTTCATTTTTTAACAATGCTAGAACTGTATCAATAAGTTAAATTATAAAGTAATTCAATAAATGTTTTCCTTTCTTCATCCCTGGAAACAATAAAACAAACTTGACTTAATGAGTGTGGAAATAATAGACTTAAATCCCACACCGACTTGTGGGAAATAATCCTATTTAATTAGAAGAATAGCGAGCTCCTTTCAACTATAGTCTACCCAGTGATTGTCTTAACACTAATTAGCTAGCGAAAAACAAAGTTCTTGGAACTGCTTCTAGCTGCGGGACGAAGTTCCAACGGCCACGTAGGCAAGGATTAGCGCTAAGAACTTAATACCTCTAAATATATGAGACCCGTCTTAGTTTTCCTTGAGTTTTAATCATTTCTTCGTAGTATAGCGAAGCTAGGTTAAATGTATAAATAACTTGATTGGAGTCAGATTGCAATTTATTATTAAATAATAAAGATAATTGATTTGGACTGTTCAAATAATCGATAGACCTGCAATCGATTTAAAATTACAACCAACTTAGACTAATAGTCAAGATTTTTCAAATCTTTTCTATTGCTGATGTACAACATACAGGCTGACAGCTAGCCAATTTCCATCACAATTATGAGATGAAAAGTAGTTACCATCGCCTACAGACATAAGCAATACCAGAGGTGCTGCTAATGTGCTGCCAGCCTCGAAGACAACTGGAAGCTGGCCTTTCAAGTTAAAATACATCGCATAGTAGTATAGCGTTATACTCTAGACCAGGGGTGGTAGTCATCTAGGTAGGAAAATACCCTACCACCTGGCTGTGGGTTATTTTGTCGCCTCTCACGACTGACCGCCCGGCCGCAGGAATGAGTATTCTTTTTTCCGTTCCGGCATGGATAAATTATTTATTTTCCGATTCTTTCATGTAACCTTGTTCGATTCGACTGCCAGCCAGCGTATGGGACCAATCATCTCTCGTGCACGTATGTTTCATCGACGCGGCTGCTGATTATATCTCGAGTCAGATTCAATCCATTGACTACGAGTGAAGATAACCGTAAGTCGATAACATCTTTGACCGACCGAAACAATCAACTTTGTGTACAAGTTAAATTTAGACTATATAAAGCTACTAATGGTGGAAAATGACTGCTTTTGTAGTCTAGTAAACAGAGCGTTATTAGCTGGCTTCAATTACTAAGCCCATGTTAACAGATTACTACAAATGATGATAGCCCAATTGAAAACTGAAACGCTCCTTAATTCTAAATTAAATGGAACCATAGCTTATTCATTTATCGCTTTGTGTGTGATATAGTCTTACATTTGTTATTTAAAATACATTTTTCTGACCATCCACATCAATACAAATTAAAAGGCGAATTAATTTCTTTTTAATTCTAATTTATATACAGAGAGAAGACTTAATAGCTGAAATTTAATATAATTTAGCTATGAATGATAAATACTGTAAATAATAGTTCAAAATTCGTAAATTAATAATTTAAATTAATATTATGTAATAAGTGCATAAACAAAGTGTATAAACACAATAGTCATGAAGTATTATCGAGGATAAAAAGACTCACAGCCAGGTAGTATTTTGGATTTTACCCGACTAGATAGCCGCCATAATATCATTGAGTTGCGTTCCAGCACCAGTGGCCAGGTTCCAGCTTCCCCTTTGAGGCAGGCAGCAAATTGGCAGCACCTCTGGTATTGCTAGGGTCCTTAGGCGACGGAAACCACTGTCCATTACAGTTGGGTCGTCAGCCTGTCTGCTGTAGGTACTTCGGGTAAAAAATATATTGAATATAGCCTAGGAGAATATTACCGACCAACTGTATTGCAGCTTGGCAAAGTAAATATTAATAAAAAGTTGTAATTTATTGAAAAAAAAGCAATACCTGATGGCTACCACCTCTGGTCTTAAATATGTCACCAAAACAACCTTGAGTTGTGTTCCGGCATTAGTGACCAGGTTCCAGTCTCCCTTAAGAGAGCAGCAGCTCATTTGTTACACTTTGGTGTTGCATATGTTTATAGGCGATGGTAACCGCTTCCCATCAAGTGGGCCGTCTGCCTGTCTGCTGAACTCCTGCAATAAAAATAATGTACAAATGGTCGCTTAATAGGCGGCTACAGAGCCCTAAAAATAATATAGAATATATACCTATGATTACAAATTTTATACTTTGATCACATGCTCGCATAACTATCATAACAGGAAATCTTACTACTACTAGGTTCATGTAACTACATATATATAGGTAATGTAAGTATAAAATGTGAACAAGTAGGCTACTTTTAAAAGCTACGAGAGTGCTCGGATCACATAAAAGGAGGCTCAAACTTTTTTATTGTCGGACTTTAATTTGTAAGTTTTTATTGAAGGCAATATCTTGGTGAAATTATTTCTTGTTATTAAGAACTGAAGCTTAGAAAATGGTTGGTATAATTGTGTACCTTAAAATACAAGTGACGTTAATTTTTGAATATTTTTAGTTATTTTCTTCTGCCGTCTTCCTTAAATATTGTGCCACGCTATATTTTTTTTCATAGCCGTTTGTTTGTTTGTTCTTTATATGTTACCTTTATAATATGTGGTAAGTAAAAGTTCAAGAGATGAATAAATTTTAGAAAATATTTAAAAACGGATTTTTGTATTAGAGTTCCTTCTTTCTGAATACTCGCATTAGAAGCACTTGTAGCTGTTATATACTTTTTTGTATCGTTGAAATATTTGTACAAACAGTTTCTGTGCTAAACTACAAAGCAGTTCTCCGACAACAATTTCGTGTTACTTACCTTATAAATATTTTTATCAAATAGATCTTTATTCTTAGGTCTTATCAAAATTGTGAGAACACGTCTCACCGTTTACTGGCTCACAATTTTTTCTTACAACATTTATAATAATTACTAGAATTCATATTATATTCTTGTTTAATTCATAATAAGTTCTAGTAATGATTACATTTATACCAATTATGGTTACGGTAATTAGTTACATTATTATTATGGCGCGGCTTCATCTGCCATAATGTAAAATTTATAGACTGTGGCTGAAAGCGACTTATTTATGTCGTTAAAACATAACAACGTTAACGAAAGCGACATTAGGGTATTCAAACGACTAACCTCTTTAGTCGTTGTAATATATTAAGAAAATGTATTTTAAATTTCAGTCAAGGAATGCCTCTCAAAACAATAGAAAACAAAATGGTGAAGTCACTCAAGTAGAAAACATATCTTGTAAATTGTATTTGAAGAGAATTTAGTGTTATATCTTGAACCAGAGGCCTTACTCTTAAACATCTTATGTCGTTCGTTTACGTCCGATCAGCCCGAAACAGTTGATTAAATTTTAGATGTAAAAAAAAAGAATTATAATATTTCTTTAAAAATATAATCAAATAGTCTGTATATAATACAAAATTGAATTGAACTATATAATAGAAAATCATTATATTAATACGTGAAGCAAAAACTTTGTAACTCTTTTTACGAAAATTGCATGGACAGCGGAGTATGAAATTTTGCACACTTACATTTTATATAGAAAAGGAGTGCAGATTGCTAATAGTTTTTTAAATCATGCATATAAAATACATTAAATTAATTTTTAAAAAAACCTTGTAAACTACCATGTATTTGACGAACATATACTCTTTTGATTATTGTTAAAGTCAAAGTCAAGTTGCCTTGGCAAAATCTGTGATCATAGAAGTAAAGTATTTGACAACAGAACCTTAATAATAATAAAACTACGTTTTAACGGTTTTAAGCGCGGTAATTTATTTGATTTTGGTTATCTCGACGTTTCGGCCGCTCTTCAGTGGCCATGATCACGGAAGAGGTATAGGTAGTGTTATTATGTGTACAGGTCGCGATAACTTAAGAAAACCTTAATAATGTTGAAACTTAAATTTAAATTAATTATTATTGTCGAATTTCGATCACTGGCGACCACTATTGCACTTAAATATAAAAAAGACAAATGTTAAAACAAATGGTCTCAGTTTCAAATTTTATTATGATCTCGGCCAGCTCCAAACTGTAAATTTTTAACGTCATGTCGCGCCCTAGACATGATAATTTAGTGAATAATAATTTATAAGTATAAAATCTTCTTATAAAGTTGCTGATATTTTTTAATCAAAATGTTATGCCACGTTTTAACGCTGGCTGTATAAAAGTACGGACATGAGTTAGGCAATCGCTGGACACGCGCTTGCCTACAAACCTGCGACCACGCAGCGCTCAGTCATCGCTTTATAAGAATAAGTGTTAATTTAAGTTTTTAGAGTTAATATAATTTAATTGTAATTTCAATCAGTCTTGTAAGAATTGTCTTAGAATAAAGTTGTCGAAATAATTTTTGATTTTTAAACAATTTCCGTGCCGTCCTACGTATCTCGTGGCTGGCATAGTTTTGAAAGTTTTGACAGCAGGAAAAATTGTTTCCCAGGGATGAAAACCTTCGATAACCACCTTTGATCAACTTCGAACGTACTTTCCGTGTATGTGAAACGAAAAATAATTAAACATCAATACAAATAGAAAAGGTTAAGTACTACTACGAAGTTTCAACGACGATTCTTCTAAATATATATTAAAATCGGGCAATCTACAACCAGAGGTTCTTTTTAAAGAGGATTTATGACTGCCTACAATATTCTAGGCAGTCTATATTGCTTCGTAGGAAAATTCTCATGCGACACCAAAACTGCAATATGGCCGCACAGTAAGCACGTGATTACGTACACGCTGTGGGTTTCCCAAGAATTATCGTATACTAGATATGATAAATTGAATTTTTATATGCAATAGTCTTATGTTCATAAACGATGCACTATTAAGAATCGTGATTGGATTCCTAAGAAAGAAGATAAAAATTCAAATGGCCTAACAGTACTATAGTAGAATTAATTTTTCCGTGCAGTTTGGGTCATAAGTCAAACTCGGCCTCAGCTCGGCTTAGGCGGTGAGCGTGTTGCGCGGGCGCAACGCCATTATCGATAAGAACTCATTCTTATAAAAGAAAGATCTTATAAAAGAAATCTTATAAAAATCATTATTATCTTTTTGGCTGTTAATTTTAAACTTAGATATAAGTATTTATATTTATTTTTAATATAATTTGTTACATCCCAAACTTTTGAACTTATAGTTTTTTTTAACATAGACACCTAATTAATAATTTATTATAAGTCATTACTATTCTTATTTTAATAAATACGTTGTTGTATCTATTACTATTTTTCAATTTTATAACTAACCCACAAAATGACAAAACTAAATACACTATCGATAATGCTTATCGACAACAATATTGCGCATCACTATGCGCGCCCATAAGGCCCGTGAGTGGAAGAGAGAGCGAAATACTCACTTTATTTTATGACCCAAACTGCACGGACAAAATAATTCTACTATAGTAGTACTATTAGGGTCAACTAGTTCAATGACCGAATTGTACTACAAAGGATCGCTCACTTGGATAGCGGAATAAGCGGAACACTAGTATATACATACATAATACCTACATTAAAGAATCGACCAGTCGGATACATAATATTACAACTAATAACACATTAGTTGCACCCATGACTCGAAAATTGTGAGAAAGAAGATTAAGGGGGTATGGGCATATAATGAGGAGGGACGAAAGTCACGTGATAAATTGGAATGAATCTTCAACAACAAGATGAATGGGTATATAATGTGAGTATGTATGTATGTGTAACTTTTTTAAATTGTGTGCATTAATTTTAATCTGAATAATGTAATGTAATATGTATTAATACTATGGGAAATGTTTTCCTGAAATAAAATTATAAATAAATAAAAAATAAAAAAATGTAAATGTAGACCAAAAATTAGATGGATGAATTGTGTGAAGGATGATATGATGATTTGTGATATGACAGAAAATGTATGTTAGAATAGCGGACTGCGGAAGGAAAACACATTGCGCCGACCACAAATGATTGGGATGTATTGAAAGAAAAGAGAGAAAGGACATACTCGTGTGAAACAACAGTATTTCTAGCGTACGTTGTTTTTGTCTGACTTCCAAAAGGAGGAGGTTGTCAATTCGACTCATTTAAAGTGAAACTTCTTAAGAATCGTGATTTGAAACACCATGAAACAAAAAAGTGGAAAACCATAAAATTCGACCTTATTTAATTCGAAACAAAATAGGTTTCTCCTTAATTTCAAGATGTTTTTGCTTTTGAGTTTGAAGTTGGTTTTGATTTTGTTAAAAAACATATTATAGAAATCTCAACAACTTCCAATCAACACATCAATATTTTTATTATTTTAGCTTATAGGCAAACTGGTAGTTCAGTGCAAGCGCGATAGAGGTTTTTGTCTGAATATTCTGGTCTCTAGCAACAACAATGGTATGATGGAGAGATCCATCATACATTACAAATTCACCATATTTAATGTTTGGTCTCAAGTCGAAAGAACTTTATAAAATAGGTGTTTTTAGAGTTATTTATGACTGTCAATTGGGACAACTGAATGCCATCTCTTTTTTTACGGCGCATACTTTTAGTCCAGATTCGATTCCACTGAATATTGAAACGTGAGGGAAGTGCCTTAAACTTTCTATCATTAATAACTTTGTGTGTATAATAAGCTACTGAAGTACAGAAGAAAATCAAGATAAATTATTCTGCTTCACTGAGTAAACGCGTCACGTATTTTATGACTTCATCTGAATAATGAATATCTAAATCTAGAACCATATCCGTTTTATATCAGTTGTTTATTCTTCAACCAAATAAACCTCATAAAAATGTAATCTCTGTTAATATTAAAGTTTACACTATAGACCGAGGTAGATCAATTTTGAAACAAAAAAAATACAGTAGGATGAAATCCATTGAAAAACCCAATGGGTTCCATGCTACTATTTTTTTTCCTTTTTTTATCATTTTCACAGGGATTAGCACTGGTCCACTGCACGTGGTTTATTTTAAATTTATCTTGTACAACATAGTGGCTAATGGCCGCAGTAGCTCAACATTCAGCATTCTAAGGCTTTTATAGCACATCCAGCGAAATTTAACCGACCAAGGGTTTTAACTTATGAGTTCCATATGTAAATTTATTGCAGTCGACGTTGGGCTAATTTCTGCTATAAATTTTAGGCTACACTTGTCTCTATGGATATTTACTAAAGTTCCTTGAGAATTATGTTAGAGCATAGTTTAATATAATACGAAGTAATTTAATATGTTCTAGAAACATTTCTTGGTTAATCCATTTCCATTTATCAAACATTTGTTTAAACAGCCACTGAAATCGATAAAGAACTGACTAAAAACTACGAATCACAAGTAAATAGTAATAAATCTTTGCTTAAACAGTCTTATTGACGTATTTATTAATTACTAGCGGCCCCGGCAGACGTTGAACTGTTTTGAAACAACAAAAATCTAGATGTCAGGAGCCTTAGGAACAGACGAGCGTGCTTGACAAGAACTATGAATGTCAAAGAAGCAAGTGAGGTGTGTAAGAATAAGCCTAAATGGCGCTCTGTTGTTCGTGCCTACCCAGCAAGGGACCTGGTGTGAAGTTATGTATGTATGTATGTAAAAATCTAGAATCCGATCTCAGAGCCACCTACCGGTTCCGATGGGATAAAAGTATCCTATGTCCGTCTCCTGGTTCTAAACTACCTCCCCAACAATTTTCAGCAAAATCGGTGCAGCTGTCCTTGAATTATAAATAGTGTAACTAACACGACTTTCTTTTATACATATAGATTTTATTGTTTACGATCAAAAAAGTCCAACAATAATATAATCGTAATAATCTAATAGTTATTGAGTAAAAGTAAAAGCATCCGAATTGCAAAAACGTACTTTTCCACGCAATGATTTAAAGAAAGAAAAACTTTATTTGAAGAAATAGCGACTTAGTTACATACTTTATACATCAATAAACACAGCATAATTTGAGCCAAATGCTTAAATTATACTCTGTGTTATATACACCGCATTTTCAGCAAACAAGGTTGGCACTCAGCATATTGTTGTGCCCGAATTATATCCGATACAACATTGATTTTCAGTGCAAACCTTCCTTTAAATTTAATTTAAAATGAATTGTTAACTACTGTGTAACTGTTATAAGTAATGACAAAAGAAAAATTGAAAAATGACATACATGGACAGTTAATTTCAATTTAAGGTAAAATAAAATTGCACTTAAATTATTAAGTAAAATTATCATACTGGTTTCCGAGTGAATTTTTCTATATAGCAAAGAACTTAGTATTTCTGATGTTTATAAACAAAGAGTTCATAATAAAGAACTTCCTTCTTCTTTCCTATTTAATTTGATTGGAATGTCAAAAATTCAACCCTAACAGATAAAATATATAAATATCAGCCCATGAATATTCCATTGTTGGGCACAGCCCTCCCATTATATGTGGAACGGATAGTACACTCGCCACGCTTGCCCAAGGCGGCTTGGCAGGTTTGACGCATCAGTAATCTCGATGTGCAGGTTGCATCACGATATTTTCTTTCACCGTTGTTAGCACATCGTAATTGTAGCAATGCATATTGCTAAAGATCATAAAACTAAGTGGTGTATGAGTTTCGGCCAGGTCGAACCCGCGCCCTTTGAGTTTAGGACGCGTGCAATAGCCATTACGATACCACGAGTATTCGAAGTTGGAACTTTAAGACGATGAAATTCTTAGAAAAAGTAGTTACCAAGAGAACTCGATTGCAACAAACATACACGAATGTTTTCAATCTTATATGAATGAAAGAAGTGTACTGAATATTAAATTTTATTTGAATGGACTTGAATGATCATTATGAAAGGATTTTATTCAACCCTTACAGGTTATCGGTGCAGGAACGGAAAAAGAATACAATTTCCTGCGGCAGGGCGGCCTGTTAGCTTAAGAGCCAGTGATCGGCTACCTGTATGTATTTGACCAGACCTGAGGTTTTGTACATTGAAGCACCTATACCTACCATTCATGGTACGGGGACTCACCAAGCTCTAAGTGGTGGACGCGACGAGCGCTGAGGTAAGACAGTATCGATTTTTGAGGAATTTTAAATCCATTTGACCAGGGCTGCCGTTTTGATATTTGAAAATATAGGCTTATTATTATCATCGGAAAATACGAATGGCAGACCATTATCACGCGGTTAACTTTGTGGCAGACCATTTTGAAAATGATAAAAAAAATTGAAAGTAATTGACCAGATCTGCCATTGATATATTTTGTTTATTATAGTCTTAAAAACTTGTATTGATCGCGGCAGACGTCTACTTTGCGTATACACATCAATAAATAATAAAATCTTAGCTACTACCCAGTTAGATGTATATGTTTTCCGTTCGCTATTTTACATTAATATAATTTACTTGCGATTTACTTTATCACTGTATTTACAGAAGTTAATATATTTTTTATATTCTATATACTAAACTTCATTAGTTAGATAATAAAGAAATTATTTTTTTTGGAAGAATCATAACGCAATTAAAAAAGAAACCCTAGATCGATATTTATTTTCGCCACGGTATAGATTGTACCACATAACTTGTACAATTTATTTCATAGTTCTCATGGAACAATACGGTTATAAATGAAGACAGTTAATAAAACAACGAATATGAGTTCATAACAAAATGCATCGGACAACTTCAAAAGAAGGTCGTGTACAACGTACCTATGCACTTTCAGTACAGTTTTACAATAACATTCCTCGATTCCCTGTAGACTCCGTTCTCGAGGCAAAATAAAATTGGAACGTACGTACGATATTACAAAATTTTATGAAAACTTCAAAATGTTTTATCGTTACATTTTTAGGGTTCTGTGGTTATTTAGTAAAAAAAACAAATTCTTTATAAAATGTTGTTTTTATATTATTAATTTAATACTAGCCGTCTCGACAGACGTTGTCCTGCCCTGAAAAAATAAAAATCTAAAAACTGATTCCAGCACTACCTACCGGGTGAATCTAAACCACCCTGGGACCACTCAAAGACGAATAAAATTTTATCCAAATCCTAGAACCCGATTCAAGCATCAAGTAATATTCTTAGATTGATGGATTATATTATTGAAATTTTTCTAGGGATTTCTACTTTTAATGTAGCCTATATAGCATCGAATGGTGAAAGAATTTTTGGTATCAGTCCAGTAGTTTTTGAGTTTATTCATTACAAATATGCAAAAATAAAAATCTTTCCGCTTTATAATATTAGTATAGATTTTTGGTGCGAATTAGCCACCCCGAGTACTTCACATTTTTAAACACAAGGTAGAAACTCGAACCATTTACAGATTTTTATAGTATATTCCAGTTGTCATTTTCTTAAATAACTTCAGTGTGACACGGCATATTTAGAATTTTGTAATATTTTAGATTAATTATTAATCAATAATGCTACGTTTATTAGCCGAATATTAGATCAATTCGACAAATTTTCCCGCACAAGTGCGATAATAGCACAGTTCGTTAGGCATCCCTTCAAAGTGATGTCAAACATGAAACGCGACAAGTTGATTTCAGAGCCAAAATCAGGTGGCCCCATTTCCATTAACTAAATTCATTTACACCCAATTCACACTGTTAGAATTAACGCGCTGGGATTATCTATGACAAACAGATTTTGTTTTTAAATTCGTTTGGAAAAATCAGTATTGTACAAAATGTAGTATTATGAGTCTTATAAATAGTAGTTTCAATTAATACAACACCAAGATTATTTGCCACACATTGAATAATTGAAAATATACTAGTTACCGTAAGTAAAAACAAAAGTTGCAGTAACTGAAAAAAAAGAAGAAAGAGGGTCTCCCTTTCTTTTTCTTATTTTTCTTCTTTTTTCTCCAGAACGCAGAACCGGAGCCAAAACGAAACCGATTGCCTGCGACCAACCGCAAAGAAAAAGTTTACTTGTGTTCAAACTTTCAAGCATCATTTGTTTATAAGTGTGGGGGGGCCAAGTTACCGATATATCTAATAAATAGATAATTATTATGATCATATAATTACACTAGCTGGTAAAGTGGACATCGTTTTCCGATGCATACTTGTATAAACAAATAGATAATATTTTTAATTATTAATCATTTCGTACCAGCACAGATACGAAAAAATCTCTTCCAAAAATGATATACATAGGTAACTCTTGTAAATTCTTGACGATTTTTTTATTAACTGAGGAAATATTGAATTTATAGTCACAATTAGTCCCCCTCATTAACTTTTGAGCCCTGGTGTGAACAACCCGAAATAATTCAGGAGGCAGAACTTAATAAATTAGCTTTTGAGATTTAGGTTGTATCGTATTAAATGCTTTTCCGTAGTCAATAATTAAAATCAAAGAGTTGCCGTTTGTAATCCTTTCGGAACTTTACAGCGTGGACGCGGCCAGACGCACGGAGCCAATATTTAGAGTTCATAAGCTGCGTTTACATTTGGACACACCAAGCAGAAAACTCCTTACAATATTATTATAGTCTAGATAGGTAGAATTATTACGTAGAATTATTAAAAAGCCAAAAGTCCAAATATTAATTTACAGATCCTATAATAATTAGAAATTTGATCAAGCATTTATTATAATTGTGGTTGCTTAGTTTGGAAACATAATAACAAAATTATTAAGTAAACAATAGTTTTGAGAGCGATTTCTTTACTATATTTCTAGCCAAGCAAACTAATTTTAAAATTCGTGATAAAATGTCAAACTTTTAGAGAACATACATAGGACTTCACGGACTGATTTCAAAGTTTCTTTTTTTACATTTTATTCCGAGTGTTCAGTAGACAGGCAGACGGCCCACTTTTTCTGCTTTTATGTGAAATATCATTTGCATTTATTATTTATTCAGGTCATGAGCCCTTACAAAGAACTACTACTTGATCTACTCTTCGAGCTGAGAGCCTGAAAGCGGCTGACTCGGACAATAGATAAATATGGCAATCGAGCGAGGTAACGAAGCCAGCCTTTTGGGAATCTTACCCATTGACTTCGATGACCTAGGTTCAGTATTCTACTTATGGCAATCTGAAGGCATTATAGGTAGAGTATAATATTAATAAGTTTTCTTTATTGCACTAGTTATTTTTATTATGTATACTGTGAATTTATGTATATTCTGACATAGATATTTTCTTAACTATTTTGAATTAACTATAAATGTAAATAACGCTGACACTCTATATTTTCTTCATACCTGCAGTCCAAATATCAATGTTTATATCCCAATTGGAAGAATTATGATTTGCCCGAAACTTGAGGAATTATGGGTTGCCCATAGAAGTTCTCATCCCTTTAAAGGCTGTTTTATTTCTGTAAAAGGGTAGCCTGTGTTCTTCTCTAGATAAAATCGACATATATTATAGTCTTTTCATAACAACCGTGTTAGAGTCTTAAAAACATTACACATTTATGTAAGAGTACGCACTAAAAATAGACATACGCGTAATACCAGTAATTATTTACAGATCAGAACCTAAATGTAACAAATAGACGAGGTTTTAATGACATTAGTTGTAATCCAACAAATGCGTTTAGTTCGCCCCGCTAATGGATTAGTTAACCACATACACATTGTTTCGCATTGTTTTATTTATTTAATTACCAAATAACTGTTCTATTTGGTATGCCTTTGTTATAAATTTCCACTCTGCTCTGGGTACTAATGACAAAAGATTTTCTTTTGATGTTTTCTCTTTAGCGATTGTTTTGTGCGTATTCTTAATAGTAATTACTACTTATTTATGGGTAGGTAAACATAAAGAAAAGGGCCACAGCTATTGTTTAATAGTTAACTACTTACTAATTGAACACTCCAATATTGTACCTAATGATTTTAAAGTAGTTGAAATGCTATCAAAATATAAAACAGATTTTGGTAATGATTAATGTAATTTACTGGCTATATTAGAGATTACCAAGTTTGTTGCTGTATGTTGTAAACTATTGTTACGATCTAAGTGCCGACAAAAGATAAATTCACACCTGCATTTTATTATTTTTCGGCATTTGGACTTCTTTTGTATGAAAAGAAATGTAACGTCAGTTTAGGTTCAAACTCAAGATATTTCTATATGCTATATTCTGTATATATATATATGTGTGTGTGTGTGTGTGTGTGTGTGTGTGTCTTTTCCGAGCTATACTAGGATAAGACACAGGATAAGGCCTCCGCAAACATCCCAGACACACTACAGTGCTACGGCACGGCAGCCAGAACAGCATCCTGAAAACATTATTATATTGTACTTGTAGGTCGTTGATGTCTCGTTGCGGATATTCCACCCACAGACCGCTCGAGTAAAATAACAGTAAGCTTTGAAAAGAGTACTTTTTACTTCAACTGTGTTTCGCGCGAACCTGCGAGCCGATATGTTGCCCCAAACCGCCAACGCCCTACGATCCCTCTATATTCGTCACCCCTAAGGTCACTCGTTACAATATGCCCTAAGTACTTGAACCTATCGACCATCTTAAGAGCTATACCATTGAGAAATACGGGAGGGACGTGAGTAAGTGAACGCTTCTGTGTTATAAAAACCAATATTTCACTCTTCTTAGAGTTGTACTTCAGCCCATGCTCTGCGTAGTTATCGCATATAGACAACAACGTCCTTACGGCGTTGAAAGACGGACCCAGATAGGGTAATGATGGCTACCTGTTTTTGCTTTGGTAAATCATAAGATTTTTTTCGTTTTTTACTAAAAGCTCCTACGCAGCTACGTCGATAAGGTTCTTAGCACTATATTATCAATATTGGATAAATCAACAATTACCAAGTCATTGACCAACCATTCTGATGCACTTCTAATACCATACTTAGACGTACGAGCATCGACGCGCTTGTGAGCTTGTAGAAGCGCAAGTCGGTTTTTTCTTCTTCGAATACTTTGTCGAGATCCATAGTTTGCTTCGCTACTGAGACTCTCTACCACCAGTTCGAGTATATAAAAGTTGTGATTATAAAAAAGTTTTGATCAATTTTACCTACCTGTATATTTTTGCTAAACATGCTGTTACGAGCTACACAGGACTCGAATTAAAATGCTCGAATTAAAAGGTAATAAACTGCGTTTTACGATAGCCAGGTGTGCGCATTTCTTTGTCGGTATGTAACAATACTATATAGTATAATCATTTATACCCACATTTCAATGAATATATTGTTACGAGTCGCGAGACTCTAATTAAAATGTGGTTAGAATTACCATAGAGTTTATTAGAACTATATAAACACGTATAACACAGGCACAAATATAACCGAACACAACAAGGCCAAACATAATGCATAAGGTCGTAATTCAATAACACGCGCAAAGTCCGTCAATTAAGAGATTCACGATTGTAATACACACGACTTCCACTAAACTGCCTTCCCCTCCAACAGGTCATAGTTTTATACTGAACCAATGCTATATGCCCGACAACATCGACCGAATTTCCTAGAATCAGTTTGTACTTTAAAATTTATAACACCTGGCTAATGATTACAATAGGCTAATGATTACAATATAACAATAGGCCGTTCTCTAAAAGCTTACGCCAATATTTATTCATTTATTTATTTTATAGGTACACCAACAGCATAGTACACATTAATAAAACTATGACATCATAAACATAACAATTATATAAATGCATACATGGCAAGAACATGCATAGACAGCTTTATGTACGTTTTGTCAGTATTAAATTAGCATTTATATAAATTTAAATTGAGTTAGATTATAATATCAATAAATGAGGTGAATAATTTAATTTACATAAAGATATATGATTAATTTCCTTTTCTAAAGAGTCGCAAAAGATATCTATGTTCGGAATCTTACCGGCTATTTCATTATATTTGTTGCACATTCTTGACAATGGTAGGTGCTGGCCGAGATTGGTTCTGCACGGGGGAATCCGAAAAACCAGGCCGAAAATTGAAAATTCAATGGACAATATAAGGGACATTGATGCGTATACGAGGAAAGAGATGTTGACATTTGATTTTCTTATTGATCATCTTATGCAGAAATATTAAGTCACTCATTATACGGCGATAACGAAGGGTGCACATGTGAAAGAATTTTTTGCCATATGTGGAAAGAAGTCTTTCCACATACGGTTGAGTGCACACGATTCCAGGAGTTACATACATACATAACTTTAAGCCAGGTCCCTTGCGGGGTAGGCAGGAACAACAGATTCCAGGAGATATATTATCCAAATGGCGAGTGAAGCCACATTATATACTCTCAATTCTCTGGGAATTTACACTGTACACAGGGTTCGAACAAAACTGTTATACAGAAGTATGCGTGTGCTAGGCCGCTTAAACCCTCGCGTTACAGGCGATAAGTGTTCCATTAGCAAAAATGGTTTACGCGTACCACCATAGCTTAGGTGTTTCGAGCATAGGTTATCATCAGGGTTCGATTTGTTATACTTGACCACAGCAGCAAGAATAATGTCTCGGTGTTTGGGAGTACGTAACTTTACAATTACTGTACGGGGTCTGGCAGTGTCTTTAGTTATTTTTGCAACTCGGGTTACGTGTATGCTTAGGGGAAAGCAGGTAGGATTCGTACGTTTTTTGTTCTGAGCCTTATAAAAAAGAAACTACTAGCTATTACAAAATTATTTTAATACCGGTATATTACCCATTTATCTGGCTTTAATATTATGGAAGTTCAGTTTTCATATAAAGCAACACGGAGAAGTTACGACCGTTTTCCTAAAAAATGGAAAACGCACGAAAGCACCCCATGCGTGGGGTAGCTTCGTGCATAGCGTGGGGCACATTCGTACATAGTGGAGAACCTCCGTACAATCAAAGAAAATGCCATTTATTCAATGTAGTAAAGTCCTTTAATGAGGTCAAAGTTAAAACAGCGTCAGCCGTCATATAGTAAACTAGTAATTATTGTATTCAGAGTACCTATGTAACGAAAAGAACACAAATGTATTTTTTTCTTCTCTAATAATTATGAAACTAATGATCTTCATCTAGTAATGATCAAAAATATTGTTTTAAGTACTTTAATACTTAAAAATAAGTCCTGAAAATATTCATATAACATAATATTTTTTTCCATTAATAAAAGAACTAAAAATCAACATTACAAATTTTATCACATGTCTCAACATACATAAATACATAATTTCACGCCAGTTTCCTTGCGGGGTAGGCACGAACAACAGAGCGCCATACAGGCTTATTCCTACACACCTCATTTGCTTCTTTGGCATTCATAGCTCTTGTCATACACGGTACTAGCACTGCGTTGTGTATGGCAAGCTGGGCTTTCTGGCTGAGTTTCTTAGCGCCTAGAAGTTTACCTAAAGCTCCATTCATACTATTCCTCAAATTTACTCTTCTTTCTATGTCAGCGCTGTACCTTCCATCCCTGCTAAAAGCACATCCAAGATATACAAACTCATTTACTTGTTCCAGCATAACATCATCGACCATTATCCTTGCATTCGTTCTGGTTTCTTCTCTTTCAAACACCATAACCATTGTTTTCTTCGCATTCAAATATAAGCCTCTCCCATGACAGTCATCTTTCATCATTGTAACTAGTGTTTGCAGTTCTTAGGCTAAAAAAGCACGGCATCATCTGCATAAAGCAAAGTGCTAACAACTAAATATTTTTTTTGCAGAGACAATAAAACATAAAAAAACATAAATTCGAGTTGTATTTATCGTGAAATTAGAACAAAATTGCCCATAGGTACAATATCTACCGGTACCTATTATACTAGAGGAGGATTCGTACAGTACGAATCTACCCCACATGTAACTGCACGAAGGTACCCCATCCAGATAATTCAACAAATTAATTTGAAATAAACATAACCGTTATAGTTGAGCTAAAATATCTATTTAAATATTCAAGTAATATTTTAAGGCATAAACTATAATAAATCACTTTTATAATTTGAGCATTACTTATACCAGCCAAGCGAATTAAAAGATGACAACGAAAAATACTTACGCAGAGCAAATTCACGTATCGACTTACATCATCGAAGCCAATGGCCGTATTGTGGCCCCATCCCGCAGGTACCCGTATCCTACAAACGGCAATCACGCACACAAATGCAAACATTTCAATGTTGCATAATGGCGGAGATATCTCCACTGTACGAATGCTCCCTGTGTACGAATCCTACCTGCTTTCCCCTATAGGTGATGGTAATCTACAACTTTTGCGAATTGTTCTATTGTTTATGAAGATTTTCAGATTTGTTTTCTGGAATTTCATGTATCTCTAATTAAATGATCAATTCTCATGTTTCATGTTTTGTTCCAAAGATTTGAGTCTGTTAGAAAGATCCGTGATTGTTGTATTCATTTTATTATTGTCAGTTTGAAGTTCCTTTATAATCTCATTTTTTGCATCCAAGTTTAATTTCATTTCTCCGTACTGCTGGTTAATGGACGACATCGATATTGTAAGTTCGTTGAGTTGTTTAGTGATGTTTAGAATTTTTTTTGCAATCACATCCTTGGTCTGTAATAAAGTATCAAGTTCTTGTTACAAAATCAGACGGAGTGAATCTTCAGTAACATCGCGTACGCAAGTCAAGGTCGCAGATGAGTAGCTGGTAGGCGATATATTTTCTGTCATATTATGTTTAGTTTCGTCAGACGTTCCAGTCGACCGATAAATAAATAAGTAAACAAAAGATGATGATTATATATTATATTACAATAGTTTCAATGTCGACGGGTAATAAAATTTGTTTTGTTTCAGATATGCAGATGGGGTTTGTTTTTGTCGGGACCTTAGTTGTAACAATATTAAGCGTTTATTTTTCTTATCTGTGAATAAGTAAATTAGATATGATAATAGAATTAGTCTTTATAGTAACAAGATATTACTTACTTGGCCACATATAATATCCAAAGTCGAATCATCTGACGGCGAATAAATAGTTATTTCTTCTATTATACCCTGTAACCAAAATATAATAAACATTTTAATTTTTAACCACCTGCAAATATTAAATACTTAAATAATACTTAATATTAAACGACCACTAAAGTAACAGACCACAAACATCAGACTCAGCTGAGATGAGAATGTTGAGATGGATGTGTGGTGTTACAAGAATGGATAAGGAAATGAGTACATAAGGGGATCTTTGAAAGTTGCAAACGTGACTGAAAATTTGAGAGGAAGAAGATTAAGGTTGTATGGGCATATAAAAGGAGAGATGAAAGTCAAGTGACAAAAAGGATGATAAGCTACAAGATTGATGGGTACAAATGTAAAAGTAGACCGAAAAAGAGATAGACGGATCGTGTGAAGGATGATATGATGATTTGTGATCTGACAGAGGATGGATGTCACAATAGTGGAAAGTGGAAGGAAAAAGACATATCGTACCGCCCACAGATAATTGGGAGAAGTTAGAAGAACAGACAGACTAAATCAGTATTTTTTTGAAAAGACGAAATACCATTGGTTGATTTGAAAATGGATAGAGTGAATTAATGCTCCGTGGTTAACGTCCAATTAGACCCACCTCTTGACATGGGTGGTTATAAGCGCTGTGCGATCGAAAATGATGATGTCATTAGTGACGTTTTCACCACGACCGTAACGACCTACGGAAATCCCATTGAAATTTTTGCATCTCTGTGATAAAAAGAAGCGAAAATAATACTGTTCCCACCTAAAAATATATTCCAAAGCCCGAGCTAATTTGTAAGTTATCCTTTTCAACCATAAATTTCACGTGTCGAGTTTTTCAAAAAGTACAGCCATATATTTCAGATATACATCACCTAGCTTGACCGCACCATTGCGTCTCTCGACGCATCGCCCGTCAGTAAGCCTATGGTCGTGGCCAAGCTAGAACTAAGGGCCTATCGGTAAAGCGGTCCTGACATTGGGTTTTATTTTAAGGGATGAAAATGAGACCATATTAATTTCGGTGCGTATATATTTAGAAAACACTACATTGCGAAAACTCCGATCGACAAAGAGTTCTCGAGGATAACTTCAAGGATAAAGACTTGACTTGGGGGTCACAGGAAATTTTATAAAATTTAATTTTCAATATGCAAGTATTATTTATTTTAAAAAATTAATAATTTTCATAGATAATACTCAACAATATTTTTTTTTATTGCAGGATTTCAGCAGACTGGCAGACTGCCTACTTGATGGAAAGAGGTTGCCATCGCCTATGGACATTTGCAACACCAAAGGTACTACAAATGAGCTGCTGCTCTCTTAAGGGAGATAAATAGTATTTATAGGATATTGACTGTTTTAAGCAAAAACTCTTTGTTTAAAAAAAAATCACAACTGTATAGTAAAATATGCCTGTTTACGCTACCACAAGAAATCCATAATTTCGCATCAAAGTCGCAACTCTGTTGAGCCTGAAATATTTTACCAATAATTGAAATAATTTAAAAATTAAACTGACTCATAACAACCTCACATTCTGAATCGTAAAACATTTTTCGAAATAATAATCGAGGATCATAAGATCAGTGTTTCAGATCAAAACATTATTTTTGCCAACTTAAGCAATATTTGTACAGTAATTTAGTGAGTATTTCCATAAATAAGTTTACAGTAGTTTTTATAGTGTTGTTTAATTTACAGCTTTGTTTTATTTTAGATAAGTTTCATTACTGATAAATCATTACCACAAATACAGCTAAAAATAAGTTTGGCATTAGATTCCAGAATGTTAAATAATTAATTAGATAGTAAGAAATACGCCACATAAATAATTCTTATCATCAAAAAAATTTAAATTACATTGAACTCAAATAGAGGTCATTCGATAACAAACACTGTAAGTGACGGCAATAGGGATGCGGACAAATTCTAAGTTAGTGTTAAAATAACATCTTATGTGTATAACTTTTAAAATATTGCTACGAATTACAGGACTCGAATTAAAATGCCGTTGGAATTTATTAGAACTATACAAACACGTATAACACAGGTACAAATATAACTGAACACAACCAGTCCAAACATAATGCACGATTCAATACACGCGCAAAGTCCGTCACTATAGATTACCGAATGTACAAACATGTTGCTTGTGATTATCGCTTGAGTGCCGATCTCTCCATTGCCTTAAACTGCACAAATACAATATGTTTCTCAGCCGCGTGGACTGAATTTCTTAGAATCACACCTGGCTAATGACTACCATAAAAGATTACAATATACAAGAGGCTGCTTTTCTAATTACAAATTTTCAACACAAAGTAAACAAAAGAAGTCCAAATGCCAAAAAGGTAATAAAACGTATACAGGTGTGAATTTGTCTTTTGTCGGCATTCAGGTCGAACCTGAAAAGTCCTGCATATCAATATAAAAATAATTTTATTTAATATTCAAACAATAGTTCAATAAAAGTGCTTGTAGTTATTATCTATATAGGAAAGCTTAGTGATTTATTTGTAATTTTTTTCTTTTGACAAAATTTATTTTTAATTATCTGGATTTTTTGCTTATTACTAAAACTTATTAGACATGTTTCTGAATTAGAATGTTTATGTAAATTTATTTTAGAATTATGTGGTAGACTGTACTGTGCATATAAAATTGAATAACATGTGTCTAAACTACATTCTTGCAAATAAATGATATTAATTGATAAATAATGAGCTGTATGACTCGTTTAACTTGGATCTTGTTATGACGTCAGAAGTAAGTACGTTCGTAATCGGAGAGGAGGGACGTGCACCAATCCGGGTGGCCCCCCTCTCGAGGTGAGAGGGGCCGGCGCAGGCGTCGTCGGTCCGGGCTGGAGATGAATGCGCAAGAGAGCCTATATCCCGGACAAGGGACATTCAGGGACCGGCTAGGGTTTTAGTGGGTATCCCAAACGTAGCAATTGCATTCCTACGGGGATGCCGGTACCACCTCTATGAGGTGAATCACATACACCGGCCGCGACTCCCCCCCCCCCTCTCGCATCTGATGGTCCTCAATCGGATTTCTCCTAGTAAAAAAGGTACGCTCGTAAATAATCTATTACACTACGACTTTCTTTAAGTCTAGGAATAGTGTATCAGTTGATTGGACTGGTCGCACCCCTATTATAACTTTTATGCAATATGACATTATTTGCCAAAATATATATTGTTAAATAGATTAAACAAAATTATTTCATTATAAAAATACTGTTAAGAGTGCGACACTCGAATTAAGAATGAATTACAATACGGTTTATTAGAGCCATACAAACACGTATAACACAGGTGCAAATGTAACCGAACACAACAAGCCCAAACGTAATGCAGAAGGTCGTAATTCATTAAAATGCGCAAACTTCGTCACGTACTAAATTCTCGATTGAAGTACACACGTCATGCTTCGCTCGTGGTTATCGCTCGACTGACCCACCCCCCTCTATCAGGTCATTGTTTTATACTGCGCAACGGCAATATCCCCGTATCTAAATAGACTTAATCCGACACACCTGGCTAACGACTGCCATAAAAAATTACAGTAGAACAATAGGCCGTATGCCAATAAGTAAACAAATGAAGACGAGCATAAAATAATTTAAATGTTATTATTTCAAATGCCAACGGGTGGATTTTGTTTTTGTCGGGACCCGAGTTGTAACAATACGAATAATTATATTGCCTTATATTAAAAGGTCTAAAATAAAATATAAAAACAAGAAGTAGAATGAGTCAATTTTCATCCGTTCAGGAACGGAGAATGAATACAATTTCCTGCGGCCGGGCGGCCTGTCGTAAGAGGCGACAAAACAACCTTCAGCCAGGTGGTAGGGCATTTGCTCGACTGAATGGCTACTACCCCTGGTCAAGAGTATGCCGCTATTTTTTTTTATTTTTTTTTTATTGCAGGAGATCAGCAGACAGGCAGACGGCCCACTTGATGGACAGCGGTTACCATCGCCTATGGAAATTTGCAACACCAAAGGTGCTACGAATGCGCTGCTGCTCTCTTTAGGGAGCCTGGAACCTGGTCACTAATGCCGGAACACAACACAAGGTTGTTATGGCGACATACTCTAGACCCGGGGTGGTAGCCATCCAGTCGGGCAAATGCCCTACCACCTGGCTGTGGGTTGTTTTGTCGCCTCTTACGACAGGCCGCCGGGCCGCAGGAAATTGTATTCTTTCTCCGTTCTTGCACGGATATAACATAACAACCTTGAGTTGTGTTCCGGCATTAATGGCCAGATTCCAGTGTCCGTTTAGAGAGCAGTAGCGCATGTGCAGTACTTTTGGTGTTGCAAATGTCCATAGGCGACGGTAATGATAAAGTGTCTGTGATTAACCGCAAACTTATAAATTATTAAAAGCAAAAATAATAATTATTAAAAGACTGTTAGCTATCGTTTTAGTGAAAACTGTGCCGAAGTAAAACTAATTTTCACTCACTCAAACAACTAAAAACCGTTCCCAGAAAAATTCTCGCAGGATAAAAAATATGACATATTTAATAATATAAATTTTACTATGGATCGATGAAAAACTCACATTGGGATTCGATTATTTTTTTAAACTGGCTATTTTAAAATCATTCCCATGAATCCCCGTGAGATTCTATAAATATTATATAGCGCAAATTTTGAATCTAAGAATTTGCTGTCCATCAGCGAAAACCAAAGCGAGAAACGAAATCTAAAAAAAACAAATCACCTATGTATACATAGATACCTACATGTATACTTACGGGGCGCACATGCGGTGAGTGTGGCATTATAAAAATATGATAGTTACTTAATACACCTATATAATTTCTCACAAACAGCTGTTTACGCATTCGTCCGATTTCGGTGCAGCTCGTCTCGAACCGTGCGAGCTTCGTCCAGTCGTACCATATACATACACGTTAAGCGAACGCTATAATACCAACGAATAGCTTAAAATTGCATCGTGTTCTCCGTCGTTTATATAGTCTATTCCAGTTTTTGTTTTAACGAACTTCAGTGTATAGACACGGCATGTTAAGACTTTTATAATATTATTGATTAAATGTTATAATCACCAAGAATGAAAATCATTTAAGATTAGATGTGTGTTACCGCACTGTACTATAACTGCTTTTATTTAACAAATGGTGTTTGTAAAATGGAAGGATATCATACAGAAGCAGTTATTGACTAGCCTTTAACGGCTAGTCTAAAAATGGTATAAAACTCGAAATCAAAAAGTGAATATGTATGTAGTGTAGATAAATATCTAACATTTAATTATATTTTTATACAAATAATTGTGAAATAGTTACCTGAAATGAACCAGAATTTGATACACTATTTGATTGTCCTATAAGTACTTGATCTTCTGTACTTAAAATTACATCTTTTTCAGGAATATCTACTTTGTCAAAATTTTCCGAGCAATTAACACGGTGAGTCACAGAGTTTTCATTAACAAATATTTGTATAGTCATCCAGTTGTCTTTCACTTCCATTTCGTGGAAAAAATCAATATCTTTCTCAATGAGGCCTTCAATGGATATTCTTACATCTTTCGTATTCACTGGGGTTATACAGACAGATAATTTTGTCTTCCCTTGGGGATTGACGATTGAGAATATACACCATGATTTTACTTCGTATAATTTGAACACAGTGTTTATTGCATACGGCCTTCTTAAAGTAATATTATTGCTTAAAGTTACAGCATAAGGGCTTTTTAGATCTCTAAAATCCCAAGCAGTCATCTCTTTGAACCCAGAAGCAGTCAGTACGTTCAAGTTGCATATTTTCGAAGAGATCATATTTGTTATCTGTAACAAATAAAAAGAACAATAATCTTAATAAACGAGCACACACATTGTAACTGTATTCTCATTTCTGCAAATTACGCTTGGATAATAGAAATGTACTACGGATAGGTTTTACTTCGGTCCCACAACAACACAACATCCAGAGTAGGTAAATGCCGAAATAGTAATCTGTAGGTTATCACTTCCAGTATTTTCAGATAACTAATGACCGGCCCCTATATCTTATTTTACATTCAAGTGAATAAGATAATAAGGTAAGGTAAGGTAGGTAAGGTAGGTAAGGTAGGTAAGCCAGGTAAGGCAGGTAAGGTAGGTAGAGTAGGTAAGGTAGGTAGAGTAGGTAAGATAGGTAAGGTAGGTAAGGTAGGTAAGGTAAGGTAAGGAAGGTAAGGTAGATAAGGTAAGGTAAGTGCCTTAACATCAATATAAATTTCACAGTATCTGTATGGAATTTATGTCAGATTTTAACCAATATAATGCAAATTAATGGCTAATAAAACATAAACATATTCTTGTTGGCGGATGATTGTTCAACGCACAACATTGGCCGATAGATAGTTATAAGAAAGGCAGATAGATGGTTATGATGATTTAATTAAAGAACCATTTTTGCTAAACTTGCTACGAAACCCTAAAAAGTTAACACCACCATCGACACGATATTCTTATCTGTGCCCATTTGTCAAAGTGGAGGCAAACAAATTGTTGAATTAGTAACACCAAATCCTATATTTTAGTGATCGTTTAGTATTAATTTTTCAAGTGGCCTTCAGGGATAACTCCTAAACTATACGAAATAACGAAAAATACTCGAAGGAGTGTCGAGACTGATTTTGACGAAAACTAAAATGGTAACATTCTATTTTCGAAAATCAATTATTCTTATCAGAAATCGAGTCGGCTAATTTCGAATAAATTTAACATATCCTGTTTTATTATATCAATTCATAATGTAGCTTGTTAGGATCTATTTCTGTGAAGACTAAAAGTTCTCTTTTTGTAAATGTTTTGTTTTCCATACATTTTTAGCTTCTTTTCCTTTCTTCTTGTATTTTATTTAACAAGCAAATAAAGTAAGTGAGTTTAATTACGAAAACAAAGGAAGCATCGAGACGACCCCTCATATTAACAACAGCTGTTTTAACTAATGTTGATCAGCTACTAATGGCGACAGTCACGATAGATTGATTCAAAACACAATCATAGGTAAAAAATAGCTTAGCACTATGTAATTGCTTAATCAATATTTTAGTGTCTTGTTAGGCAGGTCAGAATAATAAAATCATCATTTTCAGCTTATTATTAGAGGTAGATCGCAATTGCATACAGAGCGTCGTGTAAATATGTATGAACAGGTTTAGGCGTCAAACAGACGAGCAGCACTTTGCTGTGAACAGAACCAACTTCAGCTGTCGACAGAGCCAACTTTAACTGTCGAACGAAGCAACTGCTACTGTCGACAAAAGCAACTGCTGCAGTATTCGACACGCCGACTGCTGCTCACTATATCGACAGCACTGTTGTAGTGGGCCGTGGAAGTTATTGTAGTTGAGAGACAGACACAGACAGGAACAAAATGAATTTCAAGGAAGAAATACTGTTGCTTCTTCTGCTCCGTAAACGTAAAAAAAACGAAATCGTTCATCGTATTTGAAGTCGACTAACAAGGCAGCGCGCGCGCTGCGCTTATACTGAAGCTGCCGCTATTGGTCGGCGTTTGCTGTCCTCGAGTCGATGGCAAGCGCCGATAGCTGCAGTCGCCTCTGTCGACAGCAAAGTGCTGCTCATCTGTACGAGGCCTAAATTAGCTTCGAGAAGTTTTTGCGTTTGTAGTAGTGTACTGCCAGCATATAAGTAAATAAAGTAATATTTTTGTAGGCATGTACTTATAATGAAACGAATGATATTAAACAATATTAAAATAATAAATATTAATATTAAACATAATTTTTACTATTAAATTTAAAGGAAATTTAGATTGCAACTTTAGAAGTTTTATACGTGGATCTGAAAGTAAAAAAAACTCCGGATATTCCGTAGACACGAAACTGTTGAAATTTCACGCTATGTCATAATCAAATATTTACCTGGATCTGTGGAATCTGCTCGAGAAGAAGTACTCCACAAAAAAGTATACATTGTGACGTACCTGTCAAACAAATAGAAAAAATATATGAAAAATACTGTTTTTCACCGGTGAAAACCGCCTTAAAGAATACGAATAAACTAAAAAATATAATATTTTTCAATAAAAAACTTTTTATATTCTTAATTTATCCTATATCATGATTCGTGCAGAACGAATATACAAATAATCAAAAAAGAAAGTAACGTTCATACTTGTTACCAGGTATAATACAACAAAACCTAGTAAGGTCTTACAAAAAATAAAATTAGGGAAAAAAATATAAAAAATAATTCAATGACAACTCTCTATAACGCCTCTCTAAGTCTATTTAACGACAACTCTCTATAACGCCGTAAAATTCTCAGTCCCTGTCGTTATGTAGAGTTTACGCTGTACATTAATTTTGTCATTGTGAAATTTTCTTCTTTTTATGTCGACTTATTGATCTAAAATTGTTATTCGCTTCTTTTATTAATACTCTTAAGTATTTCTATAATATATTTACTAAAGTTTACTAAACAATTTTTTTTTTCTCAGTAAGCCACTTACAAAATTATCTTCATTTTCACTGAGAAAATATTGTTACACGTAAAAAAATCACACTTCTCAATACAAAACTCCTACTTAATATTGTAATCGGAACTATTTTCGTGAAGCGAATTTTTTGTTCGCGCATCTGTTCTTGCGCACATATAACTGACAACTTGCGCCGGCGTCTGCTGTGATGATTAGTTATATAAGTAATTTGCTTCTTATCTCATGTCGCGTCGCAGTATTGTTTTGTTTTTTATTACATATAATTTTTAGTGTTCGGAAGCCAAATATTTTATACATATTTTTATCTGTGCAGAAACGGAGAAAGAATCCAATTTATTGCGGCCGCGCAGACTGTCGTAAGGGGTGACGAAACAGCCCACAGCCAGGTGGTAGGGTATTAGCCTATATAGATGGCTACCACCCTTGGAGTATTATAGTATGCGCATGTCCAACATCCTGGCCATGATCTTGGTCTTAGCAACGGATGATGAACGTCAGCTATTTTTGAAGTGAAACTTGTGATTTGAAACACGATGAAGGGAAAAATCGACACTTAAAAGAGATAACACACAAATCAATAGAACTAAGCCTGCGAGAGAATGAGATGGAATATATTATGATTAATAATTTAAACACTATGCTCATACAGATAGAGTTGCAAATGTTCTGAAGTTTTTCGTTAATACTACTTATGCAATCCCTTCACACTTTGTTTCACTTCTACTGCGTGAGAACTGCACATATGCACACATTTTTTTAAGGATGTATTGCAACGATGCAGGCATGCTTGATGCTTCATACATCTTAATACTTGTGTTTCTGCAGCGCGTTGTACCGCGCTTAAGTGTCACTCATATCGATAAGGTCGAGGCTCACACGACTGGCGCCGGTGTCACGCGACTGAAGCCTGAATGCGATTATTGCGAACTTCTAATGGGAATAAAGAAGTTGTGATGATTAATTAAATTAATTTATTTCAAGTTTATGTTGCATATAAATTTTTTGGGTATGAACTTGTCAACCTATAACACCCAAGATGTTATGCACTTTTTCCCCTTGACATTTTCCTCCTCGAATATCACCCCAAAAGCAATTGCAGACATCCTAAAACAGTAATCCTAAAATATTCAATATAAAATGATTGACATTAATAAACAAAAGTGTGCGTCTCGGGACGCCAGACAGAAGTGATAACTTGCGTGACAGAGAGGACAGCCGGACAGACTGGCGCCGTAACGCGTTACGTAACGAAGCGGTCTACCCTCCCATAAGAAGTTATCACTTCAATAGTCGTGCGGCTTAATCAAATCTCTAACATTCAACAATGCTTTTTAACTTAAGATTGTCATTACAAACGTGCATTTGCTTATATGTGTCTTATCCTAGAATAGCTAATATGGAACTGGGAGATAATTTTATGGCGATCAAGGCCGAGTTAATGTGACGTGATAGCAAAGGATAAGAAGCGTCCATTCATAATTGTTACTGGCGAAATTACTACAATTTGCCCAAAGATCAGCAAACTTGAACTGCTCACCTCTACAAAAATATATATACAAAATTGCTGACAGTGCAGAATTGCTACTACCATGTATAGCATACGTATTTGCTTACATTCTTTCAAGTAATAATAAGACGTGTTGCCATTCTGTATTACATGCGTTGTACCAACGTTAGTTACATTCAACATAGAGACACAGTTTAACCGTCATTCGCACGTACAACGCATGTTACGACTAGTAAATTGCTAAGTTTACGTTGCGAGTACAACACAAAGTTTTATAACAAAACATAAACACAATGTCACGAGCTTACAATTATCATATAAACTGGAGACAATGCATTACTCACAGGTATCGCAATAAAATTGTCTCTATGGAAAACATGTGCAGTCAAATTCGATAAAGGCTATAAAATGGGTCGAGAGGCAAATAAAGATATACTGTTGCACACAAAGATCTGAAAGTGGAACGATTACAATTTGTAGCCATATTTAAATAGAAAAGGCAAAGAATTTTTCAAAGAAAACTAGTTTTTTCCAAACTACTTAAGTTGTATTCAACTTCCAATTTAAATTCTTTTCAATCATTTAATTTTACTTTTTCATTTCATAATTTTTCAATCTCCATCATCGACCACACACACTGAGACACACACACACACACACACACACACACACACACACACACACACACACACACACACACACACACACACACACACACACACACATACACACACACACGCACACACACACAGAGAGACACACAGACACAGACACACACACACACACACACACACACACACACACACACACACACACACACACACACACACACACACACACACACACATCTTCATCAATTAACCTGAGCAAGTCTATATGCTTACTAAAATAAATAAATAGAATTATTTTGTTCACAACTTCTATAGAAACGTGCAAGATGAAAGCTGTTATTTTGCGTTGGAAATCTAAATGTAATCACATCGTAAAAAGTAGATCGATATCAATCAAATTACGTTAAATACTATGGTCATCAATGCTAATCTACACTATATAATATTAAAAAGAAGTTTGTGAGTTTGGATGGTTTTTGATGGTAATTTCCGGTACTGCTGATCAGAGTTTTAAAATGATTTCACCAAAAGAAAGCTACATTACTCCCGAGTAACATTAGCTATGTTATATTGTGATTAATAATATATTTAATTTGACCTCCGGTGAAGGAGAACGGGAACGCCTGGTAAATATGTAACAGCAATAACGTTCCACGCAAGTATTGCGCACTTCCTCGTACGAGGCACTACAAGTGCTTTCTGCGTTTATGAATTAATTAAAGGTTATAAAGCTTAATTAAACCGTGATTTGCGTTCGTGGGTGCTCGTGTATTTTTAATGACGCCCTACGCAGTGCGCACGGGTCAGTTAGTAATAAATAATAGAAACTGATATCAGAAATATATAATATAGCTACATAATTATGGATTACAGATGCTTATGTAAAAATACTCGTAACTATGTGCTCGAATATTGAAACGACAGATAGTTAATACAATTTTATATCGAAATATTAGTATTTCGTATATATCAGACTGTAACTTCATACTTTTATAATTACAAAGTTAGATAAAATATTTCGCATCTTCACTTCAATAAATATTATCTTGAAAATTGAAGTTTTTTAGCCATAACATAATATTTTTATCGAAACGAATAATAAGGTAACTTTGAAATACGTTGTATATTGAGAAAATAAAGTTATTAATTTCCATACAATAATTTTTGAAGGTATTTTTTTTTATTGCAGGAGTTCAGCAAACAGGCAGAGGGCCCACTTGATGGAAAGCGGTTACCATCACCTATTGACATTTGCAACACCAAAAGTGCTACAAATGCGCTGCTGCTCTCTTAAGGGAGACTGGAACCTGGTCACTAATGCCGGAACACAGCTCAAGGTTGTTATGACGACATACTTCAGATCAGGGGTGGTAGCCATCCAGTCGGGTTAATGCCCTACCACCTGGCTGTGGGTTGTCGCCTCTTAGGTCACCTGGCCGCAGGAAATTGTATTCTTTCTCCGTTCCTGCACGGATAAAACACAATATATTGGCAAGAAACCGTACAGGACAGAGAAAAGTGGCATGCACTCGATTCGGAGGCCAAGACCCACTTTGGGTCACCGAGCCAAGGGAGTAGTAGTAGCAGTAGTAAGACAACATCGGTGTAGATCTGATAGAGAGTGTCGGGGTGAAGGTAAAGAAAGGAATGCTCCGGTGGTTCGGGCATGTGGAACGAGTGTATGATGAAAGAATGACTAAACAGATATACGATGCAAAGGTGAATGGATGCAGAAGTCGCGGAAGGCCACGACACACCTTCCATGATCCAATTGATCGTGTATTAGGAGAAGGTGATGTCAGGAGCCTTAAGAACAGACGAGCGTCCATGACAAGAGCTATGAATGTCAAAGAAGCAAGTGAGGTGTGTAAGAATAAGCCTGAATGGCGTTCTGTTGTTCGTGCCTACCCCGCAAGGGACCTGTCGTGAAGTTATGTATGTATGTATGTAGACATCGGTACTTGTCTGAAGAACTCGATTTACAAACATTTTTGTTTTTGCACAAATCCATCTAGCGGGGTAGTTCCACATTTAAATTTCGGGTCAAAGGGTCCTCTACTACACAATTGGACAAGGGTCATCCTTTATGGATTGCAGAACATAAAATAATTTTACGACTTCACCGTTCTGAGCTTTTGTTTTATCTGAAACACTTAAGGTTATCGGAGCTCGTACATGAAATATAGAAATAAGTACAGATTGGAGGCCGACCATCAAAATCTCGCTGAACCGAGGACCAATTTATCTCGAGACATTTTACGATATAGAAATCCATCCCTAATAAATTGGGTAAAGATTACAGAGCCTTTTTAACATATTTTTTAGATTTTATCCTAATAATTTTATTTTTGTGAGATATTTTAATATATAATAGAATCAATATATTGCCTCTTTGCGTCAATAACGTATTAAATTGCAATTTTGAAAAGAGCAAGTTTTTTAACCTTTACATAATAGTTATGTTGAAAAGAATAACCTTTTTGCTGTCAATCTTTAATTTATTACAGAAAAATAGGTTTACTTGGAAAATAAAATCGGAAACAACAGTTTTAATTATGAAGTAAAAATATGATTTGTCGGACTTATCACGTTATTGAATAAAATAATTATTATTTACTTCATTGTGCATATATGCTACATAAAAGATTAAACATTAATATTTCAATAGAAACGACAGTCTTATCGCTCGTGACGATTTGTTTCAGATAACCTTTGGATGGGTTTTTAGAAAAACAATAAAAGTCTGTAGTTGCTAAATCATCACTCGTACAATAATTTAAAAATAGTAACTGTAGTGTAATACTGGGACTACTTCACTTGTTATTCTAAATATTCACATTTATTTATCTAGATAAAAGCCATGCAAGAGTAAGTTTAGATTAGTTTATATTTATATATATATATATATATATATATATTTTGTACAAAAATGCTACATTAAATCAAGAACACTAATATACAAGTACAATCAGCGGTCTTATCGCCCATGGTGATTTCTTCCAGACAACTTTGGATGGAGTATAGGACGGACAACAAAAGTTGGTATTTGCTAAACTAGCACTCGGATAATAATTTAGTTTATTAATTAATAAATAGTAATATATATGATAATATATATACAAACATACACACCTATTATATACATACAAAAGTAAACAAAAACAGTATAGCTTGAGGTAGTCTTTAACTAATCTGTTAAAGGAAGGTAATGATCAAGTGTGCTTGATATTTAGTGGTAGTGCATTCCAGAGTTGAATGGCCTGGAACAATAATTATCAATCTCAAATCTTGGTCTCAGACTCGGGCTTAGCGACAATCGACGCGGCGGTACAACAGTAATAATCAATCAACCAACGTGCTGAATGCTACGATTCGTTATATGCTTTCATACATCTTTGCTTCTATTTTTGTCATCCGTTCAGTTGTCGTTCAAGTGTGATACAACAGTGAAGCGTGAAATAAGTTCTATATTGTTTATAATTCATTTTACTTTTGCTTATACGGTTAATATGTTTTATTATATTGATTGTACAAATATTTAATACAATGACATATTCTAGTTCAATAATATTGTATTAATATAAGTATTATTAAGGTTGCGTATGTATTTTAGTACAAAATTTATACTACCCAATTGTTTGTATTTGACCTCTATTAGTTTTGTTTATGTCACAGCTACTTTAAAAAAAATGACTCAGCGTTTGGAAATAAACTCTGGCAGGTAAATATAACCTATAAGCCTCCACACAATGAAATCTAGTATTTAAATTACGAAAATCTAAAAATTTTGGGTGGCAGCCAAACACTTAATTGAGGGATGAAATAGCAGATCTCCCTTGGTTTGCTGTTTTACATTACTTCACAGAAATTGATGAATTGAAACTACACTATGATTTGGTATAATAATGCAAAATGTGTTTCTCAA
Source organism: Dendrolimus punctatus (assembly GCA_012273795.1). NCBI lineage: Eukaryota > Metazoa > Arthropoda > Insecta > Lepidoptera > Lasiocampidae > Dendrolimus > Dendrolimus punctatus. The sequence continues at coordinate 14,074,715 of CM022540.1, read as the reverse complement.
ATCAAACGATTAAATTTCTATCAAGAGTAGTTAATTTTTCGAAAATCGATTGATACGACTTTTGTTTTTCAAAATCAGCCTCTAGACTCGTTTGAGTGTTTTTCGCTATTTCAAATCGTTCAAAATTTTGCCGTGAAGGCCTACTTGAAAAATTCACTATGTATACCATATAATATCTAGATCATAATTTAGGTAAAGGGTGATTAATATTCTTAACAAATTAGATGCTGTAGCCAACGCATGTTTATACGCAGCGTAAAGATCTGAAAACACAAATAAATAAAATACAAAATCTTCGTATTTGAATATAAGAACAAGATTATAAAAAGTCAATTTAGATTAAGTAATTATTTACTTTGATTTATTTATAAGAGAACTTCCGCATTAAATTAAGTTGTAACCTAAAACGTAAGGGTCATAATTCCACCTTTTTCCTGTTTAATTTTCCAACGTAGTAATTAATATTCCACTACAAAGCAAAAACTCATTAAGCCACTTTTTATTGCCTGAAACGAAAGCTATTAAAACAGTAGTTAACAAATTAAGAGCCTATTTATTAACCGATAATTTAAATAAATACCTTTCTTAATAATAGAGTACACGACGCATACTATTCGTGCAATAATGGAGAAAGAATTTCCTGAGGACGGTTGGCCTGTCGTAAGAGGCGGCATAAACACACCACAGCCAGCCCCACCACTGGTTTAGAGTATGCCGCCATAACAACCTCACGTTCCGGCATTAGTGGCCAGGTTTCAGTCTCCCTTTAGAGAGAGTGCACATTAGCAGCGTTGGTGTACAAATTACCATAGACGATGGTAACCATGTCCCTGTCTCCTAAACTCATGCAATAAAACATGTTTTGTTATATTATATTATCTATAAAAAGGTATGGTTAGAATAGGAAGTAACAAGGCTTTATATTCTTGTAGATAATTTAACTAAAACTATACGGGTAGTTTCCGTAAACTTTTTCTGTATCAACGTAGTAGTTATGTAATACGACTCTCCTGTAGTTTGTTTCCAATTGCATCTTACTATCCATCAGTTCCTTTGATGACGATTAAAATTACATTACATACAGTCAATACACATTTAGATAGATAAATCTATGTTGTATATCATTACAGAAAATGTAAAGCTTAGTAATATTCTAAATGTGCACAATGGGCGGTTTTATTGCTAAAAATATCTCTTAAAGCCAACCCCAAGCAGAAATAACACAGTCTGGATATGTTAAAAGTAATACATATAGTACTGTAGATTTTATTAATAGTAACGTAAAAGAATAGATAGTGAGCTATGGAAGCCTGGTAAATGTTACGGGAATGAAGGCTGTTACAGATGCGGTAATTTCCAACTCACCACCGCAGTATATCCGTGAAACGAAGCTTCTGGTTGTGTTGTTCAAGCATATGTCACGGTTCAATATTACACAAAAGGACACGCTGAATCTAAATCGGTATTTCAGGGTTACAATTTCTGCTCAAGCTAAAGTTATTATAAGTTATTTATTTATCACTACACTCCTCTTAAATCATTGGAGCGATCATAATGAAATTTTGTGTGTATTTGATTGGATTTCTGGATGGCTTAGAATTACAATTGAACCCGATAAGCGCGCTGTTGAACTTCGATTAAATAAAATCCATAATAGTAAAAAAAAAACAATCCATTTAAATTAATATATTAAAAACATCAAAATCTGATAAACTATATATAATAATGCAAAATATAAATATAAAATTGGTGCTTTTATAAAGTTTTTCGTCTTTGAAGTATGTTGGTAAGAACATCTTTCAAATGAGTTTCATAATCAAATCCATTCAACACTCAAAATCAAAACTTCGATTTAAATTTTCTCCCAAGACAGATATTTTAATAAGTTTTCCTTGAACTTAAGCGTTACGACTGAATAAATTAACAAACTATTCATTATACCACTTTGAACTTGTTTGCGTAGAACAACTTCAAAGTGGTCCCTGAACGCGTTAAATAAATTTTACATTCGCATTAATATTCATTGATAACTATCCTAAATTTCCTCAGGTAATAATAATAAAGTAATTCTTGAAACAAATCAAATAAAAGTTCAGAGTCGATCTTGTGTCTTTTGTATCACTAAGCTCACTAGAATTTTTTGATTTAGCATTCTATAATAAATTTATTTTATTCATTTATTTATTACATATATAATATATGTAGGTATGTATGTACCGTAGGCGACGGTAATTATTTCTCCATGGCCTGCCTGGTGGCATATCGTCAGCCTTTCAGCGGTACTCCAACATTAAAAAAGGCTACCACGCCTTCGTTACCAGAGCAGAAAGATACATAATTGTCATTTAATTGCGCAGAAACTTCAAAGGTGTTGTTCAATTATTTTAGTTTCATATTACGGTTACTTAAGTCAAAAAGCGTAATGGCTAGGGTACGCGTCCTAAACTCAAAGGGTGGATTCAATCTTGGCCGGAACGCATGCGCCTCTTAAGTAGTATTCTGACTTAATGTGCATATTGTTAAAATTACCACGTGCTAACAACGGCGAAGGAAAATATCGTGATGAAACCTGCGCATGGAAATAACCGATGTGTTAAACCTGCCAAGCCGCCTTGGACAAGTGTGGCAGGTATACTGTCCATCATCATCATCATCCGAGCATTAAATCCCGGTTGCGTTGGGAGCTTTCACTCCGACGCCCAGGGTTCGCTTTCCTACTTTTTCTACTCCACTTCGCAAAAGAAGCGGAGTTTCCTAGTTTGAGTGTGGACTCGCGTCGTTAGCCGTGCCCGCCCTTGACACGGTAGCCCTTGCCCACTTGTCGCAGGTGTAGGGCGATGTGCCTGCGCGTCGTTTTGCGGCGACGCCCTAGCCATACCCAACGTTCTACCAAGACTAACCATGAATGATGTGGAGAGTATTGGTTTTAAATGTAGCGGCTGCCATCCGACCTACACAACCCATATAGGGAAGCCAGGAATGGAGAGTGGTATGTGGGAAGGAGTAAAGATGGAGGATATGAGGATGAGGAGAAGGGGGGACACCACTGTCACGGAGCAAAGGGAAATTAACTGCGGCCGCGTCGAGGACCTCGGGCTCGCGTACCCGTGTGTACTATAAAATATCGTACAGGCATTTTACAGGCGGCACCCTCTGAGGGCAAGGCTGGCAGGTATACTGTCCGTGCCCCTATAATGCGAGACCCGAGCCCAGCAGTGGGACATTTATGGCCTGTTATTATTATTATTATATATATTACGGTTACTACTGGTTTGTATATTATATTTAAGAAAAAATATGTTACTCTGTCACTAGTGAGAACTACAAGCACAGTGAACTGAATGCATCTTCTAATGAGTCTTTTTTGCACATTCCCAGCTCTAGTGGTTAGAGATTTTCGTTTATTATTTCACTGTTGTTCCCAGGTTTGGCCGGCACACGGGTAAACTACGCACAAACTCAGGCTTGTTTTGCATAATTAGATAAAGCGTCCGTTAGGAACAATGAATTTACGGAGGCCATCAATGTATATGAAAATTTCTCGGGGCTCCCTCAGTGATTAACAATTTGCCCTAAAGTGACCAATCTACCTAAAATGTTTATTGAGTTACGTGACAATAATTTGTATCATTGTTTATTTTCCCTTTTTGGGGTAATTTAATATTTTTTGTAAATCGTTTTACATAGGTGCCATTGTTGAAACTTAACACAAAAGATCATAATTTTACACAACACATAAATAAGTATTTTTCCTCTTATGTATTTGTTCATATCCTGTGTTTAAAACCAGTTATAATCGATTCTTCACATCTTCGATCTATTCACAACCTACGTTTAAGCAACTAACTCTTGTTCGAGTATTTGCTTGTATTAAATACACAATCTGTTTTTGCTAATTAGTTGATTTTAAACTTTTAATTACTATTTGCATCCCTGAAAGGATAAAAAGATGTGAAACAAAATAATACATACATACATACATACATAACTTCACGCCAGGTCCCTTGCGGGGTAGGCACGAACAACAGAGCGCCATTTAGGCTTATTCTTACACACCTCACTTGCTTCTTTGACATTCATAGTTCTTTCCATGCACGCTCGTCTGTTCTTAAGGCTCCTGACATCACCTTCTGCTAGTACACGATCAATTTGATCATGGAAGGTGTGTCGTGGCCTTCCGCGACTTCTGCATCCATCCACTTTTGCATTGTATATCTGTTTAGTCATTCTTTCATCAAACATTCTTTCCACATGCTCGAACCAATGGAGCATTCCTTTCCTTACCTTCACTCCAACAAAATAATAAATTTGTTATCTAATGTTTTTACTAACCATGTTTTTAAGCAAATATGTTTTGATTCATATTTGATTAAAATATTTTTTGTAGACAGTGGATTGGGAGTTCAACGCGTCATTGAAAATATCAAACTTAATGTTTAATTCAACATATTCGTAACGCCATCTAGCGAAACTGGAACTAACCACGAGAACAACACATTAAAATCGCGTTGTCACTGTCGCTGCGTGATCGTAACGGCATTTTTTCGGCTATATTCATTTATCCCTCTGCCGCTGTGGTTGAGTGGGTTAAGTCTTAGCCGGCAGATCTCGCTGGAATGCCGAGGCTTCGGGTTCGGTTCCTGGCATGGTCAATTTCGGAAACGAACTTCATGCTATCTAAGTGTCTGAAATCGGCCTCAGAGTTGTCCATTGTACATCACCTACAACACAAGCGTAAATTGCTTAGCTTGGGGGTAAACAATCTCTGTCTTGGTCTGCCGATTATTACTTTTATTATCCTTCAGGATCAGTTCGTGTTCTGGATGGAAAGGTACCCTATGTCCTTTCCTAGACTTCTAACAAAGTGTATGCCAAATTTAATGATGATTTGTTGCGTAGTTAAGGCGCGAGAGCATTACAAACAAATAAGCTCACATTCGCATTTATAATATTAGTACGTGTTACCCGCGACTTCGTCCGCGTAGATTTTGGATGATAAGTCCCGTTAAAATCAACAAAAAAATTGAAAATTTCGTTTTTGATGAAAGCACCGTGTTTATTTCCATAATATAATTGTTACCGTTAAGATTGGAATAATTAATAACAGTACTTCTTATAAAACTAAAAGTTAATTTTAAAAATAAATAAACTAAACTATACTATGAATAAAGCTATACCTACTTATAAATTACCATAAATCTATAAATAAAAAAAATGACTCCAAATCGCTGTCGGCGGGAGGGTGCTCAAAATGCTGTTGCTTTCATATGCATTTAGTAAAAATCTATTCTTTTGACATTACAAAGAGACATTGATTTTTTTATTTATCTGTATAGTTTGAATTCAACTATTTTCAGTATTTCTGGCTTAAAGGCCTAGTTTTCAAGCCATAAATGCTTTAATAAAAAAAGTATTTTCTTTTTAATTGTCTGTGGCAAAGCCAAAACGATGTCTTATATTTTTTTGCTAATTAATTCTCATTGGTTGTTTATCAATGGTATTAAGAAATGTTTATATACCAGACTGGGGTGTTTTGCTTCACCAGGCTCTTCTAAAAGTGTTCAATCTTTAACTACTTAGGTACTAACTTTACAAGAGTACAATGTTATTTAGAATCTTTAAAAACCTTTTAAAAAGTTACAATTAACAATTTCTACTCAGACATCTTTAGTTTCAAGAAAAGTGCTTTTGTTCTTTTTAATTAACTTGCTTAAAAACTCCTTAGTTTCTATTATTTCTTAAAGCAGTCTATTGCTATTAATGTTTTTAGAGGGTTCATTAGACAAGGTTAACAAAGCCGACTTGGTTGTCTTGTTAATACCTTTTTAAAGTTTCATACATATTGGAAATTGTAAATCTATTTTCTTTAAAAGATATCACAGCATGAAATTATTACTCAATGATACCCAAGATATTACTTACAATAAGAGATATTTAAAAAATCTGCTGATGAATCAAGTTAGTACAATGAATTCATTAAAGGTAAGATATCAAGTGATTGATTTGTACCAGTCGACTACCCCGTACCAGCAACCTAAAATATAGGATAGTCTAAACTAATCTGGCAGTGAAGATGGTTCATACATTCAGATGTTCATAGATATTTACAATAGAATATAATATTATTTATTGAACACAAAAAATAATACACGTGAGTTAACAATTATACGACAATAATACAATCGGTGGTCTTATCACTAACAGCGATTTCTTCTTGACAACTTTCTTTAACTTTTTACAAGTCAAATTGTAGTAAATAGAATATCTTCTTTATCAACCCATCTACATAGTCACCATTACCGATCTAAGTTATATAATAACAAACCCAGCTTTTTATTACTCCTCGCTGTTGTCAGAGATATGACTGATGGCGTGTTCATGTGTGATAAAACGTTACCGACGACGCAGCGCCGCCTCCAGCTCCGGCTTCAAATTGCGTTATTAATATTTAACATCTACATTATTATTGCAACTGTATTAAACATATAAAGGGAATGAAAACAGGTACAGAATTAAGCATGATTTTTTATGTCTAATCGGCTGAATCGGTAATAAGAAATTAGGTAACGAGATAGAAGACACTACACATACTGACAATTTATTGAAGACTAGAGTTTACTCCGCGGCTACGCCGCGTGTAAACTTAGTCGCGTGACCCTAGGCAGTAATTATATTTAACGTACACAAAAACTCTCTGAAAGAGAGTATCGGGGTGAAGGTAAGGAAAGGATTGCTCCGGTGGTTCGGGCATTTGGAAAGAATGTATGATGAAAGAATGACTAAACAGATATACAATGCAAAAGTGGATGGATGCAGAAGTTACGGAAGGTCACGACACATCTTCCATGATCAAATTGATCATGTATTAGCAGAAGGTGATGTCAGGAGCCTTAAGAACAGACGAGCGTGCATGACAAGAGCTATGAATGTCAAAGAAGCAAGTGAGGTGTGTAAGAATAAGCCTGTATGGCGCTCTGTTGTTCGTGCCTACCCCGCAAGGGATCTGGCGTGAAGTAATCTATGTATGTATGTATGTAAAAACTTTATTCTGTTTTTTTACATATAAACAAAGAAACTAAATATATATAGGTGAGTCTAAGCCACCCTGATTTGAAGTAATACAACGAGTGATATAATGTTTATGGTCAAATAAAAAAACAATTATCCGTGCAGGAACGGAGCAAGGATACAATTTCCTGCGGCCGGGCGGCCTGTCGTAAGAGGCGACTAAATAACACGCAGCCAGGTGGTAGGGTATTTCCCCGTCTGGATGGCTACCACCCCTGGTCTAGAGTATGCCGACATAACAACCTTGAGTTGTATTGCAGCATTAGCGGCCAGGTTCAAGTCTCCCTTTAAAGAGCGGATTGATACCAACTTTTAGTGTCGCAATTGTCCATAGGCGGTGGTAACCACTTTCCCTCAGGTGCGCCATCTGCCTGTCTGCTGAACTTATACAATAGAAAATACAAGGGTAATCTTAGGTTAAGCAATTTAAAAACCTACATAATATTATATATTAATAAAATAAGCATTACACCGTAATACAATTTTGAGCAATAGGCAAGTGTAGAAAATAGAACTACTAAATGTCTTGCAACTCTGAATACCTTACCACAAAAAAAGTAAGGGTCTTGGGTTTAGGTTTAAAGTAATTGCTTATATTAAGAATAACGTTGTATAATTCGATCTTAAACTAAGCTTCAATTCTACCAATTACCCAATAAACCGTAACTGAACGTTAAGTACTGATCCCACTAATTGCATTAACATTCGACTTTAGAAGCGGCAAATAGAGCGTCGTTAATTGGAAAGTGAACTTCTTTACTCAAGCAAACGCGTCACGTAGTGTATAAAGTAGTGGGAGCAATATGTACAGTTGTTTCTCGTCCAATGAAGAAACGTTCAACGGTCTCGCATTCTCTCCAATGCGGCAAAATATATTCAGAAAAATTCTACATGCACTAAAAATAAAAAATAAACCGTTCTTCTAAATTACTGACTTCTATTAATAGCATTGGACATTCTGGTCTAGTTTTATTTTGTGTTCTAAAATGAAAAAAATATATAGACCGGATACCGAGCTCTGAGAGTAAAGCTGGCTAAAGGAAGCCGATTTCGTTACAGGAAGGTGATCATGCCGCAGTGCGTATCGATAACTGAGAATTAAAAGTTAAATTAATAGGGATAAAGGTAGGCCAAAAAAGATGGGTGGATTGTATGAACATTATGAAGAATGCAGAAGGAAAAGACATATTGTGTCAACTCAAGTGTTTCTTTTTTTAATCAACATTTAATCATTCTCTTTAGCCCCAAGCTGAGCTAGATACGCTTGTGTTATAGGTAATATACAACAGACTAATCTGGGACACCGATCTCAGATACCCAAACCACAGAAAATTACGGTAATATCGTTTTACGAATTTTACCATGCTAGGAATCTAACCCAGAGCCTCTGTGTTCCAGCTAACTTGACCGCCTAAGACTAAGCCAGCTCAACTACAGAGACTGTCAATTGGGAGAAGGTGAAAGAAAAAGAAGAAGAAAGGGGGAATAATTTTACTACTAACCACACAAAATCAAACAACGTGTATATTATATTTGTATTTTTTTAACCAATATAAATATTATATATCCCCTTCCAATCCCTCCCAATACAATCAAATCACTTCTAACCAAATTATTTTTTTTATACGGGGAAATCCGTTTGAGGAACATAAGCCGTGCGAGTTGGAAAGGTCGCAGCTCGTGTGTGGGATTCCCTAGGCGAGGGTGGCACTAGGACCTTACGTGCTAAGTGCTATTACCACGCCGCAGTTAGAGATACCCTCTAAAACCCCTGTCCGATCCTTTGGCGTCCTTCGTCCGGGCTGCGAACTCGCTCGCGCATTCACCTCCGGCCTCGACGGACGGCGGCCGGGCCCTTTCCGGGTTGACCTCATCATATGGTAGACGGAGATCTGGGTCTCTCCGGCTACCAATCTTACCTCAAGGTGAAAGAGGACGCTCGGATTGGTCCCTCCTCTCCGGCCTTTATGTGCGGGTATGATTTCGGCTGGAGGTCGTCATGGACGACCTTCCGTCTCCGTCGTCGGCTTTGGCGGGAAAGGAGTGTGGCGGACTGCTCTCTTTCCCTCTCCGCCCCTTCTTTCGCAGACATGACGACCTCGCAGAAGGAGGCGGCTGCATCCACGCGTCGGCGCTATCAACCATATCCTTCACCACGGCCGGGAGGGACAAATCCGCCCTGATTCCAGTGCCACCTACCGGATCTAATTGTGAATCTAAAGAATCCCCGGAGCCACTCAAACTTATGTTTTTACACCTTGGGTTACACTATTAAAGTTTTATTAGGGGTACCCATTTTTTTGCTTATAATAAGTATGATATATATATATATATATATATTAATATGGGATAATGTATCGTTTTAATGGTGAAAGAATCCTTGAAATCGCTCTAGTAGTTTTTGAATGTATTTGTTACAAAAATACAAATATTTCCTCTTTACAATATTAGTTTAGATAGGTTCTGAATATTCATTATATAAATTTTTTTAGTTGTATTTTTAGTTTAATGTAGTAAATAAACTAATGTGTATATTTTCAATTTATGATTAACAAGTCTTATGTTAACATCCTGCCCAATCTGACGCCAAATATAAACATTGTTTCTATTCTTTGTAACAACGCTGTCACTCACCGACTTTGTGTTTCAAAATAGAAAATAGGATTCCTTTTGTATAACTTTGCAGCTTTGTTTTGTTGCAGTACATTTTAATTTATTTTCACGTCAAGCAAAATGGGAGCTCTGTTTTACAATTTTCTAACAACGGTGCACTAAAGGAGCGCTATTTGATGTCCACAATTGTGTTTTATTTGAATCTAATTTAAATATATAGTTTATTGTACGAAAATAAAGACATAGTTGATATAGTTGATATTGTATACTTTAATCCGTGGTTTTATCCGTGCAGGAACGGAGAAAGAATACAATTTCCTGCGGCCCGGCGGCCTGTCGTAAGAGGCGACAAAACAATCCACAGCCAGGTGGTAGGGCATTTGCCCGACTGGATGGCTACCACCCCTGGTCTAGAGTATGTCGCCATAACAACCTTGTGTTGTGTTCCGGCATTAGTGACCAGGTTCCAGGCTCCCTAAAGAGAGCAGCAGCGCATTCGTAGCACCTTTGGTGTTGCAAATGTCCATAGGCGATGGTAACTGCTGTCCATCAAGTGGGCCGTCTGCCTGTCTGCTGATCCCCTGCAATAAAAAAAAATAAAAAATAATATTAGTTGTGGGCTTAATAGTGACGGCCAAGATAAGACTAGACAACATTAAAAGTACAAAATAAGTGTACTGAAAATTTCAACTATACGTACTTAAATATGTGTGAGACCTATATTATACTTGACATAATTACATACCTATAATTATTGTTTAATTCTTAAAAGTAAAATTATATGCGTTTCAACGTCTATGGTTTGAGTGTATTAATTACATTTCTGAATTTCTGACTGATTTGATCTAAAAATATGATTTTAATAATTAAAAGCCCATACAAATTATAGTAATATTTTTCTGCCTCAAAAACCGAATAAAGAATTACAGTTCCTGGCACGAATTTTCTTTAAAAAAATAGACATATCCTTTTAATGTATAATGCATATTGAGTTTGAGTTCGTGTGTCAATTATGTATGCAGTGTGTGTACATATATATTTATTAAATTAATTACGAGAATGGGCGGCAGAGGGCGCATGTAGAGACAGCAGTGGGGGTTTAACGGGTTGCGGGGGCTGGCTTGTATCGACTGTCGCCCGCGCACCTCTAGCAATCTTTGGTCCGCAATACACATGGCTGTAAATGCGTGTTTTGGTTGCCTACGAACGTTCTCAGCCATTTCTTTTCGGGTAAATTTCTCTTCTCGTTTTATTTGGTGGAGCACAATGAGATTTATTGATCGTTAGCATTAGAATGAGATATTTTTGTCGCCAAGTGGATTGCACAAAAACTGTGCCGGGAATTATACTAATGGTGCATTTTAAACTATAGTAGAAGTGCAGTGGTAACAGAACATACTAGCTTTTTAGAGCTTCATTCTTTATTGGTCTACTGTCACTCCTTGTACTGCAAATGCTTACTAATATTTATCCCGTAATAAAACTATGCACATGTGTACATATAATTAACTAAGTATAATCCATCTCGCAAGCAACTATTCTCAAACAAGCCCTCGTTATATAACCATTTTGAAACAACGAGCAAGGCCACAAGTCAACTGGACAAATGTCCCACAAGAATGGTGCTGAATTTATTGCGACTATTCGTTAACCTACCAAGACGGACACAAGGAATGTGTCTTCAACCCCCGAAGCCATTAAGTGTGGTTACAATTAATTTATACTTTTCATTTTAGTACTGAATTTGGTCAAGAATTTCTTTTCAAGTAGAAATCTTGTGCTACGAAGATTTGAGAAATCTTTATTCTTATCTTTTATAACTATACTAGCCCATAAAGGTTCTACAACTAAGACCGAGGCAGATACCCACTACAGTTTTTCAATGTGAATTAGCGAGTTTCACACGTCAGAATCTGAAACTGCCGATTGTTTTTAAATGTTTTTCTTCACTCTAATGCTATCATAATAGGATTATAAATATATATATTTATCTGTATTTGGGGTACCCAAATCTTATAAAATTACTGAACATATATTATTTAGACCACGTTTTTGAATTGAATACAAAATCATATAGAAACATTAAAATAGTCAATTAAATCGGTATATAAGATTATATTTTCTTAAGTTTTCGCGACTTGTATACATAATAAAAACGTTTTAACGGTTTTAATTTTTGTTATTCCGACGGATACAGAGAACTAGTTTTATTATGAATATATAAATTTATAAGTATATAAGTTAAAAAATGTCAAGCTTCTGTGACATGTATTATGGCCACGTACACTATGTTTTGTTTTTTAGGGTTTCACTACTGAATGGTGAGAAATAAATACTTGCCTAAATAAACTAAATTACCGCGCTTAAACCGTTAAAACGTAGTTTTACTAAATAGTTTCCTGTTAAAAATCTATAAATACCCAGTAGTTTTTGATAAAATCATTGTACAGTATATAAATAGACGAATGGATAGACGGACGGTTAGTGTTTGGTTAGGAATGTGAAAATGAAAAAAAAAAATTATCTCAAGAAATATATAATATTATATTGTTCAACAATTTAAAAAATGTATATTTACAATACTTCTTGGCAAAACAATATGCGGCCTTATCGCTAAAAGCGATCGATTCCAAACAACCTAATTTAAAGGAAATTCTTAAGTAATCTGGCTTTGTAGATAGAGAAGAAAATGTTATCACGTCTAATATTTAAGTTAAGGCGATTCAGTATAAATATACAGAGTGTTTTCTAATATTTATTGTACCTAAACAATATTTTAAATGTTATTATTAACCTATAATTGTTTACAAGGTAAACTTCCAAGGAACGCAAAAGCAACTTTTTGATAAACAAATTTACTTTGTGCTTACAAGCATTTATGTTATTACTTTTTGAAGTGTAACTTCTTTACAATTATTGTGATTTGAAACTCGATGAAACGAAAAAGCAGGTCTAATCCTGCGAGAGAATGAATGAGAAAGAATACATTATATTTAATCATTTAAATGTAATGCTCATACAGAGAGAGTTGGAAATGTTTTGACATTTTTCATTAATAAGAATTAACGAAAACACTAAATTTAAAATTTAGCTTTAAAACACGAAATTTGAAGACAAATTTCGTGTTTTAAAGCTTATTAAATAAATTATAATGTTACGAGTGTGGGACTCGAATTAAAATGCCGTTGGAATTACTACAGTTTTTTTTCATTATATTTTATTTAGAACTACACAAACACGTATAACACAGGTATAAATATAACTGAACACAATCAGTTCAAACGTAATGCGCGATTCAAAAACACGCACAAAGTGCGTCACTATATAGGTTATCGAATGTACACAAGTCTCGCCTTGGTCGTGGTTCCCGCTAGACTGAAGATCTCTGCATTGGGCCATTGCTTTATAATGTACCGATGCCATACATATGTCTACCTAGCAAGCACCGACGCAATTTCCCAGAAAACGTAATCCGCACACCTGCGTAATTAATGCTGCGAATGGCCATAAACGAGTACAATACACAATAGGCTGTTGTCTAATTACAAAATTAAAACACAAAATAAACAAAAAAAGATAGGCATAAAACAGCTTCAATGTTATTAGCTCAAACGCCGCGACAGGTAATAAATGTGCTTTGATACAGGTATGGAGGTGGCTCAACTTGTAACAATAACGACATAATATATGAAATGTGACGTCACGAAGTTCAAAATCTCGCACACCCCTTAGTTTCACTTCTACTACGTGTGATCTACATACACACAATTTTTTAGTATAGAAAATATAAGAAATGTCCACGCATATCGTAAGAAAAAATAAGAACAGGATTGCTCTTGTATAAACTACGTAACTTACGCCCAGGTGGAACAAAATAGTACTGCAACATTTTTTTGTCATTTACTTGGTTTTAAGTTTTAGGAACGCCTTGGGTTATTCTTTTTATTCATACCATACTGTTGCGGAAAATATTGAGGTATGTGGAATATAATGCTAATATTAGATCGGCCAACCAAATTTAATCACTTTGGTCATGAAGCATAAAACTGAAAGGGTATAACAACATACTCGTATCATTCAATTGATGAGTCATGAATGAGTCAACTTTATGTTTGTATATCACTTTGGTTGATTCATCTAAATTGAAGATAGAAATGAACCGTCTAATATTAGCTTGGAAGTTTAATACTTGTTTATATGTATGACAACCAATTATAGTGTACTAGATCTGCCCGCGACGTCGTATACGTGGAATTTTTTTTCAAAACCCCCCAATTTTGAAATATTCTTCATTGGTGCTCCGCTCCTATTGGTCTTAGCGTGATGATATACAGTCTATAGCCTTCCTCGATAAACGGACTATCTAACACTGAAACAAGTCATTGTTTAGATAGTCAGACCAGTAGTTCCTAAGATTAGCGCGTTCGATCAAACAAACAGACTTCAGCTTTATATATTAGTATAAGATTATTTTTCACAGTTTTATTAAATAACTCTTTAGTGCTTAATAGATAGTACCTTCTTGTCATATTTCATACATGTCCATAAATGTAGACTCAGTATTTTCCCTAAAAATGATTGTGACACACACAGACTTACAGACTGATAGACAGGCCACCAGACATGACGCTTTTATAATGCTTTCACTTTCACCAAAATTGGTCGTAGAACCGTATTAAATAAAATCCCATCCATTTGCATGTAAGTGGCGCTACAAGTAGTTTTTATCTTGCTTTTCGATGATATATTTTTAAGAAACTTAAATCTTTGACTATTTTAGTCAAAAAATATGTTACGCCTAAAATCAAATAAAATCAAACAAAGAGAAATAAGATGATGTACTTTATATATTCGGTTGGAAATTGTATTGTACCTACAGATTTAAATTAACTTAAACATTTGCTCTCTTGTTCGTAGAGAGTTAGAGTAAGATTGAACGCTTCTTTAAGAACCATAAAGAAGCGTTCAAACTTACTTTAACTGTCTATGAATAAGACCACCATAAAATACGAATTATAGATACGACCAATCTCTCAAGATCTCAAACATAAAAATGATCTGAAGCAACCCTACGTGAATGAAGGGGGAAGCCCCGGAATTCCGAGTATTAAAAGCATTAAAGGAAACTGTTCCGAACTTATTGAAGCAATCAGATTGCGCGGATACCGTTCCACATTAACGGAATTCTTCCCCGTGCCCAATAGCATTGAGAGCCCATTTAAACTTTTTCCCACGACAGGATACTCTTACCCCACTCCACTCTTTGAGAAATAAATACGCTTTACAATCCCTAACTTTTGCGACTACTACACATAATAGAATTATGTTTAATTATATTTTGTGTATGATGATTAAAATATGTTCTTCAGTGGAACTAAAATAGTTTTGAGTTTAAATGTTGTTAATTGTTTTTACTGTAGTTTGTCTGTATTTCACAGTTAACCATCTCAGAAATTCTAATATAATGTAACTTACTACATTAAAGTTATCTTGATCTATATGGATCTGGTGTCCAAGTGTATATATAAAATTATTATTTGACATATAATTTCTGAGAGATACTTAAAATAAAATTTAATTGTTAAGAGATTCATTGCGTATTTTTTGAGATGTTGAATAAACGTATTCATTTTATGGTTCAGTAGCCAAAAGGTACATCTCTACATGGACACTTAATTATATGTGTACTCGTGCTTAATTTAGATGTATTTTGTGTATTTAATAAAAATGTCTATAAAATGTATTTAAGAAAACTATTTCTAACCATACCTTATAGGTATAATTATGTATTTTCTTTTTGAAAAGCTAAGAATGTCATAAAAAAGATTTCGGTCGCGTCTACTGTGACCCACATTTTGCCTACTACAAAGGAAAGATCATATTTTTGCGCTTTAAAATTATGTCATTCATTTTATTTTTTGCTATTACACCGCCTGTATTATATTCGAGTCACGTTGACCCTTTTCATAAATACCTTTTCTTAAACATTGCGGTGCGTTAACACGGAAAATGAATGAAAACGAGGCTGGATACTTTATGAATTTGTTTTATTTTATTATTTTACAATTCTACTTAGGTACAATATCCCGGACTTCCCCTATCTGTGCCTACCACTACATCCGCGCGTGACTTGAACTTTATATTTATATATTCACACCTAATAAAAAAAGATGAATGGATTGTGTGAAGGATGATATGTGGTGTGACAGAAGATGTATGTTAGAGTAAGAGGAGTGTGGAAGGAAAAAACGTATTGTGCCGACCCCAAGAAATTGGGATATGTTGAAAGAAAAAAAAAAGAGATATTCACAGATAAGAAAGATTTCCGTAAAGGTGATAAATGTCTCCTGTTTCCGTTATTCAGCTGCGGAATCGTAAAAAAGTTAACTAGATAGCTCAAAAACGAAAAAAATTCAACAGCATATACTATTTTTTTAGTTCGCCCATTTTGTTTTTTTATGAATTTCCCGAGTCGTCGTTTAAAACTTCGACAAAAAGAATAACGGATCAGTATGGCAACCCAGCAAGGTAGTGTCAGTCTTCTAGGCACCTTACTTATAGATGAAAATGACCTTGGCTCAGTGTTTTACTCATAATCTCACCTCTTCTCTATCCGTCCAGCGATATTTTTGGACCGGACTCCAACCAGCCAGCCGTCCCAAATATATTTTTCTCATGCTCCGAGTCTCTCCCGTCCATTCTGCGTGCTAGTAGAGAAGGTTAGCTATTTTTTTTATTATGTTATGCTCGGTCATGATATTTTCTAACTCCTCTTAGTTGAACCCACGCCAACGAAAGGCAAATGAAGCCGCAGACGAAGCCAACGCAGAGCACGCGAAGGCCGTCGGATGCCGCAGACTGGCCAACGAGAGCCGTTGAGAGACTACCGTTAGGAAAGCTCCAATGGCTCCAAACCCCGCTACCGACGGGTAGTTGTCCGTCGAGTAGAAGCCGGGACAAAGAGGTTTTCCTCGAGGCCCAAGCCTCCTCGCTGCCTCAAATAGCTAAGAGGCAAAATACCACCAAAAAATATAGTTGGACCCTAAATCTAATGGAGGACATTCCTTTCATTATTTATTTTGTATTAATGAATATTCATTAATACAAAACAATTAATTACTAGTACAGTAGAGCATATGCTCTATTGTATTCTAAACCATGCAGTTAACAGAACGAAAAAATTTTAGTACAAAATTTTAGGCGTTCTTATTGCTATTAGCGATTTCTGACAAAAAATCTTTAGTTTACATGAACAAGAAGTTTGATAAGAACAGTGACATATTGCATAATTCTCATTTTATCCTGTAATACATGTAATAAAACTGTTGGGGGTCGAATTTTTGTACAATGAAAAAAATCTAAAAACCGAGTCAGGGCGATGTAAGAAGTGAAATAGAAGTAATTTTGTTTTTTTTTTGTTTCTCTGTTTGTACGGGCTAATCTCCAAAACGACTGACCGATTTAAATGATTTTTTATGGTAGTAGCTTATATTCCTGGTCAACATAAAGGATACTTTTGATTCCGTAAAATTAAAGAGTTCCCCGGGGATAGTTAACAACACTTTCCACGCGGACGAAGTCGCGGGCAGAAGCTAGTCTTATAATAAACAAATATCTACATACATGCTATAATAGACATACTACATTCATCGATCATTTTATTTTTTAAAAAACTTGAGAGATGTAAAGGGATACCCAGATGGAACGAAGTTCCTTTCGATTAATTAGTGAAGGAATTGTATTTTTTTAAGTTATTATATTTTTTTTATTATTAACAAATAAATATAACGTAATATTCTCAATTTTCGTAATAATGAGAGAGGGAGAGAGATACAGACAGAGAAACACGCGCACGCCGCACGGCTTACAACTATAGTAAAAGGTGTCGTTACAACTTTTGGTCTTAATTTTTTCCGTCTAGCCCCTTTCGCAACGCGCGATAAGGTAGGTTTATGTATACGAGATTAAACATCTATGCATATTAATTTTGTAACAAAATCAACTTTTACATCGAAAGCAGGCAACATCGAAATGTCCGTGAATAAATTCGAAACATCTGTAACTGGGGTACGAAATAAATTGGATTTAGATCGTAACTTAAAGAATGTTAATGGAAATAAGAGAAAAACTACAAAACCGTTGAAAATTCCTTACGTTATTGAAATAAGGCTATATTTTCAAGTGGTACGCTTTCCAAGTCGAAGCCAACGTTAATAAAGAAATGGTGGAATTCCTTGAATCTCAGTCTGCACAGTAAACCCTGTTTTGAAACTTGATTAAGTTTCGATTTTTTGAAATGACAGCTTTACGATTAAAGTATTGTTTGAACTCAAGAAATGTCAATTTAATTCAAGAGATGTAATTATTTCTTAGTAGAGAACTTTTTGTAAGCCCAGTGGGTTTCGTCTGCCTTTTACATCTGGATTTTCACGAATGTTTGATCTTTAACAGGATCAAGTATTTATAAATATTAATGTTTTGTAATAATCTTCAAACGTTAGACTAATTTCTAACACGCAACCTCTGTGAAATTGTAGGTCTTGGACTGACCTGATGGGGTTAGAGTTCAGGTGTCACGAAAACCTGAAAAGCCACTTTCAGTAAACTGTTGTTGAACTGTTTTACTCACAAACTCATAATATATTGTTACGAGTTAACCGGAGTCGAATTAAAATGTCGTTAGAATTACTATTAGAACTATATAAACACGTAGAACACAGATACAAATATAACCAAACACAACAAATCCAGACGTAAAGCAGAAGGCCGTAATTCAATAAAACGCGCCAAGTCCATCACTATTAGATCCGCGATTGTAATATTCTCATCTCGCTTTGATCTTGGTTCGCGCTAGACTACCGCGCGATCAGGCCGGCCGGCGTTTTATACTACACAAATAGAAATGAATCCGCAACATCTGGCTAATGATGCTAATGAGCGAGTTCAATGGACAATAGACTATTCTCAACAGTAATTAGAAACGTATACTAATAAATAAGTGAACAAAAGAAGACGATCATAAAAGGGATTACAATAGTTTCAATGTTATTAGTTCAAATGCCGATGGGTAATTAGTGTGTTTCTATAAATCTATACGTGGAATTTGTTTTTGTCGGCGCCTAGGTCGTAACAATATCTTATGAGAATTTTTAAATTTTTAGCTATATTTATGCTTTATAATAATGTACTATTTTAAATTTGGCAAGA
This sequence comes from Dendrolimus punctatus, assembly GCA_012273795.1. Lineage (NCBI taxonomy): Eukaryota > Metazoa > Arthropoda > Insecta > Lepidoptera > Lasiocampidae > Dendrolimus > Dendrolimus punctatus. The sequence continues at coordinate 14,055,827 of CM022540.1, read as the reverse complement.
AAAGCGTTAGAACCAGAAATCTTCTCTTACTTAATATTTTATATAAATAATTAATACTAATATTTTAAGTGCGAAAGTTTGGATGGATGTTTGTTCCTTAATCAGGCTAAAATGGCTGAACAAATCTGGATGAAATTTGGCACAGAGATAGATGAACTAGCACATAGGCTACTTTTTACCTTGGAATTTTTTGAACGTAAATGAAGCTGCAGGTAAAAGCTATTAGAATATACAGCAACTAGTTATTATAAGTTGGTATTTGGTAAGTATAAACCAAAAATAAAGCAAATAAAAAAAGCATTATGTTTGAAGGTGTGCTAATTGAATAAATTGCCAGATGATCTACGAAAATGTAAAAATACAAACTTTTTCAAGATAAAACTAAAAAAACCTTTTATTAAAACAAATATAAAACAATAAACCACAACATAATTCTATTCTGTTATATAGTGTTAAGAATTATACTGTATTAATTAATAATTATTATCTTAATCTTATTTTAAGTGAACTACATATTCTTATGAGAACTAAAGTATTTTAAACCCAATAAAAATATATGTATAAATAGATTATATACAGCGTGTTTCAGACCTTACGACAATAAATCAGACCACGATTTCTTCATGACGTACTCTGCCCAAATACAAAAATGAATCAAGGTAACTTCTTTGGTTTAGCCACAGGACCTCATTTTTCATTTCAGAATATTACAACAACATGCATCAGTTATTGTGTCTAAATCGGTAGGTTAGTGACCAATGTATCATGTTGCCAGCTCGTCTCTTCATCATTAAACGCGGAAGTTGTTAATTCTTACGCTCTCGCTCGCGAACAAATATTTACAAGATGTTTTGTTTTTTATTCCCTTTTTATCGTAATTAATTTGTTCGGAAATTTCAAAATTTTAATTTTGACATTACGGTTGATTTAATAGTACCAAAAAATTTGTATGGAGTACAACCGCTAAAGTAATGATTTATTGTCATTTGAAATGAAACACGCTGTATACATAATTGTAAACACCTTAAGGACTCTAATTAAGCGTTGTTTATTATCGTGACCCGAGCTTGTGAAGTCAGAGTGTCTTTTTTCGCCATCTCCTCCATTATATAATAAAATAGAGATTATTGTATTTTTCTTTCTTTAATTTTTCTTTCGCGGAATTAATAAAAAGAGTCATCTTTTATTTTATTTTATTTATTTCTTTTCCACAGAATTTAAAACTATTACATTTTTTTTTCTATTACAGTCTTTGTATATATTTATTACTTATAATCTATTATTCAATTTTTATACTTTTTTATGTTTTGTCATTATTTCTATTACTTCTTATCTATTTAACTCAAACAAATTATACACATTTCCTCTTATTACTATTCATTTATATATTTTTTATTACTAATCTAAAGATACCTAAACGCTCCAAAGACTACGCGTTTTATAGTTAAAATCTATAAACGAATACGACGGTTCTGTAAATTAATTACAAAATATATTTTAAGGCCGATTTCTCCATCATCATATAAAAATTATTAGTTGAATAAATTATAACCTGAGTGGATTCCAAAGTTATACCATTTAACTGTTTTATACATGCAATCGACATCAATTAATCCATGATCGAAAAATCGGCCCTCAATCTATTTCTCCATTGGTACACTAAATTCAAAAGCATTTTAAAAGTTTCGATATTAAGTCGTAAATAACTTAAATTGATTGATACAATATTTTCCACTTTAAAAGTTTCCAAGTCTCCCTTTGTGGCCCGCTGAAATTTTCTTAAAAATAAGTGAGTACTTAGAAAGAAATTAATCTGACGCTTTTAGTTGGAAACTTAGGTACTTAATTTAAAAGTAAAAACTAATCGTTTTTATAAAATGATCAAAGGGAGCTTAAAATAAAAACTCCCTGATAAATTGAATCTTATAATCACAATCGGAAATACTGTAAGCGTTTGTATAATTAAAATAATGGAATTAAGACTAAGGTGTACAAAACGATGTAAAAACTACTTAGGTACAGGTGAAAACAGATTGCAATTTATTATCTTCACTGCTGCTTTTTAATTAAACACTAATAAAGAAAATAACAAAAACAGTGTAACTAATAAATATTTTTCCCGTCCGTTAGTGTATGTTAGAATAATAAAATTTTGGGCGAAACGAATCTTTTCATAAAATGAGTTTTGAGGTAAATGTAAATATCCCTAAAATCACTGTTGCTATTGAATTGTACACATTCTAGAAATAGGGGAGTTAACACCTAATACTGTTAATCTTAATGAGGGAACGAGAGGGGTTAAATATTGTCGCGGAGGATTCGAAAGTTATTTTAGGTAGATAGGTAAATCACTATCAAAAGTTAAAAAAACAGAACGTAATCCTAGTTAAATTTTTTTCTCATTTTCGTAACTTATTTATTTCTTTGGTACAATAAACATAATTAGTTTCATTTGAGAAAAAAAAAACGAGTTCTGTAAAACAATGAAAACCCAAGGGTTAACGAATGAAACCCTTTACATAGAAACAAAGTGAACATTGTAAGATAGTAATATGTACCGAATCTGAATACAAACCCAGTGTCTTTGTGATGCAAAGTTCTACGCCTTGACGCATTGTCTGCGGTGTCACTTGAGACAGGCTTGAGAGGTCTACTGAAAGACGCGAAGGATGTGTCGCATTTAAGCTAGTTCTGATACGTACAATGAACTTATGTATTGTTCTGTAACTAATCATTACTTTAAAACTCTCGTCTCGTCTTGTAAGAGCAGTAATTAAAATCAGTGGTAAATAGCGATAGGAGATAGCAAGATATTTAAACGATAGATGGAGTTAATTCAAAAACAAAAATTTTGGTTCTCAACTGAATAATCAAGACGCATTCTCGATGCAATCGTGTTTTCGAGGTAACTTATTATAGCGCACCAATATCTTAGATCTTTGATGCTTGATTCCTGCCAAAATCTATAGTTCAAAGTGCCAAAGACCGTATTTTCGCCCTACATCGAGGGAGATCATGGTCAAACGCAAACCTATCTTCTTCTTCTGCGAGCGGGTGATTTCCGCAACTCGACGACAACGCTTATTTTGCTTGCGAGGGTGGATGAAGGATTATTTCATCCAGCCCAGCTCCTCCAGGAAGTCAACTAGTTTCTTGAAGTCGGTGAAGACTTCTCGCAGGCTACCTGGGGCGTCCAGATACTTCGCCCTGTATTGGGCACATCTCTCCACATACAAGCAACACATGGGCGGCTGTTTTTTCTGCTTCTAGGCATGCTCTGCACAGGGGGCTGTCGGTGACACCTAACCTACTATAATGTGAATCTGGCTCGTTAGAGCTGGGACTTGCGTAAAACTCAAAATACCCATCAGTTTACATTGAATATAAATAAGAATTCTTTAGACATTTTACACAAAAATATTCTGGTAGAAAAATCTATCTACTAAGCATGTTTACGATTTTTATGTCAACTCAAATAAAAAGAGAATTATAATAAACCCCAATTCACTGCCGTTTTCTTACTTTCCTTCTATTACACCGTAATGGTGAAGCGAATGCAATAAAATTGATTTTAAGACGCTGTTAAAGCCAAACGATTGACCTATTTCATTTCAGTACGTATTTTATGCATTGATCGATGGTTTTCCTGACTTTAGACCTTTAAATTTAAGACTGATCGAATTTCACGCGTATTTGCTATTTACTTAATGCTTGTAATATTTTAAGATGACAAAAGGGAAATTCTTTTAAGAATTCTATCCATTCGTGTTAATGTTTAACATTTTAGTTATTTTTAATGTATAATAAAAACTACAAAACTATCTTTGAATGTGTAAAGAAAATTTAGGTGTTCATTAAAAAATCAATTCAATCTTAAATTGCTAGAACGTAAATTATGATTTTTGAAAATTATTCTTTTCTTAAAACTTTATCACATGTGTAGGCATATTCTTATGGAATATAATATGCGGTAATGCGAGTCAACATACAGCTATAATGTTGAAACACATACATTTTTTTTATTGATTAACAAAAGTTGAAATATTTTTTATATTGCCAATTTGAAGGCTTACTACACCTTTTTGATTCTTTTTCAGATAAAACGGCGATACATATATTTTAATCTTCTTCTTGTAAGGAATTTTTGGTGAGAACTGATGTTCTGAGATGTTCTGCTGTGCAGTTTTATTTTCTAAAAATGTATAAAATTACTCTGAAATGAATAACAGTTATTAGGATATTGATAGTATTTGAGTAGTAATTATGTGTTTTGTGAGAAATGTGAACTGTATAGTCAAATGTGGCATTTTGAGTTTTCACAAGAACTCTGTTGAATGGCACTAACTGATTACTTGAGTTCAGCAGTGCTACACATAGGCTTAAGAAAATGAAGAAACTATATTGTAAACTAAGATCTGGCTTAAAGGCCTAGCTGCCAAGTCATAAACCTAAATAAATAATTTTCTTTTTGTAAATACGTTGCATCTCGGTGTAACATAATATTGGCAACACCTCCCTCGGCCTGAGATCACAGCGTTTCATCATCATGTTAATGACAAAAGAAGACCAATTTGCGTCAAGCGCAATCTCATTGTTTTTGATTAAAATTATTATTGTCCGCTTTTATTCCTTAGTTTCCTTGAAATAGAAATTGTACAACGAGAATAAATCGTTTGGATGTGACTTAGGAATGAGACTATTTATTATTCAAAAAAAGCTCATTAAAATAATCTGATAACATGCTTATTAACAAGTCTGACATAAAATTACCTATTCACCTTCGCCGGAATGTTCACTTGCTCTCTCTATTGTACAACATGCATTTTAATCCTCGTACTCCTTATTTAAAGGAACGTTTTGATTTACTACATCTTTCTCATTCCCGTTATTTGTGATCTAGTAATAATATCTTCTTAATCACACCTGTACATACTTCTTCCTTCGTTGACAACTCTTTCACAGTAAAGGCCGTCTGTTTGTGGAATTCACTGTCACTCAATATCAGACAAGCTTAGTCAGTATTCTCTTTTAAAATCATGGTTTTTAATTAGTTTTGGTCCTCTCAGGCGTATAATAGTGCTGCTTATTCTGTATGTATATATATGTACTGTGTTTATATAGTATATGGTAAAGATTGTTATTTACTTATTTCATATATTTTGAATGTTCTATATTATTTATTGTCTACACCGCCACTGTCATGTGGTAATAGATCGCTTTAAGCCAGTGGTCGGCAACCTTTCAGCAGGCAGAGGCCACAAGGTGACATTTAGTAAAGGCGGGCGGCACTTGTGTATATAATATGTGTATGTTAGCTTTCATGTTACTAGTTGCAATTCGGAAATGGCTCTTAAATGCATATCTGTGAGACGGGGAGCATATTTGTTTTTTCGATAATTAAGGAGTGATAAAGTTTGTTCTCATAAATAAATACCACGAATTATAATTAACTGCTGAGCAAACCTTTTCAATTCGCGTGATACACTGCTAATGCACGCTTTCCCGCCTACTTAATAATTACCTTATAAGTATAATAATTATTTATTTTGGTACGATACCACAAAAGTTTTATTTATAAATCAGTCATGGGCTGCATGGAGGCATCTCGCGGGTCGCGTGTTGCCGACCGCTGCTTTAAGCGTTACGGCTGCCCTTTGTTCATTTATTGTATCTAGTTTTTAAGAACGTAGTTTTAATTTTGGTGAACAATAAAGTGCTTTCATTGATTCATTCATAATTCTATCTTACTAATACAAAACAGGCCAGTGCAAGTTAGTCCACGCAGAGTCAAAGGTTCCATAGAGATGTTGAACGTCTGTTGTTTAGTTTTTATCATTTATGACTATGAATATTTAAAAAAAGAGACTACAACTATCTGAAAAAAAACCAGTCCCAAATTTGAAGGACGCGGTTTCGATCCTGGCCGGAACGCATGGACCACATTTTTCTGACTTAATGTCCATAAGACCGACGGTGAAGGAAAACAAGCCAAGCCGCCTTTGACTAGTCAAAGTGGACAATATACCCACCACGTGGTGAGTATATTGTCTGTGTGGGTATGTTGTCCGTTCCCCTATAGTGAGAGGCCGGAGCCCAGCAATGGGACAGCTATGAGCAGTTATTATTATTTAAATTATGGATATTAGAATTAGTGTATATGTTGTACAGTACATCTTTAGTCAGTTATTATTAGTTGCTAATCTTTGAAAACTCTGGCGAGAATCTCTTCTCCGTGTCACTCTTTGAACACAGACATTTGGTAGTTAGCACAGACTAGTTTATTCGAGTTGCCGGTTTTGATCACTCTCTATACATGACTATGTATACTACTTCAAACGCAAAAACGTCTCCAAGCTACTTTATAATAACTTACAAATTTTCTTCCACGTACTATATAGATACCTCGTCCATTTTCATCAGCTCTGTGTCGCCTCAATCGCCTCAAACACTCATCTAGACAATGCTTCCCAACACTAATACATTAAGATTTTATTAAATTCAAGAACCAGTGATGAAAAACCCGAACGACTCGCTCTTTCAAGAAAAAAAGTTTTTTATAGGCTTTTCTTTGATCTGTTTATCCGGCTCTTTTGCAACTTTTCGACGCTTTAATTAAAGGTCAAGTGTAAACGATTATAACGTTTTATATTAATGAAGAATTTTTAAAACGTTTACGGTATGTTGTCTTATGGTAAATAATAAAATGATGTTTAATTACTTTTTTGATCTCTTTGAAACTAGTTAATACTTCAGGTGGCCATCTGGTTTCTATTCTGAGAAATATATAAGAGCCAAATCACCTTATTTCTTATTTTTTAACTTCATAACATTATTTTTATAACTTGTCATTAATTCTTAGGTGTAGTAAGAAAAACAATCACAATATTACCGGCGTTTAATTATCAGTCTAAAATGCTTTTTTATTTTATTTTATTATAAGGCCTTTTCACACGAAGGCATTTTTGTTACTGTCTTCGTATTCATATCGAGTTTGCAGGCTTCTTTAAGTTACTTAAAGAAGACTATAAATAGCTCTAACCCAATATGAATAAGACCGTAAATGATTTAGATAGTAGGTTTGTTTTGGATCTCAGTGGAGATAAATATGCCATAGTGGACAGAATTTTTCTAACAGAATTTAGTCGCAATGAGAGCTAGCAGTATTTCTGCAAGGACTTTTGTATCTCTCCTCCCGGGAGACACACAGGAATTGAGAGGCATCGTATCCGGGGGTTGTTTCCCCAGCAGTGGAGAAAGCCTATGAGGCTCTCGCCTGCCAGGGCGCACGTAGTTGATTTTGCTATCGCTTTTTCGTAGCCCTAGCAAATGACAGAATATTTTCGTAAATATCCAAGACTCGGGTGGTCATATAATTTCTTTACCATGACCAGCTACTCTAAAACACTTTCACCGATAATTCTTTATGATGCCTCTTCAATTTTTTAATCTATAATTTCATAATATTTTTTTATTTTGGAGACAGGCTGACGAACCACAGCCTGGAAAGTGGATACCGTCGCTTATGAATATTTACTACACCAAAGGCTCTATCAATGTGCCCCCGGCTTCGAATAAGAGCACTGGAATGCCAGTAATGTCAATACACTAAATGAAGTTGTTTCACCATAAAGACATAAAAGAGCCAGGAAGCTGGTCGGTGATGTTCGTCTTTTTGATGCTCGACTCAAGAGTCTAGAGCATAGACGTAAGGTCGCGGGGCTGACTGTGTCCTATCGGATACATATCGGGGAGTGTTCCTTAGAATTTCACTAGCTGATTCCTCTATCCCCTTTTTACCATCGGACAATCAGACGGACAAGGTTACATGGTGGAAACACCACCAGTCAGAACCAAGCGTTTCGCTTCATCTTGTCTGGTGCGCACTGTTGAAGAGTAGAATAATTTGCTGGAGTCTGTTTTTCCTGACAAATGCAGTCTTGAAGTCTTCAAGTCACGAGTGAATAGGTATCTTCTAGGTAAGCGTGCTCCATCCCAGACTGCGTCATCACTCAACATCAGGTGAGACAGTGGTTAAACTCAAACCTACACTTCCATACAAATAACCTTAGACTAGGTGTGGTAGCTATCCAGATAGAAAAATGCCCTACTATCTAACTGTGTTTTGTCACCTCTGACAACAGGCCGCCTGCTCGTAGAGATTATTAATTCTCTCTCCGTTCCTGATGACTTTACGCCAGGTCCCTTGCGGGGTAGGCACGAACAACAGAGCGCCATTTAGGCTTATTCTTACACACCTCACTTGCTTCTTTGACATTCATAGCTCTTGTCATGCACACTCGTCTGTTCTTAAGGCTCCTGCACAGATAAATAAAATACGTTTCACCAATCTACTGTAAATATTCTGTCAATATCATACAGCATCTTAGTTCTAGTGAACACTAGCCTTTAGAACTGTTAGAGTAGTGCAGTCCCACGTTTGTGAAAACAGACTCCCCGGAGTACGCTCTGATATTTGGACGTGCTTTAAATTCAAAACGGGGACGCATCTTTCCCTTTGTTCAGTTATGAATATCGAACACGTGGTCACGTGCCGATTCTAATTCCATCATAAATCTGGGTAAAAACTTTGGTTACAAGACTAAGCAGAGAATTTAGAGTTTACACTTTGATCTTGTAAGTTTAGATCAACATCAATCTTTCTATATCTTCTATAATATAATTACTCTGTAAATCGTTCGAGTTTGTTCAATTCGTTTCAAAATATGAAAAAATCGGGAACCTAATTCGGACCAGGAAATTCTGAAAATGTAATTTTGAAATTTTTAACTGACTTTAAAAAAGGAGGAGGTTCTGAATTCGTCGTAGAAATATTTTGTTGTTCAGCCATAACTTTTTCTTTTTGCGTATTATTTATGAAAGCTTCAAAATGGTCCCATATAAACTTACTAACTACACTACTAACAGACTTTGGGTTCCGAAGATATAGCAGAAAATTTCTGAAAATCAGGCTGAAATGTGAAATTCTTGCGGTTTTCCAACAATATTTTTTTGTTTTTAAAACGATTTTGGTTATTATTTTTACGTTCGATTCATTGTAGTTTCAAAATGATCCTTTATAAATTTCATTGCTATTAGATCTTGAGTTCTGAAGATATAGCAATAAAACCATAAAATCAAGTATAGTCAGGAGACGCAGCCAAAGGTCGCATCGAGCAGTTGGTTTTCTGTAAATCAAAACGGGCGAGCTGCGCCGCGGCGGCAGCCGGCGAGTGCCAGAACCAACTGATATACATTTATTAACTGCTCAGCATAACCTAGAAATATTTAATGAATTTAAATTTGTCGGCACTTATAGAGGCTCTTAAATCTATATACATAATTTACCTTCGAGCTAATAATACTGAATCAAGCATCATTATCACACTCTCACATCCTATAATTTAGTTATTTTAAAGTTTTATACGTTTCGGCGCAGTGTATTTATTTTGAGCTATTATTCAATGATTTTGAGTAGAACCTTTTAGAGTTCGTATACGTAGCGGGTGAGTTTTGCAACGTATCTTTTCAAAACGAAAAGCGGGTAGGTGGGGGACATTTTGAGAACGGAATAGGTAGGAGTGAAGGAATGACATTTAGGGAACGTACTATTATGTAACTTAAAAGTGGTAAAGTAATAAATTTCCAACCAAAAAAGAAACTGACTTCAAGAGTTACTAAATTAAATTAAAAATTAAATTTTCTAGAACATCTTCAAGTCGGTGCCAAGTAAAAAATTAAAATGACCATATAGATTGTAATAACTAAATATTGCAAAATTAGTAATAAATACGTAGAAAAGTGAAAACACTTCGTTTATTTCGAAAATGATTATACAAATACAAACAGAATATCTTGTTAGTGTTGCCAACATTTCGTAATATATTATGTATTACAATCTTGCAGATTTCAAGAGTAATAGTACTATAGCATTAGAAAAGTTCCGTACGTACTCGTATAACACAAAGGTTGTGTCACAGAAGGTCAGGCCGTTTGTCGCTTCGGATGAAAGGAGCCGACGCTAAAGACGGATGATATAACGAACAAACAACTTCCTGACTGACAGTTTCGTATTTCTTTCCTTTGCCACGAATTAGGGCTGCAGAGAATGTGGCGATGAAACGCTGAGATATACATAAAATTAGATAATATGTAAACAACCATGACAGATGATTTGAGGTTAATGTAATTAAGTTATTAAAGAATATTGTATCATTAATATTATGTATTTTACAAATAATAATTATATGCGAAAACCTAAAGCAGCCGCTTTCGCAGATTTCTATTAGGAATTCGCAAAAAAAAAAAGAAATTGTATGGCATGGGGTCAAATAGAATAACATAGATTATTCTTTATACTGTATGTCTTTCAAGACCACGAGCCATAAGAATGGCCCGGACTTTTGGAGGGCTTGCGTGGAGCCATGGGGAGGCCAACACGTAGAGGCCCCTTGACAAATTTAATGTAAATATGTGGCGTGACACTGACCGGCGATTATCCCAATCTACACCATACAATAATGCACCCAAGGACAAGCCCCGGCCAGTGTAGGACTATTTTGGGAAATGAGGACAAAAAGTACCGGGCTATTGGTGTATACCGGGTGAACTATTAGTGGTACTAGCGGTCTGGGAATATGGGGACTATGGCGTTTGCCCGTTGCAATGTTCGGGGAACATGGAAAAATGGGCAGACGGTGACTCACCACTCCCTGCATGGGCCCCAAAAAATGCTATAAAAGGCAGGGGCAACATGGGTATGAGTGGCTAAGGGGTGTAGAGAAGTGGGCTGCAGGTTCACCGAAGCTACTTCTTACATTAGGCCATTTATCACTTCCACCCCTGGAGCTTGAGTCTTAGCTCCGTGCCGGCTGGCTAAGGCAAGCACGGAGGCGGGGGCCTTGTCTTGGCCCCCGGAGTCAGGTACGAGGTGTCGCCACTCACCTAAGGCTTCGCCACAAAGCCCCCCTGCGGGATTCTTTATTACTATTAGTTTTTATGACAAGCGCCAAACAAATTGAAACTTCAAGCTACGTGTTAAACTTTCATTCAGCGATTCCGCAAAAGCGGCCGCTTTAGGCTGTCTGCTTATCTCACTACTGATCTCGGTCTTCCTAATTTTAAGTACAATGGAAGGACCAATTTTAGTAACTAACTAGCGGTAACTTCTCGATATCTGCTAAATAACTCCGTTGTTCCTCCAATCACCCATGCTTAGACTACGGCTTAGTAAAAATATCGTATCCAGCAGTTGTTAGTAAGCTGCTTCAGTTGGTAGAAGAAGTCAGTCAATCGAAGAAGGTGGGAGCAGAAGATGTGGATCTTGTTCAAAAGCGACTCAAAGGAGGTAGGCAGAATGACTTTGCGCATCTTCCACTTTCAATTTGAGAGTTGTGAAGCGAAACGAGTCCGTTTTAATCCTTCCAGTAAACCATATTACTGGAGGGTTTTTTTACGACAAAGGGCATTCCTGTTTATCATCGAGGTATCCCCGATACAAGATGGGATAGCTATATTTTACGAGTCTTGAAAAGTATTTTTTTATTGCATTAATACAGGTAGACGGTCCACCTGATGGGAAGCGGTAACCGTCGCCTGTAGACATTTGTAACACCAAAGGTACTACCAATGTGCTGCCGCTTTCTAAAGGTCCCTGGGACCTGTCCACTAATGCCACACAACTCAAGGTTTTTATGATGGTATACCCTAGACCAGAGGTGATAGCCGTTCAGACGAGCAAACATCCTACCACCTGGCCAGTTTTTAGCCAGTCTGTATACATTAGTGGGCAAGCTTGTCTACAGAGTATGAATACCCACGGATATAAATCATATTTTATCCAAGCGAGATAGTTGCATGTACAATATATACGTGAAACAGTTTTAAAGCCTAGTCCATTTCAACCCTAAGAAAAGTAACTTGTAAAGACCATAGTCATTTCTTTACGCGTTTCGCCTTTACGAAAAAATCGGCTCGCGTTATAGCGGGTTGTTTTCTTGTGCATCTAAGTTAACCCAAAGGGTATCAAGATCAAAAGAAATGGCTACAAAGTATAAAAATATGTTAGTGAAGAATTGTTAAAGCTTTATGTCTTGCATATTTTTCTTTTTATTGCGTGTCAGCCGCCACGGGAACTAAAACTAATGTTCTCTGGGCTATCAAAATAAAGGCCAAAATTTAAATGACGCTAAACATATTTTTGTCTCTGTCTGGTAGTTTATCTCTAATGCGGTCTGAAATGCTTAAATGGATTTTATTGAATTTAATTTAATTGACTGATCTAAATTTTTCATATAATTATGTTTCATTTTTATGACTTACAGGTTTTAAAAGATATGCATTGAAATTCTAAAGTTTGTATTTAAACTAAATTCCTCTGGTGCACATTTTTTGAAGGTATCGTAGTCAGCCAACCGTCGTCCACTGTTGGATGTTGGCCTCCCCAAGTTTGTACTATCTATCTCAGTCTTCCGCTGTTCTCATCCAGATCCCACCTACGTGAATCCTGAACAATACAAGAAATCTAAAAAAAATGCATCGTGTTCTCCATCGTTTACAATGTAGAGTACACATTATAAATTAAAAATAAAATTATAAAGTTTTTTTTAATAACTCCAAAGTACAGACACGGCAGGTTTAGAATTATATATTATTAGAAATGTAAGAAATCGCTTCCAGAGGCAATTAAAATATCATTTCTAAAGATATTCAAGCTACTAAAAAGTATTTTTTTTAATAAAAATAATAGCGACTTGTTTGAAGTCAAAAAAACAACTACTTTAAGAAATTTTTAAGTAATTGTTTTTTGAATTTTCAGTTTTATATTTTACTTTGCACCGACATCAAGATGTTGTAGAAAGATGTCGGTTAAATATTTATTTTCTGTTTTTTAGTTTGCAGTCGGTTTTGTTTTTGTTAAAAAAATATACTCATAAAAGTCCAGTCGTTAATCCTGTCATCTAACTCTTAAAATATTATGATAGAAATAATTTTAATTACTTTTCAAACAATTAATACGCTATTTGACTCCTTTTACTTTTACGTATGACGTCATAAGTAGGTACAGTCGTACAAAATATTCGATGTTCTGTATAAATTTATAAAAAGCATGTCAATTAATTTGACTATCTTCTCTCCTGTTATTCTTCAATTTAAATCTGCTCACCAAAAATTTCAATTTAATAATTCCGCATTGGTTCCGAGAGCATAACCCCATAATTTAGCAAAGTTACCACCAATAACCAGAACGTGATGTTCGGACCCGCTTTTTACATAAGTTTCTTAATATTTCCCCCTCCTAACTCATGAGACTGTATTTTTCGTAATTAGAAAAGTAAGAGCAATTAAAACTTTTATAATTGTCGGGATGGGGAAATGCTAAAATTTACTTTACTGTGAACAATGGGCACCCCGGATAGACAATAAAAAGGAAACTTAAAAGTTTCCCAATTATAACCAAAATGCTACGTTTTTTAATTCAGCGCACTATATATTTTTTAGTTTTGATTTGAATTTCACTAAATTCATACATTTAATAATAAATACAGACATACATTTCGTTTCGGCACAGCAAAAAACTGAGTGCCAACCTCATTTCGCGAATTGCGGCACACAATTTCAATGTTATTATTATTATTTATTATAAATCATTGTTAAAGTGTCGCATTTTTAGAAATAAATATTTTTCTTTCTTTCTTTCTTTTACATATTATCACGCCTGTTTCTAATGGAGGTAGGCAGAAACGATGGATCAGCAATAGTGCACAATGACAAATCAATAGATAAGATAATAAGATCCAAAAATTATATTACCTTAGATGATTTTTACAAAAAAAGCCACTTCATTTATTAAAAACCTCCCTTTGGCTCCAAGTAATTATGATAAAGCCCCTTAACTGCTAAATTACCGTTATAACAACACTTTCAAAATTATTAATGAACATATTAATTAATTACTCGATATGCCCTTCTTGTACAAATCAACACCAAATAATATTCGCGAGATTGTCACACATCAAAATTCCTCATGTAATGGTGCAAATTTAGTCTGTTGTCTGTCAGTCTAATGGCGATCCTAACAAACAATTTTCGCGTCATCTACTATTTAATCTCCTTACCTTATTTTTTTACCTTACCTTTCATTTACACTTACTTCCCTGTCATTAACATTTCTGCATTTACCTTACCTTTTATTACCACTTCCACTATTTGATGTGTTGAGGTCAACCGGCACAAATTCTATTATTCCCAATGCTGTCCTACACTAGGTTTGTGATTCTACTTTCAGCCATTACCGCGACGTGCTCAAACCACCTTCATATTCCATTTTCTAGTCCTGTTACAACTTCTACCAATTCACAACTTTCTCTTATCACACTGTTGTTGCTGGGAATCCGTTAACCTGTTACACAGCTTATTCGAGGCACATTTTTTGTTGGAATGATAGACCATATACTAAAAAAGTTCATTCATGATTTGGCACCATACTGTACGGTAGTGTGTAATGTATGTGTACTTATAAGACAGTCATTAAAGATCGAACAAAACTATTATACATGTAACTTAGGATAAGAATATTTAATTTTAGATCTCGCGCCAGGTAACAGGTACCAGTATATAACTTAGTATTAAGAAAAACATTTATGTCTTATTAATATTGTTTTTTAATTGTATTTTTGTGTATTCTTTTGCGTTTAAATTGAAATTGTAATGTTTTATTGTGTCATTTATTTTATTTACTTTAAAAAAAATTTGATTAAGCAAAAAAAGAATGTTATAAGTTAAGTTAATGTTATAAGACAGGCATTAAAGATCATCCATAGTGAACAATGTGAACAGACGCTTTAATCTATCTCCCACTGACACACGCCACATTACAATACAAATAGCCGTCTTGGGTTTTTATTTTATAATCACAGACAAACACTTAAATTTATTTTATATACATTTATAATAATGCTGTATTCTTATAATCACGAAAGTAATGAAAGAGTGATAAATAATTTAATTATAGTTATATTTAATACGCATAAAAATCAATCTGGGAAATATGAGACCATCGTATCAAATTAAATCCTGTGAACTTAAACTCAATTTCAACTTTATTTTCGTCTTCCTAACTTAATCCACCTTTTGCGCCTTAAAAGGAAATGCTTTCAGAAGGATAATAAAATTGAGTGATATCTCGTATAAATCAAATACGTAAATGAGAGGAGAAATGTAAAAAATCAGCCATTAGATCAGCCAACTGGAATATCAAGACAGTGGGTTGATTCATAACTCTCATTTACATTTCCCTTGAATTGCAACTTTGCTAAATCATCTACATATTCGTATTTTGTGTTGTTTTTTGAACTTTAGCAATTTGTGGGAGAGATTAATAAAAGTCCTTCTTTATTGTTGCCAAAAATGTATTTACAACATAAAATTTTTGATTTTCGTACCATTAATTTGCCTCCTTAGACTTGCAATGTGCAAATTTTATAGATTCAATACTGAAATTAAATAGTAAGTTATATGTATTTTTTATTGCAGTAGTTCAGCAGACAGGCAAAAGGCCCAATTGATGGAAAGCGGTTACCATCGCCTATGGACTCCCACTTCCTACAATCGCAACCCGTGGTCGTCTTGTTCTTAGTACTAATTCGACAAACTCCAGTCTTAGTCGTAGGATGCAGGAGGCGTGATCATCGGCAAACCTTCTGCGCATGTCTTAAATATGAACGTGATGCTATGTAAATATAGATAATAGATATTGGTGTTAGAGCTGTTGATAAGATTCGGCATTTGTATCAACAGAAATGTCCAATTAAATAAACGTGTAAATATAATATTTAATAATATTATTAGAATATTGGTGTGCACATCACGTAAATGATAAATATATAGTATAAGTATATAGTATAAGTACTAAGTAGTATAATTATGTTTCAACAGATTAATGTTTTAATTTGATAGTAAACTCATAAAATATTGAACCTAAAATTCTTTGAATGTTAATTATGAACATACATTACTTAGCAGATCACTGCCAACGGGGCGCGTGCCCACAAAGCTGGCTGCATTGCCACGCTGTATAGCAATACTTATTTGTTGTGCAAAATTTGAGCCAGCCTTCTGATCACGGGTAGTGTCAAAGAGACATATGTCTTTAAACAAACTCATTGCCGACGGACCCCACGTGCCCAATGTTTCAACACAATGTAGGTATAAGTTAAATTTAGAATAATTAATCAAGTAAATGTATCGAGGGTACAACAACTCGTCGTCTCCCCTCAGGGCGTCTGAGAGATGGGCTCTCGCTAGTGGTGTGTCACGTTACACCATCCATTGAGTTAACTATCATCGACGCACCACATAGCTTAACATCGGTTAGTGCTGAATGAAGAAATCGGTGGACCGAAATGAGTGGCACTAGCTATAGGCCTAAGTTTAGCAATGGAGATCAGTTGGCCGGCAACAACAATATTGTTAAGAAGTATAGCTTTCTTGTTAAGTGTAATGTTTCAATGTGACCGTTTTATGCATGTGTAGCGATGGGATTACTGCGTTACTTGTGGCGCGATATTGGTATTAGTTATTACTGGCGTTAAATATTGACAAATAACATACATAATATCACGCACGACTGTTTCCCATGGGGGTAGGCAAAGACTATGGATCTCCACTTGGGACGATCCTGACAAACAACTTTCCCTTCACCTACTTTCATTAACCTCTTCATACATGCCCGTTTATTTGAAATGCTCTTTACATGACCTCTCTTTAACAATTCTGATATTTGGTCACGGTATGTTCGTCTCGGTCTACCGGCAACAACTATACCATTCACAATACTGTCATACACCTGTTTTGTGATTCTACTTTTATGTGACTGACAAATAACGTATGTATAATAAACTAATCTAGCTATTCATTAATGGCGTTATTTGTAACGTTTTAATTAAGACACATTTAGCATAGTCAAAAAGTTTTGGATTATCCCAGATAGAGCCCGAGCATTACAGAATATTTTCGTATTATTCTAAATTCGTACTGCACTTTCCAATTAAGCGAGTCGTAAATATTAATCCAATTGATAAGCTCAAAAAGTAAACAATGATCATAACCTAGAAAGTTCTTCCGGAATCCCTAACTTTAGAAATTCTTCAGACCAATTAAACGATATGTTTGAGCAATTAATTGAAATTAAAGTAGAATAAGGTGTAAAATATTTCGTATTCATGCGGTACCAGGCTGCCCCAACCCCTTGTTTGATAATGAGACCTTTCGGTAGAGTTTCGCTTTACGTTTATTTGCATAATTGTTTAAACATCACGTTTAATTACATTATCCGGGTCACGACAAATCCTGAGTTTACCTGTTTTAAAACATAAATACGGAATTGAGTGGACTGTTGAATTAAGAATTTATGATAATGGAATAGCTATTTCTGTAAACTTTTTACCTTTTAGGGTCCCGTAGTCAAATTGAACGAACAAAACCCTTAGTTTTTTGTGAATATCAAGTATTTTATTTATAGACTATAAGCACTATATAAAGCTAGATTTATTTTTGAAGATAGTAGTGTTATTTGAACCGCATACTAATATAGTAATAGAAATGGAATAAACGAAGATCTTGTAGTTTCGCTTGTTCGTGCCTTTGTTTAAGTCACAGATATTTCATTCATAGACTATGCGCACTATATAAAGCTAGAGAAAATTTTGAAGATATTAGTGTTTTTAACCGCATACTATTATAGTAATACAATACTATTATAAGTAAAAAATGATATAACAAAATTATTGATATTTCTTATTGCAATTTATGCCGCGATTTAACAAGTTGGGACGTGCATGTCTTGTCCATGTCCATGCATCGCATAGTTTTCTAAATTTTTTGACAGCAGGGAGAAAGTTTTCTAGGGACAAAAAGTGCTGTTTTCATTTCTATGATTAGGGAACTCAAAGCGTAATTTCAGAATATAATAAATAAAAAATCTTTTTTAGAGCCATCAAAAGTGTGTCTTTAAATTTCAAATTTAGGGTGCAATTATTAGATAGTTAAAAATTTTAAATGCTTTAACCGAAAATATATATTAATTTTTAAATATGGTATGTAGTTTTTGATTACACACTTTTTAGTTCTATAATCAAACGATAAAATCATTGAATTTTCTTTCGCATTAAAGAACCCTTCTCTTAATATAATTCGATAAGCCCTTGACCAGTTTTTTCTTTCTTTACTTCCTTTGAAGAATTTTTATTCTCAGCTTTAAAATGTTGCTTTCTTACGCTCCAGCCCCAGTTTTTTAAAAGACAGTTTTATTTCTACAACAATTTTATTGCGTCGGTACATTCTTAATTTATTCATTCGACTGAGCTGGCGTCAAGTTACTACTACAGAGGAAAATTGAGTTTTTCCTTTCTTAAATTTAATCAAACGACTTTCCTTAACTGCATTTTAAAGTTGGCTTTGTCCGTTTTGAATTTTTAAATGCAATACATCTGTTAGTGAGATTAAGCGATACATATTAATGATATATTTTTTCCACAACAGATATTAAATAACTAAGTACACTTTAAAAATATATATGAGTAAAGCTGTCTTTAGAGTGAAGTCTGAATAAATAACAGGTGGTCAAAAGGAAATATATGAATGTTGACAAAGTTTATGAGATGGTATGTAATATATTATATAACTAATATATTTTTTTTTAATACGAGTTTCTTTCTGACATTTTCACGCCTTAATTCCGCATCATATCTCTTTAGCTATTGTTGTAAAAAATAAAGTAATTAAAGAACGTCGTTATGTTTTTTTTAAGATTTGACGAACGATACTACACACGGTATGTGCATTGAAAAAAAACCTTGATTTTTCTATTTCTGGCGTACAGCAGACAGGCTGACGGTCCAACTGTGATGGACGATTGTATGGCGACCACCCGTATTTTTTTTTGTTATTTCACAGTTTTACTATAACTTGTTAATAGCGCTATTTTATATACTACATCTCTTAAATGAAGATTTTTATTGTTGTTGCAAGGATTCAGCAGACAGACAGGAGACCCACCTGATGGAAAGCGGTAACCGTCACCTATGTACATTTGTAACACCAAAGGTGCTACCAATGCGCTGCCGCTCTCTAAAGGGAGACTGGAACTTGACCACTAATGCTGGAACACACCTCGCGGTTGCTAGGGTGGCATACTTTAGACCAGGGATAATTTAGACCAGCCAGTCGGGCAAATGCCTTACCATCTGGCTGTGCGTAGTTTTGTCGCCTCTTAAAACATGTCACCCGGCCGCAAGAAATTATATTCTTTCTCCGTTTCTTCACGGATATATAGAATGTGACATACAAATAGAGTATTTAAAAGTCGTTCTGAAAACTTATAAAGGCACAACAAAAAGTATAAAATTAACACTATTACAGTTTTAAATGTGTAGAACACTAAAATGCACAACTTCGACTGCAACACAAAAATCTCAAGAAATACAACACCGTATTAAACAAAACATTGTTGTGGGAACAATAGTAAATGACTCACGTGTAATTTGTAAGATATTATTTTTCTTTTTAATAATCAGGCTGGATGCAAAACAAAGAAGCATTGTCTTGAACCGTGTAAGAAGCGCTACAAGATAGAATAGCTTTTGTTTTCGGGTCATACCGAAAGCAAATTTTTATACAAAATTGAAAAACACGGGGAAACATAATGTTCATTAACGCCACGTTTCTTTCTTAGCGTTGTTTTTTGTATTTTTTCATTCATAGTAAATAAAACTATTTATTTAACAAACTAGCTGTCCTGGTAGACGTCGTCCTGCCCGGAAAAGCTTCAAGCGATATGCCGACAGCAACGCCACCTACCGGGTCCAATTGTGAACCAACTCGGAAACCTTCTTTGGTTCATGCACAACAACTTTGCTAAAAATCATCACATGATCAAATGTATAGTTTACGATGATATAAAGGACATATAGACAAACATTCATTTTTATAGATAAAGATAAACCAGCCTAATTTGTTTAAGCTGTATTTTAATAAATAGCCGACCTAAAATCTTATTCACAATTATTTGACTGTATATTGTGAGGAAGAAACTGCAAGGAAAGAAGACAAGTGATGTTGTTATTTTGCAGAGGTAGTTTAATGCTACCGAAATTTACACAAAGCGATAAGAAACCAATCAAAATTTCAAAAGCTTTGCCAAAACTAGCTAATGATGGTTTTATAGCTGGCTAAAAATACAGCTGATGGCTATTTGGGTAATGGGTGAACGACTCGCTGCCGATGGCTAACGACGAAGCCGAAAACTTGATAATTGGTAGTTTTCAGTTTTACTCGACAACCATTAGCCACCTGAGTAGTGGATGGCAACAGCTGATGGCTAAGCCGTGAACTTGTTAGTTTCGGTTTTATTTTAAAAATTAGCTCGCTTGCGAGTTAATGAACATCATAGCCGTGGCTTTTTTGCGAACAACTGCTATTTAGCTAGTGTTTGAAACGCCTACACATCTCTATTTAAGCATGTTAAATTCATTTGCACAAGGAAAGAAGAAACAGCAATTATCGATGTAGCGGAACATGGATGCAGTGGATGTGAATATAAAATATGGAAATTTATTTCATTTCTCGAACTCTATCATACCCTTAATGGTGTAATGTAATTGAGGTTATTAGACAAATTCATACCTGCATGCCTGTAGAAACACATTTTATTACCTTTCGGCATTTGGTATTCTTTTGATTACTTTGTGATTAGAAGACAGCCCATTGTGTATTGTAATCTTTTATGGCAGTCATTATCCGGGTGTGACGGATTTAAAGTACAAACTGTTTCTAGGAAATTCAGTCCACGCGGCCGGGCAGACCAATTGCAAATGTGCGGTATAAAGCACTGCTTCTGTTGAGGGTCGAGGCAGGCGATAACCACGAGCGAAGCAAGACTTGTATATATTCGGTAATTTATTTAGTATCGGACTTTGCGCGTGTTATTGAATTACGATCTTCTGCATTAGGTTTGGACTTGCTGTGCTCGGTTATATTTGTACCTGTGCTATACGTGTTTGTATAGTTCTAACAAACTCTATAATAATTCCAACGGTATTTTAATTCGAATGCTGCATTACGTAACATTATGTTAATTAAGTTTAATTTAAATCCTTAGGATCTACATTCTATACTATTTCTTATGTTAAGAAAAAAAGACTTGGTGGTTGCCGCGGCGGTCATGCCGTCTAATGCGTAACTAGATAAAGAAACTGCTCTCGGCGACTACGAATAACTATGGAACGTTGAAGTGGCATTATTCATCTTCAGCTGCAGTATTTAATACTGAAATATATATACTTTCTTTCTACAATGATTTTTTTCTGCCCCAATTACGTTGAATGAAAAATATGAAATTACCAATAACTCAGAAAGTTTTTAATATGTTTACGAATTACAGGACTCAAATTAAAATGCACTTGGAATTATTACAGAGTGTGGGGCGCTGTATCCCTCTGATAATAAGCTGGTTCGATTTATTATGGAATGTATGAGAAAGATATGACCTAAATCCTTGCACTAGATAAGCAGAAGCTCCACCAACTTTGAGATCCGCCTCTTCTGGCTCGGTTCAGGTTACATGCACACAGGAACAGCACACGGCACTAAATTTCACTTTGGAGCTAAAAAAACCTAACTCGAAGTAAAGTTTTACGGAAAGCAAATGTTCTTGGCACGGCCAGTAATCACACCAAGATGATAAGTTTTAGAGATTCCAATGTTTAAAAGTATCAGCGCACGGCGCGCTGAGGTACTCGTCCAAACGTTGACTGTCGAGCGTTCAAAAAATGGCTGCTTCTACCCTGCTCTGTATTATTCTTCGCCTCACACAGAAAGAGGGTAGACAGCAAAATTGATGAAGCGATGTTCTACGTACTTAATATTAGGCAAGGACCGAACATAGAGTTTATTAAAACTATACAAACACGTATAACACTGGTACAAATATAACTAAACACAACCAGTCCAAACGTAATACACGATTCAATAACCCGCGCAAAGTCCGTCATTAAATCGATTACTGAATATTCACAAGTCTTGCTCCGCTTGTGTTTAGCGCTCGACTGCCTCGTCCATCAATCGAGGCATTGCTTTATACTGCCCGGGTGTAATATGTCTACTCGGCCGCGTGACTGAATTTCTAGAATTACACCTGGCTAATAACTGCCATAAAAGATTACAATACACAATGGGCTGTTTTTATAATCATAAAGTAAATAAAATAAATCCCGAATGCCGGAAAGCTAATAAAATGTGTTTCTACAGGGCAGTAGGTGTGAATTTGCCTTTGTCGGCACCTCAGTCGTAACAATATTATTGAATAATATTTAATCACAATGTAAATAATTAAGTTGTAACTGTTGGTCGATATTTGAAATTAATTTTATGGACTGGAAATAAACTTGACTGATATGAGGAAGCACTCACAACAGTAAAATATATTTCCTAAGTGAGGCATTACACAAAATCTAGCAACACATATTAAATATTATATTGTTACAATTTGGGCCACCTGCATATCTGTAAACAAACCACATTTATTACCCGTCCGCGTTTGACCTAATAACATTAAACTCTTTTATGACCGTCTTCTAGTGTTTGCTTTGTGTTTAAAATTTGTGATTAGAAAACAGGTAATTGTTATTGTACTCTTTTATGGCAGCTTGCGGCCGAGTCATTAGCCAGGTGTGGCGAATTAAGCCAACTTAGATACGGTAGACATATTGCATTTGTGCAGTATAAAACAAAGACCCGATGGAGGGGGGAGGCAGTCGAACGATAACCAGCAACAAGGCAAGCCTTGTGTACATTCGAAAATCTATTTAGTGACGTACTTTGCGCGTATTATTGAATCGTGCATTACGTTTGGACTGATTGCATTCAGTTATATTTGTACTTGTGTTATACGTGTTTGTATAGTTACAATAAATTCTATAGTAATTCTAACGGCATTTTAATTAGAGTCCTGCAACTCTTAACAATATATAATAACAGCCCATAAACGCCCTGGTCCTAGGATGGCCCTTCCTCTATAGGGGAACAGAGAGTATACCCGCCACGCTTGTCCATAGCGCCTTGGCAGGTTTGACACATCGGTTATCTCGATGTGCAGGGTTCATCACGTTTTCTTTTCCTGCTGTTGGCACTTGGTAATTGTAACAATACACATTAGGCCAGAAATCTGCCTCAGTGGTGCATGCCTTCCGGTTAGTATCGTACCCGTGTCCTTTGAGTTTGGGACGCGTTCGCTAGCCATTACGCTACCACGGTTTCAATTACGATTAAATATTCTAGCCCAAATTTGTTAGACATAGAGATTTATAGAGAACCATATAACTCTAGTAAAACAAAAAATCTTTTCACATGCGTCAAACGATTTTTTTATTATTATTATTTAATAATTAAATGTCTCTAATAATGTTGTATCTAAGAAGTATGGTTGGAGACTGCAGCCAGCTTAAGGTAAATAATATCGACGGTTAAAAGGTAATAGGGTATAAGCGACAAAAACTAAATTGTTCAGGAGAGCAGTTTAAAGTTTAAAATTTCAGAAAAATGGAGATTACTTTTTCATTTCTTGTCATATCGTGAAAATGGAAACAGCTCTAGAATTTAAAAAAATCAAAGCATTAAATGGTAGTTTTATTTATTTGATTCCACGTTGTTTTATGTGGTTTAATGTCGCTTAAATCAATTGATCTTATTTTCTTTATGGAGTAATTGGGCATAAGTTACATCTACATAGAAAAAAAACGAAGGGTAGAGTAGACTTAGCTACATTTGACATCCTTATATCAAGAGGTAATAGGGCATAAGTCACATTACTGCAGAATAACATAAAAGGGTAAAAAGCAGAAGTGGTAATTGACATTATTATACCAAAAGGTAATGGAGCATAAGAAACAGTGTTTAGCAAAAAAAATAGTAGGATGTTAGTCATTAGTAACACTGTGAGTTGAAAAAAAAGGTAATGAGGTACTTCCGCACTTCAAAATTTCTATACCAAGAGGATAATAGGAAAATCCAACATAGGGCATTATATGAGCTAATAGTAATGTGGGTCAAGCGTCACGTCTTAAAAATTATAGGATCACAACTAACACGATTTTCCTTTAAAATAAGACTTTAGTAACTGCATACATCCAAAAGGTGTTATCCATCATCAGTACCTAGTATACATTTTTTTTAAATTATCTAATCTACGGACTCTAGTTCCGTACCCTTTTTACAACTTAATCATTGTTAGAGTTTTTTTAATTTATACACGCTTATTGTTTATGTGTTATTATGTATGACATTAATTTTATGTCTATACCTATATTTATTATCTTAACTAGAACCATGTGTGCTGTTTTTTCTTTCTGTGCCTAGGTTATTAATTTTTAGGCTCTTTGTGTGTCTTGGTTTGTTTGTGAATTGTGCGTGTAATGCAATGCAGTGGTATTGCGCATTTGTGTGAGTAAGTGTATAAGTTTTATTGTTTTTTATTCTGTGTTTGTGATTTTGTGTGGTGTTATAATTTATTATTTAATTGTCGTGACATGAAACATTTTTAGGTGGTATTAGTGATGATAGATCGTTTAGGAGGGGGATTATTGACCCTCCATTTGTGACGTTGGACCACCGTATTGTCTCCCATGCGTATCGCCATTTTTAAATTGTAATCCCTGTTCTCATCGGCTGTGACTTTCTCCGCTTTGAGGACGAAGGTGGCGGTAGCGTCCTCTTTGCACACGGCTGTGTAGTAAATACATTTACCAGTGTGACGAGGAATTGCCACGACCGCGTGAGGGATGCTCTTGTACAGGTCCATCTTTTTGGAATTGGATCTCACGATCACCACTGTCTCGAAGGTAAGACCCTGAGCCTCGTGTATCGTTTGAAAGGATGACCCTTCGCCTTTGCCACAACCTAGTTTTATTAGGCTCTCTTTCTCTGACTGCGTGTGAGTTAGATAAAGAGTATTGGCAAGTTCTATGGGTATGCGCCCTCGCGAATACCGTTTGAGTTCCAGGGAACGAGCTTGATTTTTGAACGAGTTGCTTGAGTAAACATCACTCATGGCATATGCTACGTCTAGTGGATTTCGGTGTGTACAGAGCAGTTCTCGGGTGATTTTCGCCGAGGGTGTAGGGCGGTGATATAGCATGGGGAACAAGTCGTTCCTGTCTATGAAGGGCATTTGGTTTATATCGCCCATGAGAGTGAGGTAGTCCGCTCATGCTAGGCGCGATGCCACTATAGACTATAGAACCAAAGTGGCTCATGAGTGCTTCATCGACTATGAGGCGTTTGGGTCTAAAGTTGGAAGTTAGACCGTTGACTATGAACGACGCCATAGTCCGCACTCTAGTCTTCGCATCGTCGACTAGGATGGTCTGGAGCTTTTCTCGGATTTCTTCTGCGGATTTTTTTGTGGCTGTGATGACCATGTCTTCATCTTTCTTGAAGGCATGAAGCATTGCTGTTGTTTTTCCGCAGCCGGGGACGCCGTTGATCCATGTGATCTCCGGGACGGTCCACTTGTCGAAGGGTTCACCGCCGGCAGAGATCTCGGTCAAGGTTTTGGCCTTTGCCAAGACCCTGTCGTCCAGCATAATCCTTGTGGACTTCATCACCACGACCACATGATCATCAGGGGGAGTGTTGAAACAGGGTTTCTCACTCCCTCTCTCTGTTTTTTCTTCATCCAGGGTCACTAAGCCGCCTGTCCCATGTAGGCTGCCATGTACTCTCCCGCCATGTCTCTCGCAAGTACAGTGGACGTGGCAGCCGTGTACGTCAACGTACACGGCTGCCTCCGCGGCCTCGAGTCTGTTCTTTAGCAGTCTGTCGATTACCAGTTTAAAGGTATCCAGGATGGTTTGGCCTATCTTCTTGTTGAGAGTAATGTTTGCTCTACAGACTGCTAGAAACTCGAGGAAGGCATTGGCCTAGTGGTCTCTTGGTTCCTTAGGACAGAGGAGGTTAGGAGGTTCGACCACCCCCATGTCGGCTTTTAGCCTTACCTCAGGTGGCTCCCTGATCGACGGTGTTATTTAGGTTCGAGTGTTTTGGAGGATTTTGGATAAGAGGGGTTTTGCGCATCAGCGGTGCTTTGCTTGCTGATGTTGATGGATATGACAGTGCTAACCTTGTGGCCAGCTCTGTAAATGCCAAAAACGTTATGTTGGAGATGGGATTGAGGGCCTTTAGTTTAGCCTGTTGCCACCCTTCTTCTAGGTCCCTTTGGAGTCGTTCAGACCCACTCAGGCCGTCTTCAGTAGGTAGTGGCCGGCCTCTATGGTCGATGGGATTTGATTACGTTGGAGCCAGGCTGGTAGGGTACAAGGTAACTGAGGTTTTCACCTCTGCCCTCGTATACTACCATTTCGTGATACTCGATAGCCAAAACGGCGCCCCAGTAATCACTTACCCTGCCCCTTTCGTAGCCGACTGCCATGGAGTCTAAACTTATTCTCCTGGGAGTGTATAAGGTAACTGTGCTGGTTTCGCTCAAAGCGACGAGCACCTTACTGGCATTTTGAAATTGGCTGATGTTGTCGCCTCTGTCGAATAGTAAGATCTGCTTGTCGCGTTCTCTCACTATTCGACATTCTATGCCAGCTACCTTTGCGATCGCCAGTGAATCGTAGTCACGGCGTCGCATGACGTTTCTAGAGTTTCTCCCTTTTAAGAGTAGGCCAGACCGGGTGAGATGATGATGTTCTTGTAACTTCTGGCTTCACAGAAAGCCAGCCCAAGTTTTTCCCTGTTTGAGTCCATAAAGAAGACTACCCCTCTCAGCTTTATTCCCGGTGTCCCTAGCTCACCGTGATAGAGCAGGCTTATACTACGTATCATGGTGGGGGTTTTGTATGGGATTAGCTGTTGTGGCTGTGTGAGATCAGGTTGTGTTGTTGTTTTTTGTGTAATATTTGTGTTAGTTTTTTTGTTTAGGGTGTTGTTTCGTGAGAAAACTACTCCCATTATGTAGTCAGCAAAGGCCAAAAAATGTGGTCTAGCCTCAGTGTTAGCTAGGATAGTGTGTAGTTTATCCTTGGCCAATTTTTCGCCAATTTGGATTTCACAGTCCATTCTCTTTGCCGAGAAACGTGGGCACTCTAGGAGGAGATGCCACACCGACTCTACGATGTCAGGATCGCACTCACATCCGGGACTGTTTTTCAACTTGAACCGTCGAAATACTCTCCTCTTGCTCCATGTCCTGTCAAAATTTACATTTGTAGGGGTGTCAACTTTTCCTTTCTGACCATGACGTACGCTTCTTCCACGTTGGGTAGGAAGGTTTTGTGACTGTCCCGGTGCTTGAGGAGTTGTCCTGCTATATGCGGACTGACTCCTCCCGGATCTTGCGTTTGACAAAGGACATTAGTAGCTTGTCGTAGTCGGGAGCTGCTCGATCCTGTTACACCGGTAGCTTAGCCAGTTCGTCGGCTCGCTCATTTCCGGCTGTGCCTATATGAGCTCTAATCCAGAACAGTACCTAGTATATTATATATAGCAACAATAATAAAGTATCTAGGTATTAAGTAAGTAGGTACCATTATTATAAAAATACTATAAAAGGTACTTCTAAAATACGATATTACAGATTTTCAAAACTCAGTACCACAAAGATCACTTTGTGGTACTGAGTTTTGAAACCGTTTACGCCAATTTGGT
The DNA here is from genome assembly GCA_012273795.1 of Dendrolimus punctatus. Lineage (NCBI taxonomy): Eukaryota > Metazoa > Arthropoda > Insecta > Lepidoptera > Lasiocampidae > Dendrolimus > Dendrolimus punctatus. The sequence continues at coordinate 14,028,125 of CM022540.1, read as the reverse complement.
ATCAACCAAATTGGCGTAAACGGCAATTAATGCATGATCATTGTAAAGTAATATGGTGTAAGTGACAGAGTTGTATTAAAATAATAAATAGTAGTAGAGTATAACCGACATTTCAATATCAAATTACATTTAAGAAATTGTATATAAACGACAGCTGTATTATAAACTTAAAAATGGTAGTAAGGTATAAGCGACATTGCAATATCAAATTAGATTTCAGTAATTGTGTATAAATGACAACTGTATGGTAAACTTGTAAATGGTAGTAGGGTATAACCGACGCTTAATGTCTTTGACGACAATGGTAAAGAGGCATTAGTTCCAGCTTTCAAAATAGGTACTAATGGTAAACAGTAGTATACGCCTGGAGCCTTTAAGATAGTAAAAAGTAAAAATGTATTATTTTTTTTTATTTATTTTTTTTTTATTGCAGGAGATCAGCAGACAGGCAGACGGCCCACTTGATGGGCAGCGGTTACCATCGCCTATGGACATTTGCAACACCAAAGGTGCTACGAATGCGCTGCTGCTCTCTTTAGGGAGCCTGGAACCTGGTCACTAATGCCGGAACACAACTCAAGGTTGTTATGGCGACATACTCTAGACCAGGGGTGGTCGCCATCCAGTCGGGCAAATGCCCTACCACCTGGCTGTGGGTTGTTTTGTCGCCTCTTACGACAGGCCGCCGGGCCGCAGGAAATTGTATTCTTTCTCCGTTCCTGCACGGATGAAACTATTACCGACTATAACCCAAAAGTGATGCCATTTTTACAGAGGTACAAGCGCCTTTAGAGTAAAAAAGGCCCAAAATTCGGTCGGTTAAGTGAAATGACACTTCAAAAACGCAGTTTTTTGCTTGGGCATAAACGACACGAAACTCATCGTAGAGCCATGGGAGTGAGCGCATTCGAAAGAGCGAAATTTTTTAAGTAGGATGGCATTTATAACTCATTTTCGACAAAATGTCGCTTATGCCCTATTACCTTTTAACCGTCGATATATAAATATTTACCTTAGATGGTAGCTGCCTGGGGTGGTCTGGAAGAGATCGCTTTAGAGCGATAAGACCGCCCTTTGTACATAACTAGATATAATTTTAGTCCTTAAGTTCATGTTTGTTTTGTACAATAAAGAGTTATCTATCTATAAATAGGAATTACATACTGACAAATATAGTGTGTTACATAAACGCATGTGTATACGTTTATTTTTATTAACCGACAGAATCTTTGCGCTTTTCTGCAGTGACAATAGTGAATTCCTATAAGCGACACATTTCATAATTATGTTAATTGTCTATTTTGGAGAAAACAAATATACATAATAATATAGAATGTATATTGAAAACGATTGTAATTCAGTATGCAGTATTGGTAGTAATTAAATCAAAAAAACATCATTTCACAAAAAAGGTCTTATAAAACAAATAATATATGTTTCAAAATTAATGTAAATAAAAAAAAAACAGCAAACAAACACACACATTATATATCCCCAAGCTAAGTTACGTACATGTTATGAATAATATACAACGGACACAGACACCCAGACCATAGTAAATAAAAGAAAGTTCTTTTCCGAAATTTACCATGCCAGAAAAATGAAAGAATGAAGAAAAATGTAAAAGAGACTTAATCCTAATTACGTATGTAACTCATTACTGATAATAATTAGTAACTAAAGGTAACCCATTTAAAATGACAGTTTCATCAATAATATAAATGTTTTAAGCTGAATCACAGTAAATCAGTAAAATCATAATTTGCATTTAATTCCGGAAACAGACCATATTTATAAATTACATGCACAGGTAGCGTTAAAATTATGTTAATTTTAATTAAACTGGATTGCTGAGGGCAATTTTAATTAATTACAAAGGTGTTTGGCTATATTTGACGATCGAGACCTGTATATTATAAGATGTATGAGTGCATGGATTAAGCCAGATTTATATCCCATGTTATTGATGCTAGGAACACAAATTTTATGTATGCGACCGTGACAGGCAACAGAGATACTAGGCATGGGATTGTTATACAAGGCACATCCGCTTTGTACGCAATAGTATGTAGGTCGTTTAGAGCCTGACACAGATACAAACGACCGCGACAGTTGACAGCCAGTGTTAAACTTCACTCTATAAAATTACTCAATAAGGTGAAGCAACAGGTGACACTGTCTCTGTCTACTGCCTTGAGTCGCGCGTCGCAAGCGTCGCTGTCACCTGTCTCAAATCACACCTTTGGTTCACAGATATAAATATATGGCCTTTTTGACGTTGAAACATCATCGTTTTATTCGCATAAAACCAAACGAAATATTTATATTGTGCACTATCGCTGCAATAAATTATACATTCAAACGATATATGCCTACAACGTGCACTGAGATAGAACAATTTACAATGCTCTATAAAAGTATGAAACTGTGTCGTTCTATGAGGAAAAATCGTCTCTGCATCAGTGAGTTCCTTTCTACTTTGCTATTTTTATATAGGTCTTTTGCTGTTTATGAAATGATTTAGAAAAATAAAGTATCACAAACAATGAAAGGTTTTTCACAAATTACCAACTTGCACTACTTTTGTCTTTTGGTTAAATATCTATCATATAGATCATCTCTGTACATATATACGATTATGTATGTGTATATTCAATTCTTAAATTAGTGTAAGATATGTACTTATTTCCCTTTTTTTGTTGCACTACCTAAATGCCAGATTAGCAAAAATATTTTAAATGTGTTTGTAATTATACATTTTGTAAAAACGTCTAATCAAGTGTACACTGCCTTAAAAATACTGAACAAATTTCGGTTTAAGTTCATTTTTCTTTTTCTAGTCCATAGTTCAAAAATTACAGTAAGGAGAACATCGTACTCCATTACTATATAACATTATGTGTGATAGGGAAATACGTATGTACATTATAATAAAACATCAAACCTTGTGTGCACCACTGTCGTGCATCTATGAACCATAGAGCTCTAGCTCTCTTTAGAAAAACTAACATATACTTGCACGATGGTCTAACGATGATTGGTACGTTTTAAAGGTTTCATTAAATAAAAATCTTACTTGTCACAGATTTTGATAGGATTTTTGACTTTTTATGTGTTTCTTTGTCTTTTTTGTATTTTTCTTTGTTTAATCTTATTACTTCTTATTATTATTGGACAAGCGTGGCGGGTATACTGTCCCTTTAATGGGAGGTCTTAGCCCAGCAGTGGGACATTTATGGGCTGATATTTTATAATCTTATTACGTATAGGGTTTTGTTATTGTATTGTATCTAACAGCTTGGCTTTACATATCGATAATGTAAGTTGTCCTTAAGAGTTAACATTTTATAACCGAAAAATAATAACACATTATATAATAAAAACTTTTTGATATAATTTGTTCGTGCCTACCCCGCATGGGACCTATCGTGAAGTTATGTATGTATGTAATATTTAATTTTCTAATGCTTATATTAGATGGATCAACCAAATTGAATCGATTTAGTCTTTCAACTAAGTATAGCAGTGAACGGCTTTTAAGATAACAAATCGGAAGGCACTGAAGAGCGGCTCTAGTCGACTAGGATTATGCTGAGATCGATGCTCTTTTCTTTAAAAAATGTTTTAAGTCAATTTTTGTTAGTTCAACTGTCTTCAATAGCATTATTTTCTGTTTTAAACGATTCAAGCTTATGTAATGGATCACTTGAGTTGATTCATCCATGTTGAAAGACATAAATGAATTGTCTGACGTCGGCTTAAGCGGACTCTTCGGCAGGATTTGAACCATTACTCATTTAACACGAGTTCTGAACAAAAAAAATATATACACGATACCACCACACCGCTTAATTTCTACGAGATACTCTTAAGACTACGGAGATTCAAAGACATCAAAAACTTGAAATTTCGGTGAAAGTTAATTAAAAACCGCTTTTCCTAATCGCGGAAATTATAAATTAGTCTCACAGAGGACGGTCGGCGGTGGCCTGGTGCGCTAAATAAACTGAGAGATCTTTGCAATTTGCGGACAAAAAAGCGCTTAACGCGCTACGAATTATAAACGTCGGGCGCTTTTTAATTATTCCCCCTCACATTTTATATACACCTCAGTAATTATTTATTTGCATATTTATTCAAGGATTTTTTTCAGTACTGTATCAAAAAAAATCAAGAGATTTTTTAGTGCTAAAGTATTGTTGGATGTGATTGGGCCACGCTGGAATCATTATTTTATTTACAGTTTGCTGGGTCGACTCGCTGCTTAGTGTTATTACACCACCACGCTCTCATAGAATATCGACGTGAATGGACTAGTCTTAAAGTATAATAATTTTGCGTACGATTACTGGGAGTTCTGATAGCTCACATCCCCCTCTGCCTATCCCATGTTTTCTCTTTATGCCGCATGTCTGATCCTTCTATCTCATCCTCCGTTTTTTTATGACGCAGGGCAATGTCTTATCTTGGGACACCGTCCTCGGGCCTGGGGGGAAATGCTACACTGAGGGATATCGGACTCCTGATCGACCTTATGCCCACCATGGTCTCCGAGCGGAGGGATGGGGGATGGTCGGACGCCAGACTACCCACTAAACTTAACTGCGCTCCTCCCCCGTGCGCTTTTATTCGTTGCTACAGGAACTCGACCATTGGTACTACATCTGTGACACACCTACGCTTGGCTTTCACTCAGGGAGCTCCCGCGGAAAGGTTCCCTCTTAACCAACAACAATTATAAAATGGCTAATTTAAGTATGCAAACACAGCACAAAACAAATTTACAGACAGGCAACATACACAAATTAAATAAAACAATATACTTATAATAACGCAACAAATTGAATTAGTTAAAAAAGACAGTAAAATCAACTAACTTACCAGTCACTCAACGAGTTGTAGGTTAACAAGGACAGTCACTGCGCCGAGTTAAGTATCGACCAAAGACATGAGGTCACTAAAGGTTGCCTGGGGACAGATAAAATATTGTGAATAGTAGAAGAAAAGTATGTAGCAGCTGTTAGCTTAAATATAAATGAACATAATAGAAAAGATAATATGACTGAATGTGTATCGTTGTATTATTCTCTCAGCGTCAGCATAAACTCTAAGCTAATACATAAGTAAGTATAAACAATAGTGAGTAGTATATAATGGTCACGGGAAGATCAAAGTATTATCCCCACAGTTGCTAATGCGCTGGAACCTTGTCAATTAACATTCACGTGACGTCATCAGCAACTCGATATGTACGCGTACTCGCCGGCCAGTGATGCTTACGGTACTGAGTTCGGCTACGGTTGCGTGACCAAAATGGCGGCCAGGTGCATTACCAATTTTCGGGGATAATAGTCGATGTCTTTATATAGAATAAGTAAGAAACAGAAAGAACATTCGTAGATAGATAGTAAGAGTACGTAAGCCAGCAGAAACAAAGTGAGTGTTAGATCTTGAGTAAGTTTTGTGAAGTGACAGTGCAAATAAAAAGATTTTGTGACCCTTACAGAGACTTTTTGGAAGGAAATTTTTGACTATTAAAAAACCTATTTTGACGTCATTTGATAGTCCTATGCCGAAGAGCAGCGACGATTTAAAGACAGACAAACGGATGATTACACAAACAGACAGACGAATAAATAATTACATGACGATATCATATTATTATGGATCACATTTTTGTCTCAATGGCGGAACCCTAAAACACAGTAATGATTAGTCAGTTTTGTAGTATCAATTGCTGTACTGGTTACTGACTGCCCACTAATCGTATTTTCCAAAGGTAACTTTCAAAGGAAATTGAGCCAGTTCCTCGAAGCAACGTCCATGCGATTGTACGTGACTGACGTAGTAATGAGATAAACTTAAATGTGACATTGAACAGAACTAATTTCATCTTCTATTAGCTCTAAATTAAAGGGCAAATGAAGATGGTGGCAATCTTGGATGTGGCTTGAGTCGTCTCAGAAATCCTAGCCTTCAGTAGCTTGGATCTCAGGCCTGGCTACAGACGCGATTGTCAATTTTATTGGTAACCGATTTGATTTAAATATATCTTTTAAACATACACTTTCCTTTCTTCACACAGCGAATTAGCATTTCCATCCAGTTTTGCAATGCAGCTAAGCTTCGACACACCCAAATGTTCAAATTAAACTTATTTATATATACTAATCTTTATATATAAAAATGAATCATAGAAATATATTTACGTATGCGCCTATAGCGTTACCTATAGCTTGAGAACGACTTTACAGATTTTGAAGCAAAATCATCATCATTTTTGTGTGTTTGAGTAGGTTCCCGGATGGTTTAGATTCACAATTGGAACCGGTAGGTGGCGCTGAGGTCGGGTTCTAGAATCCTCCTAATCACGTGGATTGATTTTGGTGTCATGAAACAAAGTCTTTTAGGAATTCAAAAAATATAGTGGTATGAAGTTCGCCTGGTCAGCTAGTAATATTATAGGGAGGTAAAGTTTGTGAGTTTGGATGTTCGGAGTAATCTCCGGTACTATTTAACCGATTTTAAAAATTATTTCCCCAGTAGAAATCCATATTCCCTAGTGGCAGAGGCTTTATTTGATTATAATGAATAATATTTTAAAATTTTGTAATGATCCGAATGAATTGGGCGAGGCAAGGCCTGTCAAATATGTTACAGCAATGAAGTTCCACGCAAGAATTGCGCACGTCTTCGCACGAGGCACTACATGTGCTTTCTGCGTTTATAAATTCATTCATTCATTAAACCTTGATATGCGTGCGTGTTTAAATATGTGCATGGGTGCATGTATATTATTGAATGACACCTAGCGACGTGAGCACGTGTCACCTAGTAAAATATATAGACGAAAATAATGTTAAGAATAATCAAACGATGCGTACGCGATCCAGTTCGTTAACAAAAGTGAGTTTTATAAGATGAGCACCATTGCCATGCTGTTAACGTCATGCCGTCTCTTTTCTTCCAAATGATAAGGTATGTACACGAGAGGGAAAAAGATAGGAAGTGGTTTTACATGATGTAAACGTATTACCATTAATTTCATTCCTTTGAGAATTTTCAGTATAATAAAATTCGCACAACCAACTACATACGTAAGTAGTTGAAACTAAAATAAAATTAAATACCACTTTTAAACCTATAATAACGTAATTTAGATCATAAAATATAAAGTAAACAAATAAAGTTCTCAATAATTATAAAATGGAAATACGATTAAACTTGCATATAAACTGTTGCTGCAGAAAACTCTATTTGTTAGCAAACAATAACAAAGTTCATAGCTTCTGTGTATTAGCTTCGTTTCTATTCAAATGCTCAATCCTAGTTTCCGGAATACAAAAGGGGATAGTTCTATTCGAAAGTACCTCATTATAGATATTGTAGTTGATTAAAATATGAATTAGGTTCAATACTATAATCATCACTGTTATTAAATGTATAGGTATATTCTTTTGAACTGATTTTAATGATATAAATTCATATATAAAGCCGCAAACAAGGAAATAAAACTGGGGAACTGTAATGAACACGTTAATTATATTTAATTAGGCGTTGACATTGTGTAATTAGTTTATTGCTTGGTCGAATCGACTGACCAAGGTAGAATTATAAAATGGATTAAATCAATTTTACGTTTTACCAACTACTAAACCAAGAATAAGATATAAGAGCTATCCGAGAGTAAATCATTATATCAAATGTTAAAGAATAATTAATATACTCCAAGAGTAAATTGTATGACTTAAATTAATATTTTGGGGGGCCTGGAGCTCATCACCTCTATCGAGACCTCTCAAAGCGACTAATTGAGGTCTCGCGTGACCAAAAGGCTGGCTTGCACTTAGGGCAAGCAACGCGGAAATGCGGTCAGCATTTTGGGCACTCTCCCCGCCGAGAGCGACCTGGAGTCTATTTTTTACTTATAGTTGGTATTCATTTTTTTAAATTTATTTTTTAGTTAATATTTATTTATAATTAGTTTGACTTGTAATAATAGTTTTAGTCCATACTGATAATATCTAACTAAATCTAAATTGTTTTATATTAGGCAAAATACATTTCCATAATATACGTAAATAATTTAGAAATAATATACCAAAATATATTTTGTTATCTGACCGCGGCGGCTGCCAGAAAATAGTATGTCATATATTAATTCATTCTTTATTCGTTCATTGAAAATAGATCATTAACAGAGAGTATTGTAAATTCCTAGAATTGCACACAACAATGCAATCGACGTTATCCAAGAGTAAAATTATTCTAGTAATACGGTCATCATCATCATCATCCGAGCGTTAAATCCCGGTTGCGTTCGGAGCGTTCACTCCGACGCCCAGGGTCCGCTTTCCTACTTTTTCTACTCCACTTCGCGCGGTCTTCAGCATCCCCCGTTTTGAGACCATTGGCACGCATGTCATCCTTCACGACGTCAAGCCAGCATTTCTTGGGCCTTCCCCTTCGGCCGGGACCTGGCGGAGGTGGCATGGCTAGACATTTGTTCCCCACGTAATTAGCCGGTCTGCGTAAAACATGGCCGTACCAGCGTAAGCGACACTCTTGCAGTTTGTCTGCTATTCTAGTAATACGGTATATTGATATAAGTTTGTGGTCGAATCGGCTCTTATTGTGATATTAATTTAATAACGTCAACATAGAGAATAAAAAATAAACTATAGTTCAGTCGTTCTATAAAGCCACAATTGGCATCTATCAAACTAAGTTTAGTAGCAGCGTGAACTATCGATGATGATGCAATTAGGGATCATAATCGATATAGTAAGTCACATATAACCAAGTAAGTTAAAATGGAACATAATAAAGATAATTTCATTTGAGAACGCGCTATTCTATCACTGAATTCCGTATGTAGGACTATACTGTTACAAATAAGCTAAATACTTTTGTTACCAAATGACAGGTCGTCAAGCTCCGTGAAAGAAGTATCAAATAAATTCAATAAGCCCAGAGACCGCGACCTCAATCAAATTGAATTGCAAATGAGATCTGTCAGCCAACAAAAGAATGCTCTTAGTAGCCAATCTTCCGCACCGTAGTAGGAAATGCGATAGTGTAATTCGATTCAGGTGCCCGCTCATTTAAATGAGGCAGTCATGTGGGACTTGATGGTTCTTTTTTAGAAATTTATTTGACATGTTATATTGTTACTTGGGATAGGGTCCGATTAAACGCCGATTTAAAAACCATAGACGGTATTGACGGTGCAAATGAGTTCTGGAGTGGATACTACGGTAGGACGTCTTACGGTCCGGTAGCCGATGCCGTAAGAAGAAGTAAGACGTAACGGTGGTGTTCACTTTTTATCAGGTGCGGGCAGTGTGCTTGTTTGTCTATGGCAAGCAACCAAACAAGTAGCTCTAGAAATTCAACATGTAATAAAGAAGTCGTCATTAATCTATCTTTACAATGGCGATCCAGCTCCTTGACAACACGGACATAACGAGAAGGCTCAAAAGAACAAAACCATTTGAACTAGTGCTATAAACAAAACAAAAGTGTAGTGCAATGTGTTTGCTATTAATAAAGAACACATGAACAAAGTGTCTTCGCCTTAATAGAGACAATAAGAAGTGTTAATGGACACTTTCTTAGTAAGAATAATTTTAGTTAATTTAGGTTACATTTAAATTACTTTTTTATCTTTTTGGATTATATGGTAATATTAATATGGTAATTATTTCTAAATACTTTATTAATAGAAAAAAAATAATCTATCTTTTAAAATGCATAAATTTTCCATTCACATGTAAAACTAGATAGACACCAGAGTGAGACTAATAAACAAATATGAATTATAATTAAGTTGTTTTTTTTCTCAGAAAAGTACTGTATAATCTAATAAAATATTATTCTAAATTTTTAGCTATTTTATCAAACCAGAAAAAAATCTGAAAAGTTATTATACATATAGGTAATAACTCTAAAAGGCATAGTATGCTAGTTTCTTAAGCAAAGATGGGAAAATCGTTAAGTGTTCTTCTCTAGGAAATCCGACCATCTTTGAAGGCTCCGAAGCTAACCTCTCGACGCAAACTGGCCTTTGACTTTTATATAATTAAATAAAAAGAAACTCTTCAACCAGAAACAATTATTGCCTAAAGCTATACATAGATATTATTATACTTTCTTTTGCTGGAACTTCCCTTGTTAAAACGGATTTTTAAGGAATAATTACCCTATTTAATGATTTTCGTAAATAGCATTACTTTCCTTTGAAGTTTATCTAAGAAAGAGTGAAAACAAGAAAACAATACTTATTATTTTTCTATTATATTAAATAGAATTTATTATCTTTTTTAATACTAGTTTCAAAAAGCCTACTGCTTATTTAAGGTTTTACCTTAACCTTTTTTCGAGAAATACCTTTTATATTATAAATTAATGAAAACGATACTCTATTAAAAAATAAATACCAACAACTTGGGCTTTGTTATTGGATACTGTAAATCTAATTATAGCTGTTTTTACATGCCTGTCTAAAAAGGAAATATTGTATTTTCAGAATTAATTAAAATGTCTACTGTAAAGCTAAATAAAGCCTTTTTCATCCGTGCGGGAAAGAAGAATTAATACAATTTTCTGCGGAAAGGCATCCTGTCGTAAAATGCGACAAAACAGCCCACAGTCGGGTAATGTATTTGCCCGTCTGGATGGCTACCACCCCTAGTCTAGAGTATGCTGCCATAACATCCTTGAGTTGTGATCTGGCATTAGTGGCGAGGTTCAGTCATCCTAAGAGAGCAGCAGCGCATTTGTAGCAGCTTTCGTGTTGTAAATATCCTTAGGTGATGGTAACTAATTCCATCAAGTGGGCCACCTGCCTGTGTACTAAACTCATATAATAAAAAAAAGCCTTCCAGGTACACAGAATCTCCATGTACATGAAAAATTATGGAGATTAGAGGTAAGGAGAATCATCTCATGTGGGAGAATAGTTGAAAAACTGTTCAGGTATAAGCTGTAAATAAAAACCCAAAAACCATTAAGAATGGTGTTAGTGTAGACAAAGTAGACAAACAATATGAATGTGAATATGAACTGTTGTGGAAAAATTGAAATATACCGAGTAAAAAAAAACATTGGTAGTGGATACATATTTGCGGCTTTTGGTGTCGAAACTCTCGGGCATGGGGTCCAGAAGTCCATTGCCTTTATCGAGACCTATCAAAACGGTTGATACATATCTCACGAAACCAAAACGCTGGTCTATATTTTGAGTAACGCTTATGCGTTACCCAAAATATTGCCATACAACGTGGTAACGCGACCAGCGTTTTGGGAAAATTCCCAGCTGACGGTGATTTGGGACCTATTTATTATTTGTAGTTTTTGTCTTTTATAAATTAAATTGTACATATATTTTTAGAATAGCTATATATAGCGAGAAAATATTAAATAAAATATTTATTAATAAAAAAAATCTTTGGCTTCTAGAATAGTTGGTGATAGTAACACTGTTAAAAACGTCAACTATTTACGTAGTACAAAATAATTTTGTGAATATATCTTAAAGAACGGGGGGGGGGGGGGGAAGCTTACATACTACGGTATAATAACAATAGAAGTCGAAGATTGTGCGAAGCGGAGAAGAAAAATTGGATAAGTAAACCTTGAGCTTCGAAGGGATTATTTCAAACGTAGCCAGTATTTAACATGCAGATATAATAAATAATATAAGGAGAATAATATTGTACGGCTAACAATCTTGTATCTCTACACTGAAATCGCAAAAAGATTATTAATTATTAGTAAAAAAATATCATCCTCATACAAAACTTTAAACAAAATATGTATGGATGCAAAGCAGAAAATCAATACATTCCATTGACTAGTCTAAAACTGAATACGTCAAAACGATGTTCGAGAATAATAAAATGTTAACATTGGCAGCTTTGGAATTGGGTTAACTTCCAAAAAGCTGTTGGTTTAAAATTTCATACGGGTACCGTACGTCTAAGGGAAGTGGAAACTAATTTCTCGGTTCAGTGGTGCTATTTGCGCGCGGCTAACTTCATTGCAAAGTGATTTTCTCTTTTCTAACATGAGTCGTCTCGTACAATGAACTTCTGTTCTGTATACGTGACATTAAAAGCTAGATAACCCAAAACTGCATTTAGAAATACTATGCATCATACCCACGCTGGAATCACTATCTTGTTTCGTCTAATGAGTTAAGAGTTCCAATGGCCGACATCTCTCGTCCTCTGTCTCATCTTCCCTATTCATGCAACATTGATCTCGGACTTGATAGTGTTGAGATAACCAGGCAACGCTCGCGCCACTGCCCCTTTCCTCTCGCAGCCTTGAACGAGGAAAGACGTACCTACGTATCATTTCGGCTGAGATAATAAAGCATTTGACCAGGCATGTGTCTAATTACGGCGGCAGTACCTAATTTTGGTGGACAACTACAGTGTTAACAAGGACAGGTGATAAACGTGACGGGTGCGTGTTCTTTATGGTGTGAGACCAGGCCGGTCGGCAAGGGACCCTCGACAGCGTAGCCTTGGTGAGTTGTTCTACTTTGTCGTTGTACAGAATACCGACTAGCATACAGCCCACTAGGCTAGTAATAGCCTAAACATTCCCTGTGCTTTCACAGTTTTCGTTCTCCTGTCCCACCCTGTCTATATCATTACTCCAGCTTGATCCTTTCGCCCCTTTATGACTTCTATCCTAACTCTCCTATCTCATCTCGTCTACCTTATCCTAAAGGCTGGTAACGCGTAGGCTTTGACCCTGGTGTCGCAAATTTCTATGGGCGAGGACCATCTGCTTGTTTGCCAGCTTCGCAATAATCCTATATGCATTAAGAGCTCCAGCTTCGACAGAGTCTTCTACATTTTATACTTTTTGTGCCATTTTATTATTTTAAGTTTAGTCTATAACATCATTATTAATTATTAAGAAACTATCCACTAAAATCATTTTATAGTGCATATTTAATCAAAAAATGACAACAATCCAAGTTTGGTTATAAATAACTAACCATGTGTGAGTGTTTGTAGATTATATTTTTATGAGGAAATCGACTGTCGTCCACGTTCCCTATTTAATTGGGGGCAGTGCAACTTTGTTTACGAGTAGTATGCACGTATACGTTTGTATCTATACATAATCTAGGGCTTTATAACAAATGTGCGTATACGCAAAAATGCATTTTGTTATTTACTAAAATCTATGAAATGTTACAATTTTGAAAGTGTTTCCAGTATGCAAGTGTACCTAAATAGAAGGGTATTCCAAATATCACTAGTTTTATTTACAATTTTATCTCTTTTGTAAAACTGCACTTTTGTCTATATTATGAAGCTATTTTGCCCATTTGTTATGAAGCCCCCGATACGTATCTCACGTAGGTGTGTAATGAACATTACACAGCTTTTTAATTTACTAACTCTTACTTCACAGTAAAAGAGTTAGTAAATTAAAACAATTTTGTTTTCAAACGAATTTATTCTTTAAAAAAATATATTAATTAGTTACTCTTGGGAAAACAAAAAAAGTGTTTTCCAAGAAGAAAAATTGTGTGAAGGTCCGTTGTGACACGAATAGAAGAACTATTACTCAAGGTGTCATCTCGTTTCGGGAAGTGGAATGATGCTTGTTTTCCTGCTACTTCGGAACGTACAGTCTAAGATATAAGCTGTGATATATCTAAAGGTTGACCAAATACTTTAAAATTAATTGTAAGAATGGTTATTGTTCATTTTATTGTAAAAAATCTCTTTATTTTTTTTTAAACTTACTACATTGGAAAATCAACACCAGCTTCTATTAAACATAAATAATAATTTCAGCCCATAAATGTCCCACTGCTGGGCTCGGGCCTCCCATTATAGGGGAAATGGACAGTTACCTGCCACGCTTGTCCAAGGCGGCTTGGCAGGTTTGACACATCGAGATGTGCAGGTTGCATCATGATGCTTTCCTTCACCGTTTTTAGCACGTGGCAATTGTACAATATATTGTAACAAAACTGACTAAGAGGTGCATGCGTCCCGGTCAGGATCGAATCCGCGCCCTGCGATTTAGGGGCGCGTGCGCTAACCATTACGCTACCACGACTTTTTTTTGACAATAAATGACATATTAACAAATTCAAGTAATAAGTTGGCAAATAACAAAACCTGTTTTAAGACTGGCTCTGCCAAAATTACAGTAGAAATACATATACTCATATCAAAACGATTCAGTCCTAACTACCTTATCAGCAGATCTCTACCATCTTTATATCTCCTGTATTCTGTTAAAAGATATTGTACATTATCAACAGCTCCATTTAGCATGCTGTTGGGAGATTCAACATTGTTCATGAGGTAGCCAAAAATTCTTATAGGGTTCTGTACAGATTATATTTAGCTGCCATTATGAAAAAAAATTGGGTCAGTTGCTAAAGACTAAAGAATTGAGTCATTTCAAGAATAGTTAGTTTTTGAACGTTCACCTTTCCAAGTGGTTACGCGAATTGGTAATTGTTACCCATATTCATTTCATTTCGATGTAAAACCACAATGATGGAAATATAGCTGCACAGAACACGGGGAAATATAGGCAGTTATATAAAGGAAGAATGGCACCGTACCTTTGCGTAGTGTAGCGATGGTTTCTCCGTGATTCTTGAAGTTAGCACGACGCGCACAATTTCACGAAAACTAGTAAAGTCTATGTATATAAAGTATATGGACGAAAATAGTTTATAATGTTCAAAGGCGATGCGTATGCGTTGCAGTTCGTCAGCGAGAAGATCATTTCTATGCGATGACCACTATAGCGATGCAGTTGACGTCTCATGCTGTCTCCTTTCTTCTGCTTGCTAGGGTATGTACCGGAGAGGAAAAAAAGATAGGATGTGGTTTTACATGATTTGAAGTATTACGATTCGTTCCATTACTTAAAAAATTTTCAATATAGATATTAAATGAAATACGCGCGACCACCAAGTGTGTGTCAATGATATTGTGCAGTTGGTCAGTCAGATGTTTTCGCGGTCTTCACTCAATGTCTCGTCTGCTTCATTGGACTTTGGCCCTGCGACAGACTAGACTGGCCTATTCAGCTTGTAAATTTTGTTCGGTCACTTTGGTTCTGTTGCGTGTACTCATATTTGAACAGATGGCGTAACGCGTGGAGGAAGACCGTACGTTTAGTTCAACAATAGAGATGGTAGTCTCGTAATACTGATATGAGACGAAACAACGAAATTGAATCAATATTTTGGAAGGCAATAACTAAAAGTACTTCATGGTAAGGAACGACGTTGAATGATTCCAGTTTATTTTATATCGATTACTTTAGTTCATTCATCCAATTTTAAAGACATAAATGATCCGTCTATTATTGGCTAAGACTACTTTTCTTACGGATTTTATACCTAAGAGAGGCTTCGAGTAAGGTCACTACTACACAGTTTGCTGAATGACTTGCAATTTATGTACGCTGTCGTTATCCAGGCCTGTTGTTATTTTAAGATTGTTGGGTGTGGCGGTGCAGGCGTTGCACTGAATGAAACACCCCTCAACAAATGGACTGCATTTTTTTTTTATTTGTTTATAGGTGCTACAACAACAACAGGTATGATCACCACTGCTATACTAAACGGCACGTTCAAGGTAACTGAACACAGATAGTAGTGCTATCTGTGTTGATTGTATCGATTACACCGATCACTAAGAGTGACACTAATCACAATACACCAGTGGTCCATAAAATCCACGAAAGTCACGCTGAGAGTCCAATGGCTGTAGAGTCTTCCGAAAGTTTCCTGGTCTTCTTGGTCTTCCTTCCTATCAGTTGACCGACTATGATATGTGGGTATATACTTGACCAATGTGAGTACATATTTGATCGTATACTAGACCTTGTTGGAGGCTCGCACCCTGCTTACTAAGGTACTACTAAAAAGCAGGCGCTTAGCAACTAACCGAGAGAACTGCAGAGAGAGGTCAGGGGAGTGATTCTCGCCACAACAAAGATCATAGGTTTAAATTTCATACTTTAAAGTTTTTTGTTTCAACAAAGTTCAGCTGTCGAGGTGGCTCATGAAAAAAACGCTCATGTTTCTTTCATTTGACCTAGGGTCGAATACTAGCGGGGACGCATGGGCTTGGGTTCTATGACTTATGACCAAATTATCCAATGTACTGACGGGGCTATAGGCTGGTTGGAATAGGCTCTCTTCCATTTCCGCACCTAAAAAGTTAAAACGTCGAATTATGGAAACCGTATGCATGAAGATGAAGAACGAATTATATACGGAGAAAGGAACATAGTTAAGATACAACTCATAAAGATACAAATCGCTATTTTCCATGCGTTAAACCATACAAATACCTACAACGGAGGTATCTTTGGAGTTGTTACTTCGATGGTACAAATTAGCTGTTGGAAATTTTATGACTAGAACACTTTTACGATACCGCTGGACGCATTTCGTCGTAAGGACGTTTTTTCAGTTGACGCAAAAATAAGAAATAGGACCCAAATGGTACCATTATCAATTTTATTACTTAGAGATAGGATAAAAATGTTGGGTGAAATTATTTTGATATGACTATTTATATAGCCTTTCTTACTGGAAATATTTTGGTATTGTATTACATATCAACTGCGCAAAACCGCCGGCAGGGGCTGGATGAGGAAGACACGAGACCGGGATATGTGGCGCGTACTAGGGGAGGTCTACGTCCAGCAGTGGACTGAGATTGGCTGAAGAAGAAGTAGACATATGAATTAAGTCCTTCGTAAGCCTAAGTATATATAAGATGAAATGGTTACACAAAATTGTACAAAAATAAATGTGAAAAAAAAAATCTGCAAAACTCTTGAATTTGGTATTCAGACGACATTATAAAGTTGTAAATTTCAATTTACCTTTTTTGCTCTCCTATTTCTATATACGACTATATCGTATGTACAGAAAGAAATAATTCTAACCCTGAAACATGTATTGTTGTATTTGTAACCAAGGCTTATATATTAATTTGGTTATCCCTAATTTTCACATATGGATTGCGCATACTAATTTTCAACCTTTACCAACATTGGTTTACCAAATGAAAGGTAGACTAATGTCCTTTCCCATGATTAAATCTGCGTCTGCCAATTTAAATTAAAAACCCTGTCAGCACTTTACACGGGAAAATATAAGAAACAGAATTATCTTCATAACAATGGTATAGGTACATGTATTGATGTACAAAGCTATTTAATAATTAATAATACACGAGAGTATAATACTTCAGTCAAAAACTTTATAACTCAACTTATCTCATACTGCTCAAATTTGAATTGTTCTCCAACATTATAACAGAGTGTTTTCCAAGACAGATAAAGTTTTCCATTCGAAAAATAGAAGTCATTATGCTATGAGTCGTCTCAGTTAAAGTTTTTCCTTTTGAAACCGCACGTCCTATAAGAAAGTTGCACATTGCAGCTGCCGGACTCTTTAGTATTAATTAAACTTATTGCGAATCCCACTGGCTGATTTAGTTCTGAAAGTGTGTTGCAACATCGTCTTTCAATGCAATGAATTGATTAGTTCCTGATAAAGGAATGATGAATTGTCATAAAAATACTTTAAGTGTGTGTTTAACTAATTTGCAATTTAACACATGAGTGGAATATTCCATTTAACTTGGGTTAGTTTCAAATTTCTCTCCCATTGCAACGATCTCTTGTTTAGAATTTGATTAGGTAGGTGTATAGGTTCATTGTTAATGATATAACAAAAGGAATACAAATATAAAATACAGCATTTTTTTTTATTGCTGAGTTCAGCAGACAGGCAGATGGCCCACTTGATGGAAAGCGGTTACCATCGCCTATGGACATTTGCAACGCCAAAGATGCTGCAAATGCGCTGATGCTCTCTTAAGGGAGACTGGTATCTGGTCACTTATAGACCAGGGGTGGTCTAAAGTATGTCGCCATAACAACCTTAAATTGTGTTCCGGCATGTGCACAATTCACAAACAAACCAAGACACATAAAGAGCCTAAAAATTAACAACCTAGGCACAGAAAGAAAAAAACAGCATACATGGCACTAGTTAAGATAATATATATAGGTATAGACATAAGGCACATACTGCACATGCACTTTCTCACAACACCAACATGTAACAGATACACTCTACATTAGTATAAGTTAAGTATTAAAATTAGATAAAAAAATAATTAAATAAATTACTCTTAAGGCAACACAAAAATCATACAATTAATGTCATACATAATAACACATAAACTATAAGCGTGTATAAATTCAAAAAACTCTAACAATAATTAAGATGTAAAAAAGGTATGGAACTAGAGTCCGTAGATTAGTTAATTGAAAAAAAAGACCAGGCGTGGTAGCCATCCAGCTGGGCAAATGCCCTACCACCTGGCTGTGGGTTGTTTTGTCGCCTCTTACGACAGGCCGCCCGACCGCAGGAAATTGTATTCTTTCTCCGTTCCTGCACGGATAATACACGGATAGCAACACCATCACCATCATTTACATGTATAGTCACTTCGTGTTGATTATCATTCTAGAGTAAATCTTGATTGTGATCTGTTAAAATGCTTAGAAACCTGGATGGAGTCTTTTATCCGCGCAGGAACGGAGAAAGAATATAATTTCCTGCGGCCGGGCGGCATGTCATAAACGGCCACAAAATAACCCATAGTCAGGTTGGTGCCGCCATAACAACCACGAGTTGTGTTCCGTCATTAGTGGTCGTCTTCTTTCAGAGAGCGACAGGTCATTTGTAGCACCTTTGGTGTCACCAATGTCCATAGGCGATGGTAACCGCTTCATAAGGTAGGCCTACTGTCTGTCTGTTGAATTCATGCAATAAAATATTTTCTTAAGTTTTTGCGACTTGTATACATAATAAAACTACGTTTTAACGATTTTAGGCATGGTTATTGGTTTTTGGTTTGTCCGACGTTTCGGCCGCTTATCAGTGGCCGTTGCACAAATGTCACCTTTGTCGTCCGCGACCTCGCTTAAAACCGTTATAACGTAGTTTTATCATGCAATAAAATTAAATAAATAGGTCTGCCGATGCTTCATTGTTTTATCTCCTTCACTCTACAGTGTCATAGTTAATATGTGTATCATGATTCCTTCGATGTAAAGTCAAAACTTTAACTTGATATTGATTAAAAATGATTAAATATTAATAGACTTAAAAACTCAAAATTACCAAACCTTTGGAGTTAATGTTGTAAAACTATCAAGACAAAAGTAAAGTGAAGTGCATTGTGGTTAACATTAATAAATAACACACGAATAAAGTGTCTTCTTCTCCTTGAAAGAGACAACAAACAAGTGTTATTGGACACATTCTTAGTATAAATTAATTATATCTAATATTTCAGGTCAGATTTAAATTACTTATTAGTCTTGTATGGCGCCTGTATGGCGCTCTGTTGTTCGTGCCTATCCCCGCAAGGGACCTGGCGTGAAGTTATGTATGTATGTATATTATATGTACTAGTCTTGTTTTTTAGATTATATTGTAATTTTAATGTTGTATCTTTAAGACGCAGTATTTAATTAAAAACATTTGTGAAAAAGCTTTGTGTATTTACATAATTCTTCTTCCCTCTTCACAGCGTAGAATTTTCACTGGATATTATGAAGTTTATTTCAAAAGTAGTAAAAAGAAACTGATTACATGGTAGTCAAAAGTATCCTAAGATATATATTTAATGTTTCTAGGGCATACGACACTTTAGCTTATCGCGGGAAAAGTACTAATTCAATAAACAAGTTGTTATCTCCTTTACGCATTGATTTCTCTGAACTCTCAGTCTGTTGTATAGAAAAGTATTATCGTTGTAGTTTACATTAGTGCTAAGCCGTTGGATGTCCTTTTGCATTTGCAATGCAATGGTTCGAAAGAGAACGTAGATATGACTTGCAGACAATTGCCGTTGTTGTCATTTTTTGCTTATTTGCAGCAACAATGTGCATTGTAGTCTCTCCATGTTTATCTATACAATTAAATATATGAGTGCCTCTATCCGTTTCTTAAATTATTCACGACTAATTGTAAACAAATCTTAATGAAATTCAACGTAGAGATTAACGGTGAGTATCCAAACGAAATTCCAAAACCATAGCCACCCGACTAATGGATAACGATAGTTTATAAGCTAGCTAAAAAAACACTTGATGACTATTTGGCTAATGGGCGAAGGACTCGCCAACCGATAGACTACGGTTGACGGCTTGACCGTAAAAAAGTTGTCGGTTTTCAGTTTTACTCGACAACCATTACCCAGTTGGCGAAGTGGTTGACAGCTTAATCGGGGCTATTTTGTGAACAACCGCTAATTAGTTGGCTTTTGCAACAGCTACCCATCTCTAATATCGTAGGGTTGGCTTAAAGGCCTAGTTGCCAAGCCATAAATATTTAAAAAATGTATTGTAGGGAATGATAGGCTACTATTGTTTCAAAACTCGAATACGAAGAGAATGATATCGCAACCGAATTCATGGTAAAAACTCAAGCCATATTAAAAAGCATTAAGTAATATATTACGTAATTTCGCCTAACTGAACAAAAGGCTAAAACTTGAACAAAAACAAAAGTTAACGAGTTTTAGTCCTTGTGACTACTTGTATCTCGGGTTCACTGAACTTTTTCATTTGTATGAAGTTCCTTTTAGTTGAGATACCTTTTGTTTCTGCGAATGACTTGTGTTGACAACACTTTGTGAATGAGATATAAGTTGTTTTGTGTAATATATTTTCAAATTTCTACTAATACAAACTATAGGCCCGTACTGTAATAATCTTAGTACGTATTATTTATTATAGAATACCATAGAATAGATAACAATTTACTGCTCACCAATTACAAATGGTAATGGTCATGGTAGAAACAATAGGCAGCCTTATTGCTTAAACCAATCTTCCAGGCAACCTAACTCAGGATTAATTTAACCTAATCTGGCGGTGTAGGTGGTGCAGATTATTAAGGAGAACTTAAACTACATATTTTATCAAATAAACATCTTTATCGTAGCATATCATCTATATCATGCACGTCCCTAAATTGCTTTATAAATTAAATACATTAAATAGTATAATATACTAGCCGTACCCAGCAGACGTTGTCCTGCCTTTAAAAAAATAAAAAATCTAGAACCCTATTCCAGCGTCACCTACTGGGACCAAATGTTAATCTAAACTATTCTCAAATCCACTTGAACAAACAAAAATTTCATCAAAATCAGGCCCAGCGTTTAGGAGTAGTATCGCGGCGCCACCTTCTGGGTCCAATCGTATATTTAAACCATTCCGGGACAAACTTCAACACATACAACAACAAAAAGAACACCTAAATTCTGGTACCCGATTGCAGCGCCATCTACCTGGTTCAAATTGAAAATCTAAATCATCCCAATTGAAAATTATAAAAATACTAATATCGCTATTCTCAGACCTACCCAATATGCACACAAAATTTCATGAGAATCGGTCAAGCCGTTCCGGAGGAGTATGGAAACGAACATTGTGACACGAGAATTTTATATACAAGATTAAATTTACTCAAAAATTTTTGTTGTGGAATAAACACTTTTTGTATATAATATTATAAAAACTCCAAAAACCGAGCCGCTAGTACTATAATGTTTATGAAACAAAAAGTATTTATTTCACAACATATATATTATACTAGCTGTCCCGGCAGACGTCGTCCTGCCCGGTAAAAATAGGGGTTTGTCGCAGAGGGTTAATAATTTAGGGTTGTATGTATTTTTGTATGTTGTATCATAAAAAAATAGAAATTAAAAATTTTGTCTAAAAAATAAATAAAAAAATTTAGGGGTGGACTACCCCTAACATTTAGGGGGATGAAAAATAGATGTTGGCCGATTCTCATAGATACCGGATAAGCACAAAAAACTTCATCAAAATCGGTCAAGCCGTTTCGGAGGAGTATGGCAACGAAAACTGTGACACGAGAATTTTATATATTAGATAAACTAATATTTTTTATTAATCTTATAAATGTTTTCATGTGGACAACGTAGTTGGCTGCAATATTATTATCACATCTTATTGTAACTTTTTTATTTCATATTTTATATCGTAGCTGTTTGTTGTTCCTTTAAATAAATAAATAAAAATTAATCAAATAATAAAATCCTGAATCCCTTCCAGCTCTATTAGACCACTGTCGCTGGGCGGCCTATCTAGAAGGCTGGCAGCATTACCCGCTGAATACAAAGGCAAATTTATGTCACTGTATAATATATCAATGCACAGCACAAACTACTGGGGCCTGTACCGCAGTTGCGGACAAAGACAGTATTTTTGAAAATTCAAACCCTAAGAAGGTAAAAAGGAGTATGATGGTTAGTATAAAAATCAAAGTAAGAAGCATGAAATTTGATACACATAATTCTGGTTAGAAATAACACGTGTATCGGCATTTTTGGTAATGCAATCCTTAAGGGGATTAAAAAGATAGAGAAAGTTTGCTTAAAATAAGACTTTTTTTAATAAACGCTGGTGTAGCAAAGCCGCGAGTGACAACTAATTACTAGTAAACTATTTATTATAAACTAAATATAATTAATTCACTATAATCTAACTTACATTACAAAACGCAAACAAGTGAAGCAACCACTAATTTGAGGAAACGAATGTTTGTACAACAGCAAGTTAGGTTCAAAGTTGCGGTCTGTGTATGTGGTTCAAGACACAAGGTGGAATCCGAAACGTTGAAGTTCATGCACGTTAGCTGCCGAGACTAATTAGCTAAGTTATGTGGGTCAACATACATGGAAAGTGAAACTTTTAGCCCAAAAGAAAATAGTTTAGTCGTTTCAGGAATTAGTTAAAGAACTTTGAAATTTACAATCTATTTTACTCACATAAAAACTGGACTAGGTTTTTTTGTACATCCTTTTTTAACTTCAGTGAAAAATTATCTAACTGATATAGGTCTGTGGTATAGGAGGACTCTGAGAAGCTCTCGGAGTTTTTGGCGGGAACTGAAAGGGGATGTTGTCATACGTGATATTCCTCTTGCTTTTTTAAGTTTTATTATCTATGAAAAACTACTAAAACTACGAAACGACACAATTTTTCATAATTTTTGTCGGTTTGTTAAGGATTTACGTAAAAACTACTGGACCGCTTTTAATGCGGTTTTCGCTGAATGACGGCAAATTCTGGGACTTAAAATCTGCGCTACATTTTTTTACTTTACTATTCGCTGTTCGATAGGATATTTTATATAATAAAACGCGTGATGTTTCCTATGCTGGGAACCCTGCGGCAATTTTCCCGGGAACGGTTTGTAGTTGTTCGGTTAGTAAAAATTAACTTATTCCGGCAAAGTTTTCTTTAAAACGATAGCTTAAATTCTTTTTAAATGCTGGTGTACTTTGTACCTCGGGAATCCGACGAGATTTCAAGTCAAGCGTGGACGAAGTCACGGCATATCCTAGTTAAATATAAATTAAGACCAAATCATCCAAAAATGTGAAGCTTCAAAAGTTTATTCCAAATATTTTGATTGATTTGTTTTAAAAGACCTTAATTACCTACTATTACCAACATTATCTATTTCTTGTCTTAAAATTATCAACTTCCTAACTGTTTAGACTCTTATAATTTGCTCTGTTTCTAGATAGTTGTGTAATTTTAAACAAACAAAAGCTCGATATCGTTAGTAAAGAAGAGGGTTAATAATTATCCAATTAGTAATTATATACAATTTATGATGATTGATAGTATATAGGTATATTGTCACCATTATAATTTGCTTCAATATAAATTATAATAAATTTCACCGTTATTTTCTATTACAAATGTTTTCAATATAACACCAAAACCTCAATATAGCTACTGGTGATTAGAGCTCTAGACGTAAAAAACTCCTCACAGTATGTGTCGTACTCTGAGATTACCTCCAGTATCTACTACTTCAACTATTTTCCGAGCGAAACCTCGTAAGGTGTTATTATGAAGGCACATTCCTCTATACCAAGGATATTGATATATGGTGACTATGGTGATATTAATGATCACATTTATATTTTTGGCTTTTGACATTTGATTTATGTCATGTTCTTGACATTGTTTTATTTCTGTATTTTAATATAACTATACTATAATATGGTTACGTACGAATGCGGGCACATATTAGGATTAGAAGAAACACCGGTTTTTCCAACTAAACGCTTTTATTGAGTCAGCTGTACGTGATCTTTCCCTACAGGGTTGCTTCTTCAAGCATAACTAACGACGCATTGCCTGAGATATTTACTCACCGTTCCCGATATTGCGTAAACCACCTCTTGCTAATGCGATGCTCACCTGCAAATTTACCTACCTATTTACCTACCTTCTGGTTCTTCTCTTAAACTACATTAAACTCCTCCTTCATTGAATTGTCCACTAAACTCTTTACTAAACTCTCCACTAAACTCGTCGCTGACTTTTACTAAACTTTTCTTCCAACTCCCTAAACTTGTCACTGTCTTATATTAAACTCTTTCGTAACGCATTTGTCGCGTCTTGAGCTGAACTCTCCGGTAGGTGTGCTTACACGATTCTTAATCCTTCTCTTCTTCTTAATTTCTTCTTCGATCTTTTTCTTCATTATTTCTTTTATTTACTATCTAGCCCTTTCTAAACATCTATCTATCTCTGTCTTTTCCTTCCTGAACCTTCTATTCTAGAATGAATTCGAAATGAAGATAGTATCGTCATCTATCTCTTTCTAAAATGTACCTGTCCTTGTCTTTTTCTTCTGGAATCTTCTACAATGTTCTCAAACTTATTAAACCAACTAGATCGTCTCATCATCGCTCGCCACAATATGTCTATAAACTTAAGAAGTATTGTGATATTTTTTTGTTGTTTTTTGATTGACGTGTATTCAAAAATGTTTGTATGATCATGTGTATGTCAAATACAGTGAGAACATTGGACTTTATTACTATCTTATGTACAACTATTATACTATTTACCTCTACTTTCACAAATATATCGAGGGCGTCATAACATTGAGGCGTATACGCAAAAATGCATTTTTTTTGTTTACTAAAATCTAGGCATATTACAATTTAACATGTCTTACCATTATGCACGTGTACCTAAAAAGAAGGATATTCCTAATTTCAGCCTTATACAATCAACTAGTTTTATTCACAATTTTGTCCCTTGTGTAAAAAAACTGTACTTTTGTCTGTACGCCCATTTGTTATGAAGCCCTCGATATATTTATTTATTTATTCATATTAGTAAATGTAGCTAGTTAAATAATTTTCATGGGTGGCTTCCATTTATCTGTTATACAATGCACCACTAGAATATTATATAATATGTTAGCCTTGCAACGATAATAAATTTAATATCCACGTCTTGCAATATTCGGAACCCATAAGAAACTTGCAGACCCGTTTGGATTTTTAATACTTTTCCTTGTCCGCTAGTGACACGACGGAAATTTCCTGAGTGGCCAGCACAAACATCTTGGGCTAACAACCCGAGATGAATAATTACAGCAGATTTAAAAGCTAAGAGAATTTATTACGTTAAGCAGGATGGGAGGAAGTTGAAAATTCAAGTTTTGTCACGGATCTTAAAAATACTTGAGATTTTGTTTCGTGACATTACAGGAAAACTCTGCTAAGCCGGAGTAAAATGCTTTTCGAGACCATAGACAATTTCGATAGCGATCATAAGAACTTAATTCTATATGATCTGATGAATAATTAAAACCCTAAGTGGTTACAAATGAGTTTTTATTGGAGTACTTTTATCAAGAGAGGAAAAACCAGAGACAGCATTTTGTATACTAAACTTTTATGATTTAACAGTAGGAACTATAGGAAAATTCTTTGTTTGAAGTGTTTTTAAATGTTCAAAATTAATAAGTCATTTTTATAATATTTAAATTAACTTTTTGCCTCGAGAGTTTTGAAGTAAAGCTTTATGAGAATCGTTGTGATTTGAAATACGATGAAACGGAAAAGCGACACTAAAAAAAGATAAACACATAAATCTATAGTACTAAGTCTGTGAGAGAATGAGATACGATTTTCTGGCAACACAGACTCTAATCTGTGCTGCTAGAAAATCGTGACTTGACTCTCTGGAGTCAATAAGACCGATGATAATTAAGCATAGGTCCATTTTGGGCCGTAATGAAACTGATAATAATATTTTTAATATTGTGTATAGTTGTATATTTATGTAATATAATAGGGAATGATCAGTAAAACACTTACCCCGACACGAACTGATCACGTAAATTTTCCTCCAAACTTGTATTGAAATTACAAGTAATAGCGAGATGTTTAAGAACTTGTAAATATTCGCTCAATGATTCGACCATATTCTTTCCAGATTGCATTACGTGGGCCCACCAACCAATGTAACTAGAGTAGCCACTTGCAAATCCGATTTAATTTCATTTAGTGCAATGAATTGTTCGACGCGTCTTATGTAAGCCGACCATTTTTTACTTGTTAAATCAAATTGTTCGATTTTACCGATCGGCATTTTATATATATATATTTTTATTTAATTCACTTCACTCGTGAGACACAAACATAAATAAGTCTATTGATTCGATTTTTCTCGTCGCCAGTTGTATATTTATGTAATATATTAGGGAACGATCATAAAACACCGAGTACGCGATACAACTGATTGATTTGCAAAGTACCTACATAAATAATATATTGATACACTACATTTATATAATAATATAAACAGAGTAGAGCAGTAAAGCAGAGTACAATAAATTAACAATAGATAAAAAGTAAGATAGATAGACAGTAAATAGAAATATAAAAAGGAAAATAACGCCCTCTATCTTGCTCTATGATAGAACAGGCGAACAAAAAACTCAAGGTGCTAGGATATTTGATCACACCTCTGGTCTAGAATATGCTGCTATAACAAAGTTGACTAGTGTTTCGGTATTAGTGCACAAGTTCCAGTCTCCTTTTAGAGAAAGACAATACATTTGTAAAACATTAGTGTTACAACTGTCCATATGCAATGCCAACCGCTTTCCATCAGATGGATCATCTGATTGTCTATTGAACTCATGCAATAAAAAAAATTAAATTAATAAGTGTTTTTGGGGCTTTTGAAGTGCCAAAAATAAAGTGCTTTTAACTTACTTTTAACCGAATCAGTGGTATCAGTTGCTTATACATATTATATCGGAATATCTCTACCTGAAACCACAACATGATTTTCACATCAAGCATTGCTTCGAAACAGATTTAAATCCAACTCGTGCTATCTGAAACTGAATCATGGAAAGCAGTTTGACAGCTCAACTGCTGCTGTAAGTAGGTTAAATGTAATTGTTATTGACGTTGCTATCGAAGTTAGTTAGAGTTTTGGATTATACTGATTCAAGTTTAAGTCTATTAGTTTACATTTTCTTTACATTGAAAGCCTTAAAGGGACAGTTGTTCCAACTAGATGGCGTCACGATAAGTAAATCCTCATATTTGATAGGAGTTGAAGCTAAACGAATTCAAAGATACTGCTATCTTAAATCAATAGTAGATGGTTATAAATTAACTTGATAATTAACCCAAGATCTATAATATTATAAAATTCTATACATGCCGTGTCTGTGCATTAAAGCTATAAAAAAAACCCAACCGGGATAGATTATATAAAACGATGGAAAACACGATGCATTTTAGTTTTCGTGTCAATTTGTTTGTTCGGGATTCACGTAAAAACTACTGTGCCGGTTTTGTTCCGGTTTTCACTGATCAATAGCTAATTTTTAAATGAAAATCGCTACACATAATCCCGGGAATCCCAAAATATTTTTTTGAGAATTATTTTAAATCGGCAGATTGAATAAAAATACAAATTCTAATACGGTATTTTCACTAATCAATAGCAATATTAATATTTCATTTATATTCATATGTGGGTAAGAAATCTATCAAAATTTGTGAGGTATTATACTGCTATATAAAGCAAGTATTTAAAGTAGGAACTTCTGTAAATGCTTAGTAAGTATTGCGAGTATTTAAAGAAATAAAACTAACGTTTACTTGATTTCAGTTTGTGCAAATGCGTGTGTGCTGTCTTGAAAAAAATAAGAATCTAAGATCCGATTCCCCCGCCATCTATTGTGTCCAATTGTAAATCTAAACTATTACGGGACCCACTCAAATAAACACAAAAAATAATCTAAATCTTGGAGCCCGATTCCAGCGCTACCTACCGGGCACAATTGTGAATCTAAACCATTCTCGAATCCGAATATATATATAAAGATACTAGTGTAACACAGATATTTATTTAAATATAAAGTTGTTAACGCAATTTGGACTTGGTAAATTAATTTATACCTTTACAAACTTTGAGGAGCCTAAAAGTTTCAGAGTGAAATATTTGTTATATTAATTTACCAAAGTTCAGTCATATTAGTAAAGTAATATAAGTTGTAATCACTCAGTTTCTAAGGCACTGGCGGTAAGGCCTCATAACGCCAATTTCATTTCTAACAGTTGGTATCACATATTATGTTCTTAGTGATATTGCAATTATGTGGTTGTTATTAATGATATTGCATTAAACGAAAACAATCGAGAGAAAGCCTCGACTTTCAAACAGCAATCGTACTCCCTAGTAAGTTACACGTGATATTCTCGCTTAATTACTTATACAACAATCTTATACATGTGAAAAGCACAAGTTATTATGACATACTATGTATATTCCTATGTACCAAACTAAGTCCTTTTAAGAAATCTATTAATACTAACTACCCTAGAGTTGTCTGAAAACATTTCCTTTTATAACCTTTTATTTAACTTGCAATGGATGTACCTATGTATGAACGTAAGTTCGCATGGAATCTTTGGAAATTTGACCAAGTTCCCGGTTTTCAATTAAGTTGAAATTTTGACCGCATAGATATATCGTCATAACAAAGTAATAATATTGTGCTGATTTGATGATGGAGTCGGAAGGTGGCCATAGGTACTCCTGTACTAAACAAGATAGACCCGTCGTGTTAGGGCTCGTTTTACTTGTCTTGGTTAGCATTCTGATGCTACATCATATCCAGGTTCTCAAAAGCTTGTATTTAAAAACTAAGTGTAATATCACTTAAAAAATGGGCAATCCCAGAGATAGAGATTTAAGCAATATTGTAATTTATTATAGCTTTACTAAAATAGTCATTTATTTGTTTCTCTTTCACCTTCACATATTCGAAGTTCTAAGAGATGAAGAACCTTAGATATATGATGAATTTTGTATGCCTGACAGTGACGATGGCGAACCATTAAGTTGTCACAGTAGCTATGTATCATGTAAATAAAAATATAAACTTGAATTCTTGATGAACATTAACACTGTCAACGAAGCTTAAGTTATATTAAGTTCCATGCCAAGTTAAAATTACTTTCCTTAGCGCTAACAATTGTTAGCGGGGCTTAAACACAGATTAACTGTTTCTCAGAATTGTAACAACAAACTGTACCGAAACAGTATGCAGCTCACAGGATTAATTCACAACTTCATACACACAGATGGGTTTTGATGTCGTTGTTCCGAATATTGCTATTGTGAATTTTCTTACTTTATGTAAATTGGGGTTTGGGTATCTAGTGACTTTCGAGAACGTCTCTAAACAAAATCTCATACAATGAGTATTAATTATATGTTAGTCAATCTATATCAAACTATTTTTCTGTCTGTCAAATATTTTCTCTAATAATAATATTTATATGTCCGTACACTTCATTTATGTATTTTGAATATAATTTATTACAGTTTACTTATAATAGAGTTAAATAATATTCTATAACATATATACCTAAAAATACTTATTGTTGTCGCCACTTGTTTCCCAATTTACAATTGTGCCTTGGGTTTATACCGCCTTACAACACCCGTATGTTTCCGCCGCTCCATCGGCGCGTGAGTTTAGTACGTTGCCAAACGCCACGCCACCGCGACGCACGTAATTGATATCGCACCCGCCTTTATATAAATACACAGTCAATTTGCTATCGAAGATTTCCGCGTCCACTTAAATACTAGGACATTCGCCCAACCATTTTTAACATAGTGATCAGTGTATCTGCGTCCCTTGCGCCTCGGGGCTCGTGTAGAAGAACTTTATCGCCACATGAGAAAGCAACGGCAGAACCCTGAACCAGCGCTGTCGTGGGCTGATGGCTGACTGCGAGGTAAGTGCAAAGTTCTATATTCTCCGGGCACCTGTTCTTGATTGAGGAATAAGGGATGGCCATACATTGAACACATAACCGCACCCGCGGAGATTGCCTGAATGCGTCTCCACTTATTTTTTAAGTTTAATTGTTGATAAGTTGTTACATGCATATGTGTAGGTATACTAGGATAACATATTAAAATCTTGATTTTTTTATTTTGCAAGTATATAAAATAAAAAATTATATATGTGTCAATAACAATCTCGTAAGAAATTTAAACAAATACATTAGTTAAAATATCACGATTGTTTACCCGCGAAATTAAATCTAAGTAAGGTCATGGAGGAAGAATCCTTTTCCATGATGTTACATAACTTGAAAATGTAAATAATATAAATGCATTAATAACAAATACAAATCCTTTTGAAAATACGTTAATAATTTAGTCGTCATCGAGAGTGCATTACAATTATGTTATGCTTATAGATAAGTGGGTTTAGACAAAAATAATACTGTAAAGCATTTGGATAATTTAATATTTAAGTTAACTTGAACTAGACTCAGCCACAGAAGAGACGTTGGCGCTCTACACGTGTCTACCGTTTGTACAACGGGGAGTGCTCTGATGAGCTATTTGATATGGTGCCTACATCACCATTTTTCATCCACACTTCTTAGACACTTGGAAGCTACACCTTTATGCCGTATGTGTCCAAGTTATGGAATGAACTCCCTCCCGCTGTTTGCAGTTTTCCCAGAATGCTACCTACCATATGGGGCTCTTCAAAAAGGGCGTGAACAGATACAGTCTCTAAGAGTTAGGCAACGCATCGGCTCCCTTAACAAGAGATATCCATGGCAACGGTAGCCACCTACCCCCAGATGGTCCATTTGTCAATTTGCCTACAAGCAAACATAAAATTAAAAAAGACATATAAACATCAGCACAAACAAGCCGCCTTAAAAAAAACTGTCAATACATAATCATTACCGGACACTCGTCCTAATTTATTTGTTACGAAAATAAAAATTGTGTAAATAAAAGTGATGTAACAAATTAGTAAATTTCAATTTAAATCCACATCTAAAGTCCGCCAAGCTACCTGTACTATTTTAAACACCTCTCAGTTAAAATGGTACAAATTAAAATGTAGCCTATTTCAAAACGTCAATTACGTTCTGAATTAATGAACACCGCGCTAACTTAATGTTTACTCAAGTTCAGGTCAAGTCATTAGCGCTGGAGGTTACATAGTTTAAAGTTGGTTATTCAATTTCTGTGCTGTAGCCAAATTATAATAGTAGTATAAAGTCAGTTTTAGTGAAAACTCTCGTATTATCTTTCTTTAGTCTTTCTTTTTCCAAACATTAAGGACAAATTTAGTATGTTTATTATATCGACATAGTACGTTAATCAAGTGTAACAACCTTGCAGAGATTTGGGTAAGAAAGAACCGAATATTTACTATTTGGGCAGGGTTTCCCCTTCATGGTTCAGCCTTTGATGTAAATATTTACACCGCACAGTAAGCAATGAACCCCGTCTACAGGCCACACCGCCATTTATACGAAAGTGCTACCCTACAAAACAATAATATTGCATAATTGCTAAAAATAGCAATTACATCATAGTGTTGCCAGGATCATAAAAACAATTATAATAATTAGTTACTGATGCACTAAATTATCTTGACGATAATTTAGTGGGCTTATAAAATTAACTAGCCGGTAGAAATAGTGATTTCACTATAAATTGAACTATCTGATAAATCTAAATTATCTATGACGACTGTCTATGTGATATTAATATACTCTATGGTTCTCACGACTGCTGTGATGGACATCGCGTAACACAAGACATACAATATGTTAATTTAACAATACGGGCACATAAACCATCTAAATAAACTCTCTTTCGATATCCTAAGCTCTCATGTCACCTCTTATAAAATCTACATTTATACACCTAGATTATAGTCTCGTCACTTTATTGAATACATTAGTCTTTCAAGCCGAATATGAACCGGCAACCTAAATATTGTCTTCTCCTTCACAACACAAATCATGGCATCCATAACGTAATCCATCCATCTCTGTCTTACTATTACTCTCACATACATATCATCACGCCTGTTTCCCATGGGGGTAGGCAGAGACTATAGATCTGCGACGATTCTGATAAAGAACTTTCGCTTCATCTACTTTCATTAACCTCTTCATACATGCACGTTTATTTGATATGCTTTTTATCTGACCTCGTTTCAACGCTTCTGTTATTTGGTCATGATGTATATGTACGTCGTGGTCTACCGGTATCAACTCTATCATCCACAATACTTTCATATACTTGTTTTGTGATTGTATTTTCATCCACCCTTGAATGCCCATATCACCTTAACATTATTATTCAAATTTCGCTGTTACATCTTCTTTCGATCCACAAACAGCGTTTTCTTATTACACTATTCCGTATCAAATCATTCATGCTTACCTCAAAATTTATCAAAGCTCTCATTTCAACTGCGTTTATTCTACTTTCATGCTTCTTTTGCAACATTCAACTTTCACTATTACTCTTATTACCACCAATCTATCAATTTCTCATCAGTTTTTACATCTAATAAAAAGATGTAACCCAACATTTAAATTTACAAATTTGTATTAAAATATGTGCTTATTAGTAAATTTCTACAAGTCTTATTATTTAAAAATTTAGCGGCCATCGTACATTTCACTCATTTTCATTCCAAAATAGCGGCTGTCTAATTCCTAAATTTCAAAACCAAGTGAAATGGTATTTGGATGGCTACCACCCCTGGTCTAGATTACGCCGCCGTAGCAATCTTGTGTTCCAGCATCAGTGGCTAGGTTCCAGTCTCCTTTTTAGAGAGCGTCCGCACATTGGTAGGTATTGGTATCTTTGGTGTTACAAACGTCCACCTTTCCGTCAAGTAGGCCGTCTGCCGGCCGCTGAAACCATGCAATATATTTTTTTAAATCTTCAAGCTGTGAACAAATTTTTTTTAAACAAAGTGATCCATATACACATAAACTTCAATCACTAAATGTCGTTGAATATAGTTGTCTTTCAACCAAATCGGTTTAATTTGGTTGAAAGACGCAGAACCGTCTTATAACAGCATTGAAGGATGTTTAAACTTTTGAATTTTAGGATACATATTTTTAAATAACCACTCGACTTGTGCTTCACCTTATTTATCGACATGCCTTTCTAAATTTTATACAGAAATTTGAAAAAAGTTTGTGTTTTTGATTAAATCAAACAAGAAATAAAGTCAGTGCAAAGGAACCGTTTAAAAGAGGAGTAACAAATCGTCAACAACAATTCTTTATTACACAAATGGCGTAACGCTGTGCGATCTCTTTTATTACATACGAGTACAAGGCAGTAATAATGTTTGTACCACGTTATGTTTGCTTACGTATAGGTTACGAGCCAATCTTGGCTCCGCTGCGTAATTTCCTGTTTAGGCAATCGTGTCGGTCTGAATCGTAAGATGGCTGATAGAATTTACAGTGCAGTGGTCGCATTGTACGCTTTATGCGGTTTTGCAGCCGTATCTATAGTCATTAAATTTGGTGATTATGTCCAGTAATATTCGAATATAGATATCGGGAACATTGACTGGACATATTCAAAACATAAAATAAATAAGAAAGAAAACGTTAGTCTACCAAACTATAGAAAAAATGTTGAAATCTGACTGACAATACCCATACGAATATTTTACAAAGAAATTAAATTGCAGCCTTCAGTTGCATGTACGTTGGCAAACCTTAATTTGCAGTTACTTTGCAGTTTTACTACTTATAGACAGATAGACAACGGACATGAAGATAATATAAGCATTCCCTTTTACATTAAAGGACCCTGAAACATTTGTCTATATTATCTTACGACTTAAGCCCCGACAAACACAAATTCTACGTACAGATCTGTAAAAGCACATTTTATGATCATATTTTGTTCATTTATTTACTAGCATACGTTTCTAGTTATTGTGGAGAAAACAGCCTATTGTACTCGCCCAGGAGCATCATTAACCATGTGTTCCGGATTACAAGTACAAGCTAGTTCTAGGAAATTGCGTCGACGTTGCCGGGTGGGTACATTTGCATTTGTGAAGTATAAAACGACGGCCTGATAGAGAGAGGGAGTCAGTTGAGCTATAACTAAGATACAGGGGTGACCTATGTATATTCGGGAATCTAATAGTGATAGATTTTGCGCGTTTCATTGAATTACGTCTTTCTGCATTACGTTTGGGTTGGTTGCGGTCGGCTATATTTGTACCCGTGTTATACGTGTTTGTATAGTTCTAATAAACTGTATAATAATTCTAACGGCATTTTAATTCGAGTCCCGCAAACTCTAAACATTATCTAAACGTGATATTTTTTTCATATAAATTATCCTTCCTTTACATATACTAAATTCATAAATGCAAGTCACTGCAACATCGTATTAATATCACTTATCTTCAACATATCCATTTCATCCCAACAACGATTAGAATATAAGATAATTACACTAAGAACAAAACATAGGGCTGTTTCTACAGTAATTCATCCGGAGGCCTCCCGACTCCCGACCAGTCTCCGGACATTAATTTTAATATATACGTAACGTGACCAGATTTCGTCGAACTAAAACGGGACAGACAGGAAAAGCTAGTCAGTGGATTGAATTGTAAATCTATTTTTGGAATATGGCCTTTTGTTGGCATGGAAATAGTACTTAGTAATTACCCAATTGAATAATTTTATTATTGAAGTATATCCATATTCAGTACAAATTTATATAATGCCTGAAATATGATTAATTTTGAAAATGAATAATTAATGCCTAATCAAAATATTTCATAAGGCTTTCTTTGCGTTAACTTCGCATTTAATAATTGACAAATTCAAAGTGAAATCAAATAAATACCTATTTAAAAATAAATAAATAATTAAACTAAAAAAATAACTACTTCCATAAATATTTACAGATAAATAAATGAATTTCAAAATGCTGGTGTCAGGGTCCGTTATGGCTACTTTTTGATCTTTTTTTGATTTTGATTACTATTTGATGAAGCAAGACTTCTTTCAACCGCATTGGAAGCTTCTATAGAGATGATAATGCTGTTATTATACCGATCAACCAAACTGAATCAATCAAATGAAAAAAACAACGACATAAAATGACATAGGATGACTCTATTATATGTTTAGATGGTTTTTGTTGAGTTCATCAGACAGGCAGAGGGCCCACCTGACAAAAAGCAGTTAGGTACATACCATCGCCTATGGGAATTTGTAACACTAAAGATACTATCAATGTACTGCCATTCTCTAAAGGTAGACTGGAACCTGACTACTAATGTCGGAACACTCAAGGTTGTTATGGCGACATACTCTAGACCAGGGGTGGTAGCCATCCAGATCCTTGATTAGTGTGAAAATAATGTAAATTAATAAAGATTAATGTCATTTTTTTCTATATTCACAAAATGTAAGCAAAATATCGGTTAAAATGCTCAATAGCTTTAGGATATTGATCGTTTTGAAAATATATTATTTTGTAGAAACGTCAAACTGTTCATTGAAATATTATATTTCAAGCTGTCATAAGAATTAGCTAATAGCATGTCGAACTAATCATAATTTTAAGACCTGTTTGTCAATACACTGTGTCAAAAGCAAATGAATATCATTTAATTTCCTTCGTTTGACATCAGTGAATGTTCTACAACTTGCCTGAGTTGTTCTAGAACTTAAATGGTTAGATAAACAAATTGTTCAGAACCATGTTTAAAAAGAGCTTATTAAAAAACTGTCCTAATAACATTCCCAAATAATGGTCATATTAAATACGTCTTTCGCGCGAACATCATTTCCGTCATTATATCGTTATTGCGTCATAAATTTTGCATGTAGTAATTGCGTGTGTGAAATTTATCAAGTTATGTAAGAAATTATACACGTATGTTATTTACTTTAGGTGTCAAGGTTATTTATAATCCTCTCAAGTCTTATCCGAGTTTATTCTGACATAGGTTTTCCCACGCAACTTTGCTTTTTTTTTCACAGACATCCAAATAAACGAACGAACAAGATGATTTACAAAAGTAGATTTTAAGAACATCACTGAGACAAGCGACTGAGACATGAAATAGGATACTGTGACACATGATAGACTCGCTTTGTATGCAACTGTATCTCACTTTTCTTTGATCTTTTGCCGTTCGCGGTCATTCGTCACATTTCGCGCTACAAGTACAAATGTTTGCATAAGGGTGAAGGTTCATCTGCGATAATTATAGATGTACGGTCTTATTCATATTGAGCTAAAGCAAGTTTGTAGGTTTCTTAAAGCTTCTTAAAGATCGATAATTTTATAGACCCAAAAATTTATAAGTTTCTAAATGTTCAGTTCACAACATGAATTTTTAAAATACATGTTCAAAAAAAATGACAGCGACATTTTAAAGGTCGCTGTTGTTGTTGCTGCTGTACTATTTTTTGTTCTATAAAATTATACCGTAACGAGAAATAAAAATGTATAAAAAAGTCAGTTTTTGGTGATTTTCGAAATCTTCAAAAAATGTGTAGCGTCCACTTATTTTTTTTGAGCTTTTCAAAACATCAAAACAACATTCGAGACTCAAAAAAATAGTCTGTTTTCGCGCCATCCTAATACCTAAATACATACTAAGGTACATAATCATTAACGCCTTTTTAAATCACTTGTGGTCACACTGCATTAGTGGCAAATGCAGGTTGAGTCATGTGTCTCGGTCACTTGTCTCAGTGGCGTATCTGAAAGTCTCAAAGGATTCCACTTTTATTGTTTGCTTATTGAAGTTTAAAATGGTAATTAATAACTTGAACAAGTAAAATCAAATAAATAATAATAAATATTCAAATAAATAAATAAAAATTGAAAACTTTAACAGAAATGTTGATATAACTTTATAATTATCTATCGAAGCTTTCATTCTTCTGTGAGCATGATCATTAAAAAAGTTACATAAAAGTTGAAACGAAAGAATAAAGCAAAATTAAATGTTATCACAAATATATTCGTTCAAGATGTTCGCGTAACGCTTTAACGAGTATTTTCTTGTAGCGGGAGAGCCACCCGTTTAACATGAGCCTAAGCTCTTATAAAGCACATATTACTTCTAATTTCATTATTACTATTTATTGAATAAAAATATATTTTGTATATATATATATATTTAAAATAACTGAATTTATGTACTACCTACATCACCAGATTAGCTAAGAATTAATATAACCACTGTAAGTTAGGCTGCCTGGAAGGATCCGTTTTAAGCGATAAGGCTGCTTACAAATCTTGTTTTGCCTAAATATATTGTAACTGAAATGTTGTGTCTGTTATTTTGGTTTTTAATAAATCTATCTATCTTTCTGTCTAATAGAGTCAATAGTCTCAAAGTAAAATTATATAACATACACAAACAAACATCCAGAAGGAAGTATGCACACAATATTGTTACGAGCTACAGGACTCGAATAAAAATAAATGCCATTGGAATGACTATAGAGTTTATTTGAACTGTACAAACACAAAACAGGTACAAATAAAACTGGATCCAACCAGTTCACACTGCAATATTCAATGCAATTCAACACGCGCAAAGTCCGTCACACACGTCTTATTCATGTCTTATTCGTCGCTTGACTGAGCAGTCAACCCCTCCGTTCGGGCATTGTTTTATACTAAAATAAGACCGAACAAAGGGGTCGCTTATGAGTTAATCCGCTATCTGGCAAGTTTCGACGCAATGCAATAAAAATAAAAGGATTAGTTCGACTCTAATTACAGCCATAAAATAATAATATGATAACAATGGATGTTTTTAAAATTTAAACACGAAGTAAACAAAAAAACTCCGAATGCGGGAAAGACAATAAAAGGCGTTTTACCACATGCAGGTGTGCGTACTTTGTAGGTATATAACAATATAATAATAACGCTACGAACTTTAAAAAACAAATATACGATTCTGCCTATAAAACTAACAGTGTAAAAAGGTTTTCATTGTAGAGGAACTAGTATTTTTTCAAATACAACTGCGAAAACTTTGTGGAGGCCAAAAAAGGCTTCCATACACGTGGTCAATAAAACATTTATAGTCGGCGAACCCGTCAGTTTTATGGACGCTAATATATTTTTTATTTCATCCTCACCCTATATATCTTTTCGCTTCAACCGAATTGATGAATAGGCTAAACATTAGTCAATTTTCTGAGTAGGAAAGGAAAGTCATTTATTTATTTAATTTCGCATTTGAAGCATAAATACTTATACATCAATTTTAGAAAAAGTCATGATAGTTGTTACCAGCTTCCAATTGTAACAGTGTCTCCTTCAACCAATCATATATTCAATTATTACTACTTTCTAAACTACCGATCCCAAAAAATCATCTTTCCTAAAGATCACATAAGTCTGGGAAGACTGGGATCTTGGATCAAAATTGAATATATACGTTGATGAAGGGTGTATGTTACAATTCGTAAGTATCGTGAAAACCAACAACATTTTTATATTATCCGTTTGTCTTTGTGTAGAACTCTTTTATTACTTCCTATTCGTCGTCGTCAGCCATTCACAGTCCACTGCTGGACGTAGGCCTCCCCAAGACGGCGCCACTTGTACCTGTTCGCTGCCTTTCTCATCCAGCGCCTACCGCCGACCTGACGTAGGTCGTCGGTCCATTGGGTTGGAGGGCGTCCGACACTACGTTTACCGAGACGCGGTCTCCACTCCAGGACTCGTCTGCTCCAACGGCCGTCGGTCCTGCGGCAGACGTGCCCGACCCACTACCACTTCAACTTGCTAATTTTGCGAGCTATGTCGGTTACTTTGGTTCTCTTACGGATATCCTCATTTCTAATTTTATCCATAAGAAAAACACCCAACATAACTCGGTCCATAGCCTGTTGAGTGACTTGGAACTTGTGGACCAATCCTGCCGTCAGTGTCTACGTCTCGGCCCCGTAGGTCAGGACGGGGAGGACGCACTGCTCGAAGACTTTTGTCTTCAATTAATTTATTAATTACTTCCTATTAATAAAAGCTTAATTTTTAAGTATTTTATACTTTGTCTTATTCGATTCATCTTTATTCGTTGTACAAACTAACGCGCTACATAATTCCCATTATACACTCATGTTTTCAATTTCAATAATCTAGCTGCTTCTAAGGAAAAAGTTAGGTGTTTAACCTTATTGTTTAATTTCTACAAATAAAAACCAAACCAAAGACTTTTAAATTTTAAAATAACGAACTCTAATGTGCATTACGGACAAGCAAGGAAAACTACTACAGAAACCAGCACATCAAGTTTATCAATGTATGAACTCGCTAATTCACCTTAAATACGTATGGCAGGTATACTGTGCCTTCGCTTAAAATGACGAAAGCTGAGCCTATCTCTGGGTTGTAAAGATTGACCACCTTTCAAAAATAATTTAAAAGTACAAGAAAGTTCTAAACATGGGCTGAGAACGATATTTATATACATACATATACATAACTTCACGCCAGGTCCCTTGCGGGGTAGGCACGAACAACAGAGCGCCATTTAGGCTTATTCTTACATACCTCACTTGCTTCTTTGACATTCATATCTCTTGTCATGCACGCTCGTCTATTCTTAATATAATATAATCTTAATATAATAAAATTTTATCTTAGTATAATATAATAAAATAGTTGTAAAATGAATTTTAGATTTTTCTAAGACTTACGCAAAGCTTTCGCCGAAACGACGCCAAAGAACGGAATTCTCGTTTTGTCTCTATCGGGTTTATTTACAAAACAGTTTAAAATGTTCACATAAACAGAATTCATGCATAATTAAGAAACAATTAATAATTCACAAATGTGTTTCATTTCAATCAAAAAATATGTTTTGTGTTAACACAACTGCACAGAAAAATAAAGTTTCCAGTTCCAGCTAGACACCATTTCAAATTAGTATTTGTGTTCTGAATTCAAATATTATTAGAACTACACTATTCTAGTAGAATTCACTACAAAGGCAGGCAAGGGAATCTTAGTCCATAAAGCCAATTCTGATATAAAAGTAGCGCAGTTGAATTGTAGGCTACAACTGACACCATTCAACGGAGTTCTTGTGAAGAACACAACTATTGTTTGAGAGTAAGTTTTAGGAAGTATAATTGCGCAGCACAACGTGCCCTTTCCATTCTCGTCAAAAACTTTAGAATAAATAATTTTATTTTTTAGTTTATTGGCTACAACCAGCATGTCATGATTATTAATACTGTTTTTTTTTTAATTCATTCATTTCTGTGGGCTTGAAGAAAAAACACGTAAAAACTTTATTTTCGCTTTAATAAGTAGCTAACATGAAGAATTCCTGGCCTTATACTGTAATACAAAGAAGTTTATTTGTAAATAAGACGAGTGAAAAACTTGAAAGAGTTGTGCCGTGTAAATTGCTTTGTAAATTACAAAAGAGAAATAATACTCTGTGATATTACAATCCGTTATTTTGATGTAATGAAGGTGGAATTGCATTGAAATTGCCGTCGTTTTCCATGAATTCTCAAATACTAAATTGCAGTTATCGTTGCTACATACTTTTTTTATATATTCTATAAGATGATATGGAACATTGCAATAAGTTTAGAATAAAACTAAATTTTAACTATTTATTATGGCGCACATTTGCATTATTACATTTATAAAAAAAAACATTTGAGATAATTTGTTTAAAAACAAATATCATTCGAAGTCTTAAAGAAAACAGGTTTGTAAAAAGTGACAGCACAGATTACATCTGTGTGTTAACACATATATATAAAATTATTGGAGTTTTTGCGGGAACTGAAAGGAGATGTGGCGCTGTGCAGTTTTATTTTCTAGAAATGTGTAAAATTACTCTAAAATGAAGAATAGTTGTAGGATATTGATAGTTTTTGAGTAGTAATTATGTGTTTTGTGAGCAATGTGAACTGTATAGTCAAATGTGGCCTTTTGAGTTGTCACAAGAACTCCGTTGATTGGCACTAGCTGATTACCTACAGTTCAGCTGTGCTACACATAGGCTTAAGAAAATGAAAAAAACTATATTGTAAACTAAGACCTGGCTTAAAGACCTGGCTGCCAAGCCATATACCTAAATAAATAATATAAAAGTATTGACTTGAAATTTCAGAGTCATACTTTGCTATACAGTTTAATCTTGTTTATAAAGACCCCCATATACGGAATGATTCAACGTTACGATGGGTCTGAAGAAAATTGTGACTATCCATCGCGTCGAATTGCCACTCAACACACGAAACGATTGGTCGTTGCGATCGTTCGTTTACGATCATTCGTACGCAAATAAAGGTGCGTGATCACGGAAATTCAAATTGATATTAAAACGAAATCAATTCAAATGTAAATATTTTAGACGAATTAAGATCCCACCACAAGTCTGGCAAAACTATATGCGAATTTCTGAACCAAGCAATACACCTTCGATCTATCGTCACGGTATTAATGACTGTATTGGTTTCCGTTGCTTGAGTCCAGGTTTTGCTAAGTGCCTTTAATTACTTATTTCATATATTTTGAATTTATATATTTTTTTATTTACTTAATTTATATATTTTGAATATTTTATATTATTTATTGTCTACACCGCCACTGTCATGTTTTAATATTTTCCTTAGTTTAAGGGGTCGCCTGGAAGATATTGTTTCTAGCGATAAGGCCACTCTTTGTTCAACATTTATTGTATCTAGTTTTTAAGAGAGTAGCAAATTACGTTTATTGTTCAGCAAAATTTAAAAAAAATTGCTGAACAATAAAGTGCTTTCATTAATTAATTTAAGTACCTTTTGTACTACTATATTACTCACTATAATAATTATTTTTTGCTATTTATGCCTTCTTCGTGCCTCGGAACGTGAACAGATTTGCATGAAAATGCTAAAATTCCCACAGGATACGACTTGACGTTTGCGAATACCAACTTACCAACTCTCATGGAAAGCTCTAGTATCACAATAAATCATAAAAAATAAAGTCTATAAAAGATCACATAAATTTGGGAAGTTTATCAAAACAGCTGACAATTTCACTTTGTTTGGTGGGTATGCATCAATCATTGTCAGAATGTCGTTGACAACACCTCTAAAAGTTCCTATCTGAGAATCTCAAACATTTTCCTTTCAATAATATAGAATTACATCACATACATTTTGTTCGGTGTAATATAAAGAGA
Organism: Dendrolimus punctatus; assembly: GCA_012273795.1. NCBI lineage: Eukaryota > Metazoa > Arthropoda > Insecta > Lepidoptera > Lasiocampidae > Dendrolimus > Dendrolimus punctatus. Next base: position 13,985,626 of record CM022540.1, on the reverse strand, counting down.
GATATGGGCCTTATTCATATTGAGTTAGAGTAAGTTTATAGTCTTCTTAAAGGTTCTTAAAGAAGCTAATTATGTGACTTTAAATGTAATACTAACTTTTTCTCGTGGCTAGGATTGCGTTAAAAGGATGTAGTCATGAAGTCGGATACTAAAAATTCTTAGAAATATGGGTCTTAATTTTTAGTTCAACGTACCTTATTATAAATACCCGTGACGTCATTTAGCGAAGACAGAACTGAACATGAGACCAAAAAAATAATATTGTCCTGGAAAATTTGAGTTTTTTGAAACTAGATTTTTCATAGGAGCGTTTATATACTGTTGCAAGTCGGCATTAATCCTTTGCCGGTGTCTTATAGCACTTTCGAATTTGAGTGATCTATAAATCATAAAACATTCTTTCCTCTGTCAATATTTCATATGAATTCTTGGAAGCCGTTAAGCTGACCATTTGACTATTTCAAGAACCGGTGGGTGGCATGTTGCTAGGAGGCCATGTGTAATTTACAACTGAATAAGGATCGGTCAGTCAGTAAATGCACTATTCGTGTCCTACTGAAAAACAAGGCATTACCTAGTGCACTTTTAGAGCGATATAACGACGAACTTTGCGAGATTAATGTGATAAAAAATGTATGCCCTACAGTTTAGTTTTGTTATATTCCGCTATACTTGTAAGAACTGTATTAACTGTATTACATAAGTGAAAATAAAAAGAAATGTTCGTTGTGTACAAAGCCCCTGCAAGTTCCATGTCAGTGATTTTCCCCTCAATTACTGAAGACTCAATCCCTTGGTGTTATTATGATACGGTGTTGAAAAGTTTCTTTTGGAATAAATTGCCAGATCATTAAGATAAGCACAAGGAACACGGCGGAGGGATAAGATGTGAGGTTATAAATTGATTCATAATGGCTTCGGCTTTTGAGAGTATTATCTTTGTATAAAACGCTGTCTTATATCGCAAGGTGTAAAGACAAAGTTGAAATTGTATACGCTTCTTTTGTGTCGAACTTGTTCGGAGATATGTAGTAAATAGTGAAAACAAAAAGAAACATATTTATTTTAACCAACAGTATAGACCGAGCTGCCTTGTGTACCATTCTTAGGAACTTCCATATCCCAAAGAAACTTCTTGATATGAACATAGTGGCCACTAATGAGTAAACCATGGATGTGCCTGTGGCAAGAGAGTTTTCCAATGGCTTTGCGGTGATGACCGGACTAAAACAGGATGTTGCCCTCTCATCTACGGTCTTTAATCTGGTGCTGGAATATATGTTAAGAAGACTGATCACACTCAAGGTAGGCGTGTACCTAAATGTAAGGCATAAGATGGTAAGATATGCCAATGATTTAGCCCTATTAGAGAAACGCCGCGAAGAAAATACAGAAGCAGCCAAGGTCTTAGAATAAGAAGCAGAAAAGGTAAGACTCAAAATAAACAATAATAAGACGGAGTATCTTCACATGAAAAGGTACAAAAACATTGCGTGCATAAACATTTATGTTGGAGATACTCCATACTAATATAACATAAACTCAAGTACCTGGGATGCACAATGACAAACACGAACTCCCGACAGGAAGATATACACATCCATGTTCAAAACGCCTGCCAGTGCAGTGCTGCCTTACATAAGGTGCTAGTGTCCCAGCTCCTAAACAGGAAAACAAAATTTTACATCTACAAAATTGTCATTAGACAAATTTTAATGTATGACACTTGTATGACACCGACACTTAAGGAAGACCACCAACTGTTAGTTACAGAGCGGAAATTCTTCAGGAAAATTTTGGGCTCAACAAAAAGAGGAGATGGTAGTTGGAGGGTCCGAACCAACTCCGAAATAGAAAACCTCAAAGTAGATCTGGTGAAACCCTGGCCTTCTTTCATTAATCCAAATCAGAGCTGGGTCCCATAAAATTGCTTTATTGACCAGGGTTAATTTTCATTGATTGATAATTCCTCGTATACTCTTCGTAAGTGAGATAACAAGTGAATGTCTTCAGCTTAGAAAAATATTTTTGATGAATATTGATTTGGACATAATACATTAAATAAGTTTTAAGATATTGTTTGTTTTAAATTAAATATTTTTTATTGTTCTATAGGCAAATGATAAAAACATAAATGTCCACAATGAATTAATTGACATTTAGAATACACATATCGTGGCTGATGACATCGTTCGCTTTACAAAACATAGGTGTGTATACACCTATGTTTTGTAATTCTTTTCAGTACGTATGTCAAGTCTATAGAACCCTTCAATTTGCGTGGACCAACAGAAAATTTAAATACAAAAAGAAAATCGAAACATATACACATAGTAAAGGTGAAACTTAACGGACACGTGGAAAAACTAATGGTAATGGATATGCGGAAAAACGGACAGGTTTTCAAATTGGACAAGTACATTAACATTCTGCCCGTAAAACTTCAAGTTTTTTTTCCATTTAAATTTTATTGCGATTCGCTTTGCCACTTGTCCGTTGCCGTTTGTTTTTCCACTAGTCCGTTGCGATTTGTATTTACAGTTGTCCTTGCAATGAAAAACCATGCAAATTATGATTTGGTTAGGTTAGATACATGCCGGTAGACCAAGACGTACTCACCATGATCAAATTGAAGATATTTTGAAGAAAGGTCAGATAAAAAGTAGTTTAAATAAGCGTGTATGTATGAGAAGATTAATGAAAGTTGATGAAGCGAAAAGTGTTTGTCAAGATCGTAACAAGTGGAGATCCATTGTCTCTGCCTACCCCAATGGGAAACAGGCGGGACAATATGTATGTATGTATGTATGTAGATACATTTAATGAATGCATTTTTTATTTGAACATATTTTATTTTACCACAACACACAACAGACAAAAATTCTGTCTACTCTAAATTTATGCAGTGTCTCACCACGTCTACTCTAAAATTATGCCACCTTTCACCGCGGCTGTAACGTTTTTTCGTGACAGAAAAAAACCTAATATATAGAAGAATCACTTCAATAGGTAAAAGAAATTCAGCCATACTTTACATGTAACTCCAATATAATATTTATAACGTTAGATTAAGAAAAGGTACAATACATGGACGTGATGCTATGTAAATACAGATAATATATATCGGTGTTAGGACTGTCGGTAAGATTGGGTATCTGTCTGTCCATATCATCAAAAATATCCAAACTCATGAACGTTGAATAAAATATTTAGTATTAATTAAAATATCGGTATGCAAATCACATAGACCATTTTTCTTGTATATATAGTCCAAGTCAAATTAGGAACAATTAATAGTACAGGATCCCGCTATACAAAGACCTTCACCGAGATGCTTATTTGAGGAAACCTATTTTATATTTAATTTAATGTGTCAATAAATATATTGCATAATTAATAATACTTTTTTTTACATTTCACCGGTTTGTTTATCAAACAAATTTTATATTTCATTTAGTTTTAATTCAATAATCAGACCGGTGCAAAATGCTAGTATCGATTTACCTGTTTATACCTGGCTACCCGAGAGTTGTGACCGAAATAAAATAGGCAACCTAACATTTGCATGTTCTATGGGCTTCATACTTTCGATTGGAATAGTATTTGTTTAATAAACAACCCGGTGAAATGATTTTTTTTTATTATTAATTAATCATATACTGGACTGAATTTTTTTAGGCAACCCATGTGCAATATATTTATTGACACCTTTAATTATATATAAAATAGGTTTCATCAAATTAGCACTCGGTGAAAGTCGTTGTATAGCGGGATCTTAGCTTATAAAAGAGCAAAGAAATACATAGAGAGTACAACATTTCGTCGTCTTATTTTTTATTCCCCGTAAACAATTTTGTAAGACTTAATCTTGCAAAGCTACTTTGATATTATAAAACTCAGTATTAAACATTTATCTCTTGGAACCTTTATTTGCCGTTACACCACAGCTAATATTTTATTCAACTTAAAAATGTTAAAACAATTCAATCTGTTGCTTCTGCTTACTTTAAGTTTGAAACTAGACGTTCGAGAAATGAGATTTAGTACTTTCAGAGTAATATTAAACTTTTTAGAAGATCTGTAATCTTTTGTTCTTAATGAAACTGACCAAATGACTTTTATTTTTAAAGAAGATAATTTATTTATTTTACAAATAAGTTTTATTTGACTGTGAATCCTCTGCAATAACAGAAACTTGGCGCGCGAATTACGAATTCTGTAACTTCTTATAATGTAGTCCTATTTCTTAGACTATTTATAGATAGAAGGATATCTCGCACTCTCAAAGTGAAGCCGGATAATCGATGTCGTTCTTAAAATAGGATGTCAATCGCGCCGCTAAGTGTTACGAGAACTCAGTATTAAATAATCGAATTAGAACGGATAAAGATGGAATAGTTTCCAGTGAACAGATTACTATTACCCCCCACAGACGCAAACCATGTGTAAACTACAAAAATCTGCGCAACAAAGCTTAAAAAATATGCTTAATTTAATTTGACGCTTGTTTACGTAGGCTCCGTCTATACTTTTATGGCGTCTGAGTCTTAATTATGTACCCGCTATTCTAATCTACCTAACTAATAAACCTTTACAGTGATATTACTGATCTATATGCAAATTCATATTACAAATTTCCTCAAATTATTGCATCCCACATTGCTAATTAACTTCTCTTTTTTTAATTTCTTTATGCTTGGAACTTAATAGCTATTAAAGCCTTATATTTTTTTGTTTTTCTTTAAATTAATTATATTATATTATTTTCAAAATACAAAATATCAATTTGCATGTAGTGTTTGCCTATAAGTGATTACTGCATTTGTCATTTTTTTTATAAAGCAATGTACGTACATCCTTTGTAGTAATGCAAGAAATTGATGTTGTATATATATCTTCGATGTTATCGATGACCAGATACGGTACATACTTCGTGCAGCGCATCGGCATTGTCATCCAGCGTGACATTAGAACCAGTCTTCTTGGCACATTTCTCTTAACACTGATTTAGTGGCATTTCCATAGCTATTTAAATATGTGCACAACTAAAAAGTAAACACTATATTTTTAACAATACCAACAAACCGACTTCTTTCTACGACATCTTGAAATCGGTGTCAAGTGAAACATAAGATTACGTTTCGTTATATCGTTACGATTTAGTTGTTAACATTTGTAAATTTGTTGTTGTCCTTTTTTGTATTATTTAACATCAACTTCAAGATGTTATAGAAGGTTAAATATTTATTATTTGGTTTATAGTGTGAAGTCGATTTGTTTTTGATAAAAAAATACCCATTTTTATATATTTAAATTGAGTGTTACATAAAGCGTTTTACAAGTTACCGTATAAATTATTTCTTGAAGGAAGTCCCTTGGTGTTGCAAATACCCACCATGTTAGCCATTGTCCATAAGGTAAGTCATTGGCTTGGCTGTTGTACATACATACATACATACATAACTTCACACCAGGTCCCTTGCGGGGTAGGCACGAACAACAGAGCGCCACACAGGCCCATTCTTACACACCTCACTTGCTTCTTTGACATTCATAGCTCTTGCCATGCACGCTCGTCTGTTCTTAAGGCTCCTGACATTACCTTCTGCTAATACATGATTAATTTGATCATGGAAGGTGCGTCGTGGCCTTCCGCGACTTCTGCATCCATCCACTTTTGCATTGTATATCTGTTTAGTCATTCTTTCATCATACATTCTTTCCACATGCCCGAACCACCGGAGCATTCCTTTCCTTAGCTCCACCCCGACACTCTCTTTCAGACCAACTCTCTTTCTTATTTCGGTATTACGAACGCGGTCCGCGAGCGTCACTCCGCAGACGTTGGCTGTTGTAATTCAGCCTTACAAACATAACCACCGTACATACACCTTTAGTTAGGTATTAAAACTTCCTAAGCTTTTGTTAAATATACGAATGTAAATACGAACCAAGCGTAGGGTCATTAAATATTCCATTGCTAGGAAAATAGTTATTTCATTGAACAGTTATTCGGAATTCAATTAGTGAACCGAGCAATAATATTGGGCGTTAACCAAAATTTTTTATCAACTTTATTGAACGACGAATTAATTATATTTTCATTACTCAAGAAAAAGGTATAATTAACTTCCATTTTGTTCATTTGCATATTTGGATGATGTAATCGAGGGCTTTTTAAGTTTGGAGTCGAGTAACGACTTAGAGAGGTTAGACGAAATTTCTACTTAAAAGAGTTTTATATTTCTGGATATCAGGGCTTTGATCGATATATAGATATATTGCTTACCCAAACAAAAAATTACAAAAATGCATAATTACTTCTTGGATAAACAAAAGGCGGCCTTATCGTTAAAATCGATTTCTTCCAGGCAACCTAACATAAAAATAAATTAACTAATCTAGCGGTGGTGCAAAAAATAAAATAGGTATAATTTAAAAGAGTTTAATACATACATAAATCCAGACACAGTTACGAAATATCCGTATATATATAATATATCTAAATAAATTTAAATATATTGCCATCTTTCATAAATATGTATATAGTTATGTAGTAGAGGACGGACAGGTGAAGGTATATAGGGAGGGCTGGTAAGCTTGGGAAGTGGTCAGTCAACTAGCGTCATCTGCCAGATTTTTGTAATTTTTACATGACTAGCACCTATGTTTTATTATTGTCTGAATTAGACACATAAGTAGAACATGCACTTGGAGAAAGTTAGTTGATGTGACTTATATATAGACTTTTGCAACACTAAAGGCGTACCAACGCATTACCGACCTTGCAGATTTTTTACGATGCTTTTATTAAACAAATGTCTTCTTTTATACTCCTTAGTGATGGAAAAAAACCTCGGAAGAAAGATCATTCAGATCATTGATGTAAGCAGAATAAACGGTCTAGAGAGCCGTTGTTTTAGACCATTAATGTAGGATCTAAAGTCTAGTAAATGTAATGTAAAAGTAGTATAGTTAAAAGTAATAAATCTATCTTCCTTCTTTAACTATCGTGTTTATCGCCATATATGTACAGGCAGTTGTGTCTCTATTTTGTTAAAGATCTTATTCTTAGTTTCTCATCATCAACTTTTCCAGAGAATACGAGTATTATAGTAATAAAAATAAGTCTTATAACTACAGAATTTCATTTAATATAATATACAGACACTGCTTTTCAACAATATCATTGTATTAATAGAAATGTTCTCGTAAAGCGGGTCTTATTAAATTTGTTACAAACGTTTGAGTTACCAATTCGAGGCCTCGAGAAACTGTATTTCTTTTCGCCGGGTTCCATATAAAATTTTCAACGAACTTCTAACTGAAACAAATGAATTTTAAGTAGCATAAAGTAAGTAACTGCTTCATTTCATGAATTATTTTTTTATCCTGCCCTCTGTTAAAGCTTTAAGGGGGTTCATGTATTTTGTACTACAATTTGAGTTTAAAAGTTTTATTCCTAAGATTTTCTGTGTGACGGGGGATAAAAGTAGTCTCCCAGCAGTAGAAGTGGCCTTGCAAGGCACACGCTTACCGGGGCTATCGGAGAGGTCATATACCAGTAGCCCTAGAATAACGCGTAGGACAGAACACCCAGGAATTTTAGTGGATATCGCTAACTGGGGGATGGCAATAGCATGGCACCAATTCTCATTGGGCATGCTAGTGACACCTCCAATCTGGCAACAATCTCTACAAGGTTCTGTGCCTGTCGAGGCTTATGGTCCTCAAACGATTTTTTTTAAATGTCAGCTCTTTATAAAATAGTGAATATGTACAAATATATTGTGGCGGATGATGGTGGAAACATCTAGTTAGTTTTAGAACTTTTAGAAAATACTAGAACATTGGAGAAGAAAAAGACAAGGACGGATATATTTAGAAAGGGATAGACGGTGAATGAAAGAGAGAGATAGATAGATATTAGAAAGGGATAGACGATGAATGAAAGAAAGAGATAGATAGATGTTAGAAAGGGATACATGTGTAAATGAAAGTTCCCAAACAGAAGCTTCGGGAAGGAAGAGACAGAGATAGATAGATGGGTCCTAGAAAATTCTTCCGGGTATATAAACAGCGTAAGGCGCGCCTACCGGGCTGTTTTAGAGTTCAGTTGAGTTCAAGACGGTGAAGCGACAAGTGCGATATGAAAGAGTTGGAAGAGGGGTTTATTAGAAGACAGAGACGAATTAAGTGGTGAATTTAGTGACCAGTTTGGGGGACAGATATGTGACGGAAGTGTGTAGCGTAGTTCGAGAGAGGAACCAGAAGCGAGCTACACGTGATAATATCGGAGGTAGTCTACGCAATATCGGAGACGGTATTGAGGGTGTACAACTTATCGTGCATGCGGCTGTGTAAGTCAATAAAAGCTCTCAGTCAAAAACTGGTGTTTTCTTCCAATCCATAACTGCGCACCTCCGCTCGCACGTAACAATATGTTTTTTTTTATTTACATATTATTTATTAGAAATTACTGGAAAAAATGTTAGTTTAGGTTTTAGTATTTTTACCACAAGGCTATTCAATTTAACAAGTCATTGGTAAAATTAATACTAAAACGGCATTATAGCTATTGAAAAATAAACAAAAATTAAATTGAATCAAATTGCTGCCACATCACTATTTACATATTTTAGTTTTCTGGGAAAACGTGAAGATTCCCAAAGAACACCGATTCGAAATTAACGAGAGCAATTTGACAGAAATAATCTAGTACAATTTAAAAATGAAAGTGAGTTAAATAAATTATACCTTACTGATATAGTTTTGTGTGCTTGTGAACTATATTTAAATAGTCTTGTTAATCTAGAGTCTAGACAGCATAAAGATTAACAACATACTGCGCGTGTTTCAAACACGAAAAAGGCTGACATAATGATTACGTTGTTAGCTTTATTAAATGAAAAAGCTTACACATTCTGCAAAGTGAAATTCGTGAGGAGCCTATATTCATTCTTATGGATTATTTTCATATACGAAATGTATGTAAAAGAACCTTTTTAGAGTTTTACAGCTTTTGGGTAAAAATCCTTGCTTTCGTGATATCAATCCGTACGTCTGTTTGTCTTTAGACACTACTGGATAGAAAACTCTGTATTGTTCACCACATAACCTATGATACATACATACATGATGTAAATTTACGTTGCTAGGGAGTTTGTTTCGCCGCTTCTACTCCATTTACAGTAACATTCCAACCCAAAACTAGCGGCCTGTCGCGAGAGGCGATAAAATGACCCACAGTCCTGTGGCAGGGTATTTACCAGGCTGGATGGCTACCACCACTGGTATAGAGTATGCCGCCATAACAGCCTTGAGTTGTGTTCGATCACCAGTGGCCAGGTTCCAGTTTCCCTTTCGAAACCGGCAGTACATTTTTTTATTCCCTGAGTTCAGCTGACAGGCAGACTGCCGATCTGATGGAAAGCGGTTACTGTCGCCTATAGACATTCTCTCTTTGTGCTGTATCCAGCAATAAAAAATATTTAAAAAACTACTTTGCAGTGGTAGACTCATAACTAATCCAATAAGTAATCTATGAGATTCCATTTTGAAATAGTTACATTTATTTTCATTATTACTACGTAATTATTTACTTATAAATGCGAGAACAATAGGCGGTCTTATCGTTTTGAGCGATTTCATCCTTCTTCCAGTCTTTGTTATTCACACTCACTGTTGACTGTCACTGTCACTGTTCTGGGAAATTGATGAGTCAAATATAACATGAACGTTAAATAGAAACGCCGTCGCTATGAGACCTATCTTGAGAAGCGTAGTAGCGCAGTGCGGGCTGATGCAAACCGAATATCACGCATTATCACCGGTTGCGCGATCCAAAGGCTAGTAAAAATGAGGGCATACATTGTAGGTTGATTGTAAATTTTAAGAATAACTGTAGAGGTCGTGAGCGGCCACTCGACACTTATTTACACATTCATCAATCGATTCAAATTAATGTTATTCTATCTATAGATGCTTAAAATCTCATCATCAACCATTAAATTAGTAGAGCAGCCACAACCGCTATTATTATTAATTAAATCCATCCCCTTGTTGATACGTCTTTCTGTAATCTTCCAGGGAATCCCTTTGTAATTAACGTCAAATAAGATACTAACCCAACTAAATAGTTTATGCCACAACAATTTCTATGGAGATGAGGAAACCTTACTTGCCAGTATTTTCTTAAGATTTCGTGACTAGCAAACATAATAATTAAGACCCGTTAAGATTTAAGCTCGAAATTTCATTTGATTTTTATTTCGACGATTCGGCTACTTTTCAGCAACCGTCTTCATTCGTAGACAGTGAACGCTTCCATAGAGTTGATAGTAACCATAAACAAAACTTAAAATTTAATTGAAATGAATAAGTTGGGGTGAGGGTAGTGTTGTACTTGACTAGTATAATGGGAAGACACCAATAAAACCATAAGAATTCTATAATTACTTTATTAAGCAAAATACAGATCGTTTTCACATTTCAACACATAGCGGAGAAAGGACGAGCCAAACGCAACGCCACGGACAAATAATGTTATCTTTATATATTTTAAACAGGCTAGGGTATGAAATTCATAATACCAACACCCCTCCTAATTTCACACATAGCTACTAAAAGTAAAACTCTTTCTAGTTTACTTATACTATTACAAATTGAAACCCTAATTTGACATCTCTTTGAACACAATTCTTAACATATAAAATATTTACTATATCTTGGTCAACTTTCTTTGGAATAAACTTATATCTAGCATCAAAACTGATGATTAGATAGTGATTCGGTAGTGAGAATAATGCAACATAGCTCTGTTCTTATCAATTGTTTTTTCCATCCAATGGTTGTCTGGAAAAAATCGCTAATAACGATAAGACCGCCTATTGTATTGTAAAATTTTATTTCTCTTAACTGTATCTTTATAACACAATACAGCATATCATTCAGTCATTCAATATATTTAGTTCTTTGATGATACATATGATTATTTATATACGTTATGTTAGCTTGTTTGTCCAAAATCAAATCAAAAATCAACTTTACCCAACTATGACAAAAACTATTTTAACAACAACACTTGTTTTGTAGCATCACAAGCAGCCATAAAATCAAATTCAATTGTTGACAAACCTAGTGTATATTGCTTATGGTTAACCTTAGGTTTATCATAAAAATATACCCCATAGTTAATTTTCTGTAATCAATATCACCTGTATCAGAAAATCCAACTTAATCTGAATTCCCTTTATATTCTATACATACATATTAAGTTACAATAATATTTCTAATAATATACTTAACAGTTTGTGTATGTTCTGAACTATGATTATTAACATAACGTCTGACTAAATTTACGTGAAATAAATATCTGGACGAGATACAGAAGCTAAGTACAGTAAAGAGCCAATGGTCTCTCTATATGGAAATTTTATAATTTCATCTTTATCAGAACAAGCTGGATAACTGTAATAGTCAATTGTAACCGAACATGACTTTGCATCTGTCATATTATATTTCTTTATTAATTTTTCTACAATGTATATGTATGTAATTTTAAAATCGTCATCGCCTAAGATCCTGGCACATATTTTTCGCTTCATCGACTTTGATTAATCTCTTCATACGAGTAAATACATCTTTATTTAAAGTGCTTTTTATGTGACCTATCTTTAAAATACATTCAATTCGATCATGGTGAGTACATTGCGGTCTCCTGGGACCGACTCTACCAGTCACATTGCTATCATATTATTATGCTTGTTTTGTGATTCTGCTCTTATTCATAGTCTCTACACCTCCAAATCACGTTAACATTCCTTTGTCACCTTGAAAATTGTTGTAAAAATATTTTCCATTTCATGTGAAATTTATAAAGAAACAGCAACCCAAAGGCTAAGAAAAGCCACAGAATACAGTACTGAGATAAGCTGATTCGGGGATTTCTACTCTCCCAACGTAATAAGTTGGCGTTGAACGTACTTTTTACTTGTATACCGTTTTTGTAGAGTTATGCTTGTTAATTAATACCGTCGTGTGAAGAATATGAACTTTCTGAGATGAGTGTATTCTCCTTGATAGTTTAGTTTGTATAAAAAAATATTACGATATAAAAATATTTTTTTCATTCTTCTCAGAAACAGTAAAAGCTCCGGGTTCTTTCGGGAATTGAAAAGGAATGAATAAATAAAAACTCTTTATTCTAAAAAAGAATACAGGTAGTCAATTTGGCTGTTTGTACTAATTTTTCGTTTCTGTGGCAAAACAATCAATGAATATAAAAACAGAATTTCAGAAATAGAAGCTCTTACCAAGGTTTTTAGTAAACAGGTAGTTTCACCGCACAATTTATTCATTAAAATAGAATCGTATATGACTATATATCTGTTACGACATGAAAAATGAAAGAGAGAACATGATGAATGTTATTCTAAGTGAAAGAGAGATGATATGCGGTAGAGTTGAAGCGAATTGCCTTTTTTCCCCAAGAGACAGAATTTAATATCGTAAACATTATTCCAAAATAACAGAAAGTCTTTCCTCGTCGAACAAATATTTGTGTTTTATTAACTTTCATAAGAAAATATCAATTCTTTATTTACTACTAACTAATAGTAAACTAGTTAAGACTACGTGGATGCTAATAGTAACATCTAATATCTAAAGCTAATATCATATTGTTACGAGTTGCAGGACTTAAATTAAAATGCCGTTGGAATTATTATAGAGTTTATTATAATTGTACAAACACGTATAACACACATACAAATATAATAACACGCACAAAGTCCGTCACTAAATAGATTACCGAATGTACACAAGTCTTGCTTCGTTCGTGGTTATCGCTCGTCCACCTCGTTCATCAATCGAGGCATTGCTTTATACTGCAAATATGTCTGCCCGGCCGCGTGGACCGAATTTCCTAGAATCACACCTGGCTAATGACTGTCATAAAAGATTACAATCACAATGGGTTGTTTTCTAATCACAAATTTTTAACGAAAAGTAAACAAAAGAAGTCTAAATGCCGAAAGGTAATAAAATATGTTTCTACAGGTATGCAGGTGTGAATTTGTCTTTGTCGTCGTCTAGGTCGTACCAATATAATGATGAATCCTCAATTATATTAAAAATTGTTATATATAATAATAGCCAATAAATGTCTCACTATTGGGCTCGGGCATGCCACTATGAGGGAAAGGACACACCCACCTCGCTTGTTTAAGGCGGCTCGGCAGGTTTGACACATCGATTATCTCGATATGCAGATTGCACCACGAAGTTTTCCTACACCGTTGTTAGCATGTGGAAATTGTAACAATACGAGTATGCACATTAGGTCAGGAAAACTGCCTTATTGGTGCATGCGTCTGATCAGGATCGAGCCTGCGCCCTTAGAGTTTGGGACGCGTGAGCTAGCCATCACGCTACCACGACACTACATCCAAAATATACACTACACTACATAAATCTTAGTGTTAGAAATATATTATTTTATGTATCACTGATATAATAAGTGATGATGCGGTAGATTGGATCGAGGAGATACGTATAATGGAAATGAAAATCACGTAATACGAAAAATAGCATCACAGCTTAGCTACTAAACTAAGTTTAGCTTCATTTCGCTTCTTAACGTTTTTGTGTACAAAACGTAGTTTTACGTATTGACGTGATCAGTTGAAATACGATAAAGGACGGTTCATCGAAATAAAAAGACATAATAAGTCTTTCAAATCGTATGAATCAACAAAAGTTATCCAAATGAATTGTAAGCATTCAATGTCATGGAATAACATGACTTATCCGTGCAGGAACGGAGAAAGATAATTTCTGCGGCCGGGCGGCCTGTCGTAAGAGACGACAAAACAACCCACATCCAGGTGGTAGGGTATTTGCCCCCTGGATGGCTACCACCCCTGGTTTAAAGTATGTCGCCGTAACAACCTTGAGTTGTGCTCCGGCATTAGTAACCAGGTCCAAGTCTCCATTAAGAGAGCAGCGGCGCATTTGTGGCACCTTTGGTGTTACAAATGTCCATAACCGCTTTCTATCAAGTGGGCCGTCTGCCTGTCTGTTGAACTAACGCAATAAAAAAATACATATATACATACATACATAACTTCACGCCAGGTCCCTTGCGGGGTAGGCACGAACAACAGAGCGCCACACAGATATACAATAAAAATAATAAACAAATAATAATGTGTTTTTCTGTTGATTGCATTGATGATTTTAGACAGGTAATTCAACTTGATTTAATTTAATTTGGATTGAAAGAAAGCAAATAAAAAAAAATGTATGTGCGTGCAGTTCACACGCAGTAAATGTGAAACAAAGTGTAACAATGGGTGGATAGGAGTCTAAATTTCGTGACGTCACATTTCATTTATTATATGTAATTGAAATCCATTTAGTGACTCACCACGATATCTCAGGAACTATAATACCTAAACACTTGAAATTTTGCATGGACCTTCCTTTCGCCAAGTAGAGTTCACCAACAACGGATTTACTATCAATTTGAAGTTTTAACGGAAAATTTCAAAACATTTCCAACCCTATCTGGGTGAACATAGTGATTAAACTATTAAATATATGTATTCAATCTCATTCTCTTGCAGGATTAGTCCTATATATTTATTTCTATTTAGTGTCGCTTTTTTGTTTTTACCCAAACTTGAACTCAACTTTTCGCTTTGTTGTTTAACTCAAAGTTTGCCACGTCACTTGTTTTAACGTTTTGGTGGTTGATTTATATTTAATAATAAATTTTAAATATTCATGAACCCCACTTTAAGTCGCGGGATAAGTCATAAAGGGGGATTATTTATATAAGGCCAATTTGCATCATGTCAAGGCCGAATTGCCAATGTTATTCGGTCGATCCTAAGTCAACATACATAACACAATAAGGTGCTAATTGCAGATTTTGACAACGTTACGTTATTGCCTTGCGAGAGAATTTGAAATTTCTAAAAATTCATTGTAATGATTGTACTTGTTAAAAGAGTGTTTGTTAGTTCCGACTTACAACTGAAGATTACTGCTTAAGTAATTTGTCTTCGAGTATGCATTGACGGATATTATTTTTCATTTTATTTCATTGTAAAATAACACACAGTCAAGTGGTAGTGAGAGTTTTTGCCTGTCTGGACGGCTACCATAACCTGGAGTTGTGGTCCGGCATTAGTGGCCAGGTTCCAGTCTCCCTTTAGAGAGGTGCAGCACATTGGTAGTACTAGTACCTCTGTTGTTTCAAATGTTTATAGACGATGATAAACGCTTTCCATTAGGTAAGCCGTCTGCGTGTCTGCTGAACTCACACAATAATAAATAAAGAAGTAACAAACAAATGTTATTTAAAGTAATTAACAGTAAAAATTGATTATGTCTTCCAGAATGAGATAAACTTTACATACATTTTATTGTGTGCCAACACAAAAATGAACTTACAGACTAAAACTATATCGAATTGTGCATAAAGGGCATGACTATCGCTAAAAAGCGACAGGACAACTCCAGAAATGCATTGATATAATAATGGCAATTGTGGTATACCCAAAATATAGTTCAACCTCTGTTAACGCCGACATATTTGGTCACAACCTCTTTATTTCTTTTTTATTCCGCCGCATATCTCACTATGTATGTGACATCTACGTCTGACCGCTGTGAGCGCCGCTGCTTGCGGACAAACCTTGCCGCGTTTTGTATGTTATGCCGCATTTACACCCGCTTTCATCAACCCGCTTGCTGGAAGACACCCGCAATATCGTTGCAGCTGGTCCACTTATCGAAGGAACCGCAAGACGAGAAGGAAGGACCATGAGGAAAAAGTGCCTGTCGCTGCGAAACCCGCATCATTCGTAGCGTGTCTGGCGACCTTATCCTGTAAGACCTTTCCATCTCTTTTTTGTCTCGCTCCCGGCCGCGCCAACAACCATTTACATTTTAATAATAAATACACAAATATATATTATAATAAAATTCTAAACATGCCTTGTCTGTTAAGCTATTGGAGCCATGGAGAACAATATAATTTTTTTTAATTTCTTATCTGTTTCTTTGGGACTCATGTAAAAACTACTGGACCAATCTCAATGCAGCTTTCGCTGATCGACAACAAATTCTTAGACTTAAACTTAAATTTTTATCCGGGGAATTCCGCAGATATTTTCTGGGAATTGTAATTTATAATGACCAAATAAAAAATAACGAATACCATAGTGATTTTTCTACTGATCGATAGCAAATGTGATGTTTTCCAGGGATTCGAGGAATACTGCGTGAATTTTCCTGGAATAGGTTTGTAGTTGTTCGGGTGCATAAAAATTAGCTTATTCTGAAACAGTTTTCACTAACACGAGAGTTTACAATATTTTTAAAGGCCGTGATAGGTACTTATGTCCCGGGAATCCCACGGGAATATCTATTCAAGCGTCCCAGTATTATATACCTAGTCTTGTCATAAATACCGTAACAAAGAAAAAAAAAGTTACTCTATTGCAAATAACATTTATAAGTTTTACAGTGGGTTAGTTTAATACATAAATATAAAACAATTTAATATATAAAAAGTTTATTCGAAGTGGTCTCCATTGGCTGCAATACAATCCTTTAAACGCTGAGGCCAGTTATCGATAGAAGCACGCACTCTTTCTTAATATATATATTAGGGTGATCTTAAAAAAAAAATTCCAAACAGGCTCAAAAGTTTCTTTTGGGTGTAAAAAAATTATGTGAAAAGGTGAGCCCATAATATTAATATTAAGATAGTCCTCATCGCATTTTTTTAATTCCCACA
Source organism: Dendrolimus punctatus (assembly GCA_012273795.1). Classification (NCBI taxonomy): domain Eukaryota; kingdom Metazoa; phylum Arthropoda; class Insecta; order Lepidoptera; family Lasiocampidae; genus Dendrolimus; species Dendrolimus punctatus. Next base: position 13,968,816 of record CM022540.1, on the reverse strand, counting down.
GGTTTTTTTTTGCTTCTGATTTTTGTACCGTTCAAACGACTGGTTGACTGATAAATCGCTGTTCCAATCTTTATGGAGAATTAAACGCTCTACAAAAAAGGTCTGATAACATTTTTTGATTTTCGGCTACAGTCCGACTCACGCCTTCACTCAATAATAACGCACGACATACGTGCTCGTGTACAAACGCTAGTTTTCGCGCTCGCTGCTTGCCTTCTGAACTGTTTACTGTATTTTATTTGACAAAAAAATTATTCCTTATTTTTACACCCAAAAAAAACTTTAGAACCTGTTTGGAAAAAAAATATTTTTTTTTGGATCACCCTAAAATAAATATATATATATATATATATATATATATATATATATATATATATATATATATATATATATATATATATATATATATATATATATATATATATATATATATATATGTATATATATATGTATATATATTATATACATATACATAGACATTACTCTTAACATCAAATTGAAACTTAATCATAAACTGAAAGTTCGGATTAACTCTTTTGTTGATTCGTAAATTTTGCACAGTTCCTAATGAAACGGACATGCTTGTTTAATATAAAAAATATAAACCATTTGTTTGGTTCAGAAGAAGATAGATGTATTTCCTGATGTAGCTCATTAATATTAAAGTTGTTTACGTCCGTCAACTTATCGCGGAATTTATGTCACCCAGATTCCTGATATTTGATCGCCGGGGAAATCATCCATATTTTCCATTACCAACGTTCTTTGAACGATATATAATAGGAAGCTTCAAAATACAATAAGAAGTGCATACTTTACTGTTTTAGAAGTTTTATTGACATTCTATAACTTTTAATTAATATTAGGTCTTTACATATGCAATTGGCGTTTTGTAAGGCAGGAACAAAAAGATGTTTTTTTTTAATTTAAATACAATATATTTATTTAATCAAAGTATGTACCATAGCTATCTATGCACTTATGCCATCTCATAGTTAGTTCATTGATCCCTTTACTAAAAAAACCATTCGTACGGGAATCAATACAATCTTTGAAGGCGCTTTGGACGACCCCATCGGAGTTGATTATTTCCCTTGCAAGAATTTATCCAAATTTCGAAAAAAATGGACATGTTGGAGCAAGGTCCGGGGAGTACGGTGGATATCTCAGACATTCCAATTGAAGCTCCTCTAATTTGGTAACCGTCTGTTATGCAGTGTGTGGTCTAGCGTTATCCTGAAGCAGCAGTAGCCTAGAGCGATTGACCAGCCTCGGTTTTTAGCAGGTAGCTTTTCATGGTTTGCAGTTGCTGACAAAAGACATCCGCCGTAATCGTCTGGCCAGATTTAAGAAAGCTGTAGTGAACGACAACGGCGCTAGTCCATCAAACGCTCACGAGTAATTTTTTTTGACAATTTTTGCTTGGGACAGGATTTGGCTGGTTCGCCAGGGATCAGCAATAGCGATGAGCAATTTCGATTATCATACACGATCCACTTTTCATCACAAGTAATGATTCCATTTAAAATCCCTTCATTATTGTACCGGTTGAGTAATGTAACGCAGCAGTCGACGCGTGTTTGTCGGTTTGCTGCACTCAATTCATGAGGTACCCACCTTTCAAGCTTTTTCAGCTTCCCAAATTGCTTCAAGTGGATTAAAACAGTTTTATCACTAACAGCGCAGCCTGCAGCTATCTCGGACGTGGTTTGCGATGGCTCCGCTTCCACAATAGCCTTCAATTCTGCATTATCAACTTTGGTCTCCGTCAGTTCACGGGGCTTGTTCTGCAGGTCGAAATTTCCATAACGAAAACCTTGAAAACAAAAACGTACTGTGTTTTCTTTTGCGACAACGCCGCCATACACATCATTAATCCTTCGAACCGTTTCGGTAGCACTGGTGCCACGATGGAACTCGTACTCCTAAATGATGCGATATTTCAAGTTTTCTATTGTGTAAGCTGAGTGACACAAAGAAAAAAACAAAAGAGGAAAAACAAATAAATTAAGGTTAAACACACACAAATAAAACACAAAAGCATAAGTAAATAGCTGTATAAATTTTTAATTGGAATTCCTAACTAAAAAGGAAATATTTGAGATCAAAGTGGCCAGTACGACAAAACGCCAAGTTCATATCTAAGGACCTAATCTAAATATATAAAAATCAATGCCACTTTTCGTTGTAATTTTATAACTCAAGAACGACTTTACCGATTTTGATGAAATTTGGTATGTGTGTTTGACTCACTCAATCTTACAGTTTTGGGAGTCAAGACTTTTTCTAGGAAATTTCCTCTTCTTTTCGAATCTTTTTTCAAATTTGAAAAATCTTTAATACTTTTTGAGATATTTGCAAAAACTAAACCCCCCTTTTTTTTAGTTCATTGTTAATAACTTTTACAATTTTTGCAAGCGGAACTTCATTTTTTTCAAAAACCATCTAGATGCCATTCCGAATTGAATGACACCTCATTTATAATTTTTGGAGACTGCTGAAAAAAGTTGGTCCAAAAGGCACTTGTTTACCAGTCTATAATATTAGAAAAACTGTTAAATGATGAAAGTGTTTTATTATAATAAGGTTTGAATTCATGGCTTAAATTTTTGGCTAGCACTAATTACGTCTTGTCGTTCATTTACAGCTTTGGATATAAATAAAATTTGTTGAGGGTTTTTGTTAATATTTGGTGCTTTTCATTTTCATATTAAGGAACTGGTGTTTACGCTTGTTAAAGTAAGAATTGCAAAATAGAAAACATTTATTTTTATACTTTTTTATTTATAATTAATAAATTGTCAAATATAATAATATTATTATTGCATATAAGGATTCTGTAACTGTTATATCTAGAGATATTGATTGTGAAATCTGTGCTACGAGTAATAATCTAAAGTGTAGCGTGAGGATTGTAGCGCGCCCGCGTAGCCGCGTAGCTAGTGCCGGCGCGGCTTCGTAGCGAGTCGGACGTAAGCGTTACTACGCTACGATTCTACAACAGTCTGTCGGACGCATGTCGCGACTTGCCGCGTCGTACGACTCGGCTGAATCGAGTCAAATTAAATCGTGCAATTGGGACTTTGTGACTGTGTAGTGTTTTTAAAAAATGTTAAAATTAATTGTATCTTTTTAATCCGGGCAGGTAAAGCCTTAATGTGCTCGTAAAATCGTTGCTGCTTACTCGCGCCGGTACTCGAAGGTTTTGTTTTATTCGACGGACGTTAGACGTTAAGCGCTTGTAACTAATGGCCTGTTAAGATAACGGAAGGCTTTAAGGTTATCCTAGTTATTAGCCGCTTTATGGAGTCCACTTCACAATTAAGCAGTCTAATGTAATCATTTTCACTTCGTTGAACCTCATTAACATTTTTGTGTACATTTTGAGTTTTTTTGGCACGTATTTAATTAGCAACGGATTTTAAAAGAAAACTTATATCCAAATGTATCTAAACTCATTGTCCCTTAGTGGTGAAGACGCTTTCCTTTCGTTTAAATGAAATGGGTTCGAATCCTGATATTTATTAATGATTGAGCAGTTTTCCTGGATTAACGAGCTTACTATAATAACTACCACGTAGTGACTGTGAAGACATACATCGTGAAAAAAACTGTATGTAGATAATATGACCGATGTATGAAACCCGACATTCAGGTTTGGATAAGCGTGGCAGGTATTTTGTTCGGTTCATTTATTTATATGAGTAGGTCCATTCCTAGCATTGGTCTGGGCTAATATTAAATCAAATAGTAAATTCATTCAGACCAGTAGAGACGAAATTCCGACGTAAGGATTTTTTTGATACTACTTGTAAAATGTATAGATTTTATTTGTATCATCACCACTTTTCTGGTTTTGATATACGTAGTCTAAGCGGAGGCTCAGCTTGTTCATTGGATCGAAGATGTTCTAGATTCGTTTAATATCAAATATCTGTTTGTCTGCTGATTTATTATGACATATTATTCCCATTAAAGCGTATATATTGCCCCTGTTCTACCTGTGTACGTGTTAGAGACTGTGACCAAGTGCGACTTACTTATAGCGTTAAAAAATAACACGATGACGTTTAACTACATTGGTGTATGTAAATTAGTTATTTGTCAGCAATTACCGTCATTAACAATGTCGCATCTCGAATAACACATTAAATACTTGGCTACAGCAGATGTTTTCTTGCCCCAAAGAAATAAAATGTAGAACTCGATTGTAGCACCACTTACCGGGTGGAACCCTGATACCCGCTTGAATAAACATAAAGATTTCATCAAATTCGGTCCAACCGTCTAGGAGGAGTGAGATACACATAACAAAAGAATTTGATATATAACTAGACAAGAGTGTCAATGCGGCTTCGCCACAGGCCAGTCCCTACTAAGTAGGTCTATTTTATTTAGATAAAAAAAATAGGTTTTATATACACCGGTAGTGAAGCTGCGGCCAATATCTAGCTAGTATTTAAGTATATTCACTTTTCTTGAAAAATTATCTAAATAATGGTAAAAATCGCTTAAAGATCTGTTGCAAAGTTAAAGAAGTGTTAGCGGTTATACAGACAGATAGACAGACGCGGAAAGCGGCTTGTTTTATACCCTGTAAAAATAAATAAGAAAATCAGGTTGAGATAGAAAGGGTCTGTTTAAAAAATAGGAATATTTTGGTATAATCTAAATAGAGTAAAAAAATAGAGGGAATAGAAAAATTAACTTTGATTCCCATTCTTGTATTCAGAGAAACTTAATGAAGATATTTGAAACGTCTTCATACTACTTGGATTACCACTCTCCTTCAAATAATTATTTCTTACGTAAATTTGGTTTTTTTTCTTATGGAATACAGCCCAAGCTTTCGTTGGCTAAGCCTCTTTACCCTACTTTATAGGTTATTTTTAAAGGAGGGTTAGAAGGTAGCTCGTGGCTTTGAAAATACTTAGAATTGAATGCGAAAAACTTTAACTTTTGAAATCGGATTATATGGCACTTCATTCTACACATAAACGATTATTTTGCTTAAATATAATTACTTGATTTGAATTGACTTTTGCCAATTACGATTATATTAAAATACTGGACAAAGAATACAATTTCCTGCATGTCGTAAAAGGCGACAAATCAACCCTTAGCCAGGTGGTTGGGTATTTGCCCATCTGAATGACTACCACTCCTTGTCTATTTATGCCCTCATAAAAACCTTGAGTTGTGTACCAGCATTAGTTGCCAGGTTCTAGTCTCCACTTAGAGAGCGGCAGCACATTGGAATAAACTTTGGTTTTACAAATGTTCATAGGCGATGGTAACTCCTATCCATTAGGTGTGTAGTCCGCCTTTCTGCTGAACTCATTCAATAAAAAGACTAAGACAAAAAATAAGACAGAACCCAGCAATATATTTGGGATTCATTACTATCGAGCAGAAGAAAACAAAAAGGTTATTTTTTAATTGTATTAAAACATACGATTTGCTAGAAATGTAATGACTCATAACACGTTCCAGTTCATATTAAAGTTTTAGTTTTATAATCGTCACATTACATGCTATACACTTGAGGCTAAACAAATTAAATTAATTCTGCTAAAAGGCAAAGTAATAAAGTAATATATAACATAGGTTAATTTTAAGTCACACCGATTTGTCATATACAGGAAAATTCGTCAAATATAATTATATCAAAAGGCAAAGATCTGCTTGATATCTCATGTGACCAAAAGACTGGTTTGAATGTAGGCAAACACACTAGCGTTGTCTTTCAAGGAGGTAATCGGGCTAGTCTTAGGCACGCCCCCAACTGATAGCGGTCTGACACTAGATTCCCTACTTCAATGAAATGTTTTATAAAATTAATGTCCCGGCAGACATCGTCTTGCCCGGAAAAGCTTCAATCGATATTCCGGCAGCAGTGCCACCTACTGGGTCCAATTCCGAACCAACTCAGAAACCTTTTTTGGCTCATGCACAACAACTTTGCTAAAGTTCATCACATGATCAAATGTATAGTTTACGATTCTATAAAGGACATACAGACAAACATTCTTTTTTATATAGAAGTATATAATTTTACAATAAAAACATATCAATAGATATATAAACAACACTTTATTAATCACCAAAAAAATACAAGAACATATTAGTTAAAATATTTTAGGTCGATCAATGGGCGGCCTTTTTGCTTAGTGCGTTTTTTCCATACAACCTAGGTAATCTAGCAATGTAGGTATTGTAACTTAATTGTTACTAATTTTATAATACACATACATATTTAAACTTACATATAACATTTATTAAATGTACATATTTAGTCACTCATAAATAAATTCATGTATGCTATACTATATATACATACATATTTATCAATATACTCACACAGTACCTAATAGGTAATAATTATTATATGTCAATGTGGTCTTGGCGATGATTACTGACAAAGTAGGCTGGGACATAGAAAATGCTGCGCAATGCATAACAGCATAACTGAATGATAGCTTGTCTATATATGTGTGGGTATGTATGTGTATATGCTTAAAATAATAATACCTATAGAGATCCTACAAAATTACATTCACAGTAGAAGCGTACAGCCTGTCGATGTGTGCGTGAGCGCCATGTAATTATATTAGCTGGCATGTACACAAAGGCACAACTAATGTTGCAAGTAAACGGGGTCTTTCTAAAAAGTAGGGACTTGAACTATTGGAGATTGTGACACAGAGACTTTGTCTTGCGGTCTGACGGCACTGACGCTTTGACAAGCGAACCAAGTCTTTTAGATCCTACTTTAAGGTGCTTCGTTTAACTGACACCTACTCGGGTTCTAAGCGTATTAGTTCTATGTGAATATGTATCTTATGTTTCAGTATCTATTTTCATAATATTTTCTTAAGTTTTTGCGACTTGTATACATAATAAAACTACAGTTTAACTGTTGTAACCGCGGTAATTTATTTGAATTTTGGTTAATCCGACTTAATCAAAAATCAAATAAATTCCGCGCTTAAAACCGTTAAAACGTGGTTTTATTATATCTATTTCCAATTGTAATTATTGTTATGTAATTTTATGCATTCTAAAGATGGGACATATTCCTGAAATATAAAAATTACAAAAAATAATAATGAGTATAAAAGAAATAATATAAAATATCCTATTGAATGGTCAATTATTGAGGACTAGCTGATGCCTGCGATTTCGATTTTTTAACTATCCCAGCGGAACTCTTTAAGTTTTGGGATCAAAACTATCCTACATGTTGATCAGGGATATAAGCTACCACCATACAAAAATTTAATTTAAATCGATCCAGTCGTTTCGGAGATTAGCCAGTACAAACAGAGAAACAATAAATTGGTTCTATTTCACTTCTTACATCCCCCTGACTCGGTTTTTAGCATTTTTTTCATTTTACAGAAATTCGAACTCTACACTTTTATTATATGTGTAGATTAGTGGGGATTTATTTTGTGGTAGATGATGTATTCCAGAATGCATAACACACAATAGAAAACAATACTTTTGAGACATATCAGATAATCTGAGGCCCTACTCAGATGATTAAATCCGACAAATATTACTATGGCTTAAACAAAACACATATGAATAAAATCCATATTTTTCTTATTTCCTTTCGTTTCAAGCTTCCAATTTTTCAGAGTGCACGGACCTCAATACGGAACAACGACCATTCATACCGTTAAATATATTTGATTGATTGCTTTTTTAAATTTATTATTGCAACTGTTCAAATTTTTTTACGTTTTTTAACGTTTACGAATTTTGGCTACTGTAGTCAGTTCAGTTGATACGCATGAGTATAGATCTTGTATTTTTATAGACAAAGTCGCGGGTATATCCTATATTACGGCATATACTATATTATATTATAAATGATGTTTTTCTAGTAGAATCCACCTGGATGATTGAAAAAACTATCTAACTCTACTGATCTTTAAGCCAGATCTACCGTTTACTTAGTTAGAACTTTCCAGTTTTCATAAAGAAATCATATTTTATAATTTAAATATTTCATATCCACGTTCAATTTATTTTCCATGAAAAGAGAAAATTGCATTTCAGCAGCTATTTGACGAGATGTGCTCGACTTACTTTAATGGAATTATACTTAACTCACGGATTTATTTGAATTTATTTCAGAATTCGCTTTGATTTCCTTTTGGCATATCTCAGAAATTATGTTTCCTCGTATTTACTTTGAAAATCGCAATTATGAATTGGAAATAAATAGGAACAAGACCGGGCCTGTTTGTTTATGTAGCATTTTTTAGTATATTATACTGTCTGATATACAGAAGATTTTGGTGATGACTTAAATATTTACTGTGTTGCTTTATTGTTTACATTAATTACAAATGAACAACAGTTGAACTACAGATCTTGTTTAAAAACCAAGCGTTCTGATTGTATGTTGAATATCTCGACTTTTTTGTAATCTATATATTGTAATACGTGAAGCAAAAACAGAGCTTATACCCCTTTTTACGAAAATTGCGGCAGCGGAGGTGTATGAAATTTCGCACACTTATAGTTTGAATAAAAGCAGTGCATAATGCTAATATATTTTAATAACGCCGACCTATTTGGTCGCCGCCTCTTTTGTTTGTTTTTTCTTCCGCCGCATCTGTCACTATGCAATGTGACATAGTCTACATCCGACCGCTGAACGAACCGCTGCTGTTGCACAAACCTCGCCGCATCTTGTTTGTTGTGCCGCTTTTTACACCCGCTTTCATAAACCCGTACGTTGGAAGGTGCACGCTGTACCGTTCCAGCTGGTCCACTAAGTCGAAGGAACCGCAAGACAAGAAGAAAGGATCACGAGGAAGAAGTGCCTGCCGCTGTGAAGACGCACTTTTCATTACAGGCACGTATAGTTTTTAGAAATTCGGATTCTGGTTTTGCGGGCGAGTCTGCGATGCGGTTGCTAGGCACTGGGGATTTCCGAATCCCACCGCTGCCACCAAAAATGTTATAAGGAGAATGAATCAATCCTTTTTAAAAAAGAATATTTTATTTATACACATTATGACTAAGAAAAAGTGATTTAGAAAGCAACCGCTCACGACAAATGTTTATGACAGACTGACTATTCGCCATGGAAGATGGTGTATATCATAAGCAAGGCTGCAGAGGGAGCTCGGCAGTCTTGCAGGGTCAGCATCAACCCTCACAATGCATGGGTATAACAGTTCGTAGCGTGTCTGGTGCGGCGTACCTTATCCCGTAAGTCCTTTCCTCCTGTTTATCCCCGCTCCCGCCCGCGCCATCATATTTTTTTAAGTTATATGTAAAAACAAAATACATTAAATTAATAAAAAAAACAATTCACACACTACCGTGTATTTGACACACACGCACATATATACTCTTTTGTTTATTGTTAAAGTCAAATTAACAGTGTAGCCTTGGCGAAATCTGTGATTTTAGTTCAAGTATATATAGTATTTGACAACAGAACCACTGAAAGATTTTTTCAAATTAGACCAGAGTAGTTCCTGAGATTAGCGCGTTCAATCAAACAAACTCTTCAAATTTATATATTAGTATAAGATTTTTAATTTTGGTAATCCTACAACTATTGTTAATTTTGAACAAATGTAATTTTGTTGAAAATAAAATTGCACAGCAAAATATCTTCCCACATCGCCCCAAAAACAACAGTACAATGTTTTGTATTATTTTATAAACGAATATTATCTCACAATCCACTAAAACATACTTTTTTAATTTATTTTTATTGCAGCAGTTTAGCAGACAGGCAGACGGCCCACTTGATGGAAAGTGGTTGCCATCGCCTATGGGCATTTGTAAAACCAAAGGAGCTACAAATGCGCTGCTGCTCTCTTAAGGGAGTATAGAACCTGGTCACTAATGCCGGAACACAACTCAACGTTGTTAGGGCGACATACTTTAGACCAGGGGTGGTAGTCATCCAGTCGGGCAAATGCTCTACCACCTGGCCAGACAAAGACATGTTTTTATAATATGTACAAAAATTGCTTTGAATAGTTGCATAAATATATAGGAGTTCTAAAACGTCATTAAGATACTAATACACTATACTTGTTTACGTTTCAGAACAAATATAATAAAATAAATTGCCCTTTTTATTCCCCACTCATCTAGTTTTCTTGCTATACGTTCTGCAACTGACAGCTATTGTTTCCAGATCATTTTGCTGGAAAGAAAAATCTTTTTATATTACAGACAGGTTATTCAGTTCAATGAGATCGGTTGTACGTTATAGTTGTCTACTGCAATACACTTATTTAATAGAGACTCAAGAAGTGAACCCAGTCGTATCAAACAAAACTAACCCATGAATTATAAAAAAACGGGCAAGTGCGTCGCAGTCCAAAAACTATGATAAGATTAATATAGATGAAAAGTTTATAAAATCGAGCAAAAACGAAAAGATGAGAAACGAAATTAAAAGCGAAAGCAGAAAGAGTAGAACATGGGACTTCGGGTTCCATGACGGAAGCTTCAAATGCGTCTTGTGGTGTATGGTTGCCGGTTCGTGTAATGAAGCTTCTATTTATGGCACATTTTATATTGAAAAAAGGTTAACATTATAGAATACACGCACTGCGAGTAAATGTTTTAAAAGTTTGTATGATAATCGCGGCAGGACTGTACACGCGCGTTAACTGAAACAGACTAGTCGACTAGCGATGAACAGTAAATATGTGAGCCAGTACATTTGTTTCGTATAAAATACATTTGTACTGATACGGCCCTAAATTTGAAGTGGTATTTCAACATTTTTGTCGCGGTATTACTCAAAAGTAAGAGGAATGACATGGACGAAAAGAGGCTTATGCTACAACAGTACAATAACGCCTCTACGAATTTTGACATAACAAAGACAACATGACGACGTCATAGTACGTCTATGGGTTAATGAGGTGACCGAGGCCGAGTACATCTGATTCTTAACGAACATTTCCGAACTAATTTTGAACGGGACAAATGAAGGAATGATGCTCACCGGTCTCATCGCTTCAAATGTACTGCCCCGGTACAAATCGTACAAATGTCTTTGCCTCATTTGAAGTAGTACCTTGAACTACTTCATTACAAAATGTCAGGATACTCTTACAAACTCTTTTTAAAATTATGTCCTGCTCAATACTATAGTCGACAGAGTTTAGCTGTTGGAAGAAGAGGGGCACCGTGTGCGCGGTGCGGGCGACAAATAACGCGAAGGAGGCTTGTAACCATTATATCGCTTAGGCAACCTGCTGGCCGGTACAAACTATAATTTAAAACCTAAATATTGTTAATAATGACAGTTGTATTTCATAGCTAACCTGGGAATATTATAATTTGAAGCCTGTGAAATCGCAGAGAATAATTACTATACTCACCCTAAACAATGCTCACGTTCATTCAACCGGTTGTTTCCTTTATCGGTCTTGTTTGACTTATTAACTACAACAAAGTCAACATGATATTTGCCACCGAAAATACAGGTGAACTTTCACCCGCATGACCTCAGTCGAATACACAAAGTTGCTCGATCCACAATACAATTGGACGTTTGGTCAATAGCTATTACTTCCTAATGCGATTAACGGTGCTTTGTGTGATACGATGCAGCGGTTATAGGAAAATTGACAATGGAATTCGGTGTTTTATTTGGCGATTGATGATGGTACTGTGGTTAGTAAATAGGGTTTAGAGTTAAATTATTTTTTTTAATAGTTGGAGTACAGCAGAGAGGCAGACGGCCCACCTGAAAAAAAGTGGTTACCGTCGCGTATGGATGTAAGAACATCAGAGATCTCACTGGCGCTGACGAGCTTCAAGGAAATTTTGTGATACCCTTTCCTAAAAAACCTCATATTGTAACGCTGTGGGAACCACCACAGCTGGAAAATCCCCACGACGCGCAAGAGAACCGTTGTGTACAAGAGCGAAGCGGCTCAAGGAAGTCGGGCTGAACACCCAGCCGATCGCGAGTAACGCGGTGGTAAAAAGAAGGCAGTCACCACTCTGAACAGTTGACACTTTTATTCGTACCGAATCGCTATGAATGTTAAATCATGTGTTATGTTAAATGTAATTACAAATTACATGATTAATATTTACATAAAGATCCTAGGGAATCGAAATGCAAATTCAGCGTGATTAGTATTTCCCACCCAAAATTACTTGAATTCTCCTTCTGAAAATTGCAATTTAAATTTTATTTTCAGTAAACAAGAAACTTGTATGCAATAAACACATCTCACCAGTTAAAAAAACAATAAAAACAAAATGTAGTATTAAAATAGATAAGTAGAAAATAAGCCATTTGTAATAGCAAAAAAGTAAAAAACAAAAATATAATAGATTAAGTACCTTTTTGTAAAAATGCAAAAAAAACCAAAATAAGATAAAAAGGCCGGACAAATCATGTTCGTCTGGCGCAGGGGAATAAAAAAAAACACATCTCACCGTCTGACAACTTACCTGTAACGTGAGTTAGTCTTGTGCACGGCCTACATAGTATGTAGACTGGGAAAATAAAGTATATTAAACACTATATTTTTACAATAAAGTAGCACTGCACATATTTATAGGTTATAAAGTAAAATGTTCATTGTTGCCCCATGTCAGTGACGTAGCATACAAAATGTGGTAATACTCTGTAATCATCACTCTATTGATTTGTATACGAATAGATGATTCGATACAAGTTGTTACACCACGGATATACACACAAGGGTGTGCCAATCAATATATTTAGATTATATGGTTGTTTGTCTATTTTGATTTTAAAACATAGTATTTTGTTGTTGGTTCTATTTAAATTTATTTATTAGATTTACTAATTAAATATTTTTCTAGAAGAATTAGTTAAACCAAAGTGGGTCGTTTTGGTGTTACCGTTTGCACTGAAAATCAGCGTTGTGTCGGATATAATTCCGGCACAGCAACATGTTGAGTACAAACTTTGCTTGCTAAAAATGCAGACTACGAATTCTTAAAATATGCTAAGTAATAACGTTGCCAATTCTTCAAATAAAGTTTTTCTTTCTTTCCTTTACAAATGTTTCATGGTAATACTCGTATGTGTTCTTTTCAAGAGATCATATTAACAACAGTAAAACGAAAAAAGTGTGTGTGTCCTTATGTACACGCATTATAAGTTATACTTATTTGGCATAACAAGATAAAAATATTTTTACATATTTTATCTTTCGCCTTATTCTACGTTTGTAGGAAAAACGACACTAACAATAGAAACACTAAAATGTTGACTATAGCTAACTTCAGGGTGTCGGTTTTTCGTGACGGTGTGCGGGCGCATCGTAATAATTTACTCTCATCATTTTCCCTAACGCGCCAAAAGAAGTATAACTTCAAAACAGAAAAATATAATCAAAGAATCAATTGACCAAAAAGAATATGTCTTATCAGGTTCGGACAGTGTCCTGTCAGTTCCATACCATTCGACCAAATTAATTCAATTTGGTTGATTTGTCTAAAATCAGCAATTGATACTAATATTCGACGAGGTAGATATAGATAGGGTGAAGATAATCTTCATTAAACCACTACCTGTAAATTTTTAACGTTTGAATTTTACGTCTTGCCAATTGTCTGTTATCCTTCACTTCAAAATTCGATTGTAATCTGAATATATAAAACTTTATAGGACTGAAACAATATTAAGCTCCACCACAGCACTTACTTTCAGCAGATTACCCCAATTCATCTGTCAATTTCGAGCACCCACATTTAGCATCTTGCCAATCTTAAATCTCACATCCATTCAGAAATAACGCATTTCCCCGGACGACCGTCCGGGTTCGGTCTTGAGTCAGCGTTTAGATTCTGATAACAAACTGAATTATCGTCCAGTGTTGACCGTCATTGGAATGCTGTAAATCGGCTTTTGCAAGCAAATATGTGCCTTTTATGGCTGAAAGTAATGGTTATATTTTTTACAAGCTTTTATTTAACTTACAATGGATGTACCTATGTATGTAATTTTGGGTGGAATCTTGCAAGTTAAATTTGATCAACTTCCCGATTTCCGATTGAGCTGAAATTTTGCATATCGCGTGACAATGCACTAATATGGTAGCATGGAGCTGATCTGATGAAGGAGTCGGAAGGTGGTCATAGGAACTCCCGTACTACACAAGATAAACCCGTCGGGTTTGGGCTCGTTTTACTTGCCTTGGCTAACTCTGCTGCTTCATGATATCCAGGATCTCAAAAGCTTGTATTTAATTATTTATTTAATCCTATTGACTATGTCAGTTTTTAATATTCTGAAGTATACTTAACCTTTAGCTGCAGAAATTTATTTTTACCCGACTTCCAAAAGGAGGAGATACTCAATTTGTATGTATATTGTTGTTATTTTTTGTATGATTGTTATTCGATTTCTATGTCTATTTATTGTGGGGTGATTTTCAAATATTTTAATATGTAATGGAGAAAATGTTTCCGAAATTCACCATACCAGGAATCGAACTCTGTGTTGCAGTGAGGTAGGCCGGCGAAGGCTTGGCCCGCTCCACCACAGAGGTTTTTAATTTTCTTTATTTTAACTTATTTATGAGTTAGTTTATTTTTAATATTTAACGGATTTTTTTAGTTAGTGTAATTTCATAATTTAAAAAAATTACAAAATTAATTTGTAAGTTAATATATTTTAAAAATTTGTAAATTTTTTTTGCTTCTGTTAATCATTTTATTTGTGTTATGGTAAAAAAATGTTATGTTTTAGTTAAAACACAGTTGCACAGATGAAAGTCGAAGGTGCAAAAATGTAGAAATCGAAGATTAAATAATGGAATGAAAAAGCAAAGAACGTTCGTTATCCAAATATCCAGTAATGTCCAAGGCGTCTTGGCAGGTTGGACACATCAGCTTCTCGATGTGTAAGTTTCATCACGACGTTTCCATTCGCCATTGTTAGCGTGTGGTGATTAATTGTAACACACTAAACATCAGTCGAACCCACGGTCTTTTGAGTTTAGGACGTGTGCGCTAGTGGTTAGACTAGTATGACTTGCATTTTGGCTGTGGGTTCCTAAACCAAATTCCAAACATGCAAGTTCGTTGCCTCCACGAAATCCTTAGTAATGCCTCAAAAAGCTTAGCTATTTGTTTGTTATTTCATCTATAAGACCTAAATAGGATTGGCTAAACAAATTGATATTATCGTTCTGAGCAGATTGTTTGCGCTTTTTATTTATACGGGTTTTTGTGAAACGACGGACAAATAATAAAAAATATCTGTCCTTCTTTATTCATAAAATATTCTTATTTAACTTTCATTCATATTTATGTTTCATAGATCTGTTTGCAATGAACTTTTATACTTAGTGACCCTATAATAAATGGTTTGAAAATAACTATTAATTCTGTTTTTTTAAGCTTTCGCGACTACAGTCATTATAAAAATTGTGTTTTAACGGCTTTGAGCGCATCATTTTATTTGATTTTTATTTCGACATTTCGGCCAATTGAACTGCTGTAAGCCAAAACATAGTTTTATAATACGAGAATTAGATACTTATATCATTCCTGAGATAATAAGCTACGCTTAATTCTTTATATTTATCATAAGGAGACGGACGTTATATTGTGCTTTATATTCGTAAATTTTGAGTTTTTTTCCCGAATAAAAGAAATAAACGTTATCAATTATAATAATTTCTCATAAATTTAATACATTTTCCATCGCATAAATATTATAAATCTAAATTACTTAACCTTTACCATATTACAATTTTGGATCAAACCTTTCATAACGGCGCAAACAAAACAAACCTAACCTTATTTGCTTAAATGAGCAACTTCCAACAACATTGAGTAAACAAAATTACTCGAGACAAAACATTTTTACTTCATTATCTGTGGCTTCCGCAAAAGCAGGAAAACGTTACCACAATGCATGCGAGTGTTATAAAACACAGTAAAAAAATAGAGGCCACTACGTTTGTATTGCCGTAATAAAAGAACAAAGTTCTGCACTCACAAGTGGGGTTTCGTAGGGGACTCCTTTACGAGAGATATTATTGTTTCTAACTTTTGTGACCCAAATTCAATGTTCTTTCAATATTGAGGAATCGTTCCCAGTAGGTAACAGTTTAGTCTTTTACGCTACTTTCGATATAGTGTCTTCAGTTAATTGTAATTCAATGCTGGATGAAAGCATTTCCAAGTTTGTACCGCATATTCAGTTCTTCTGCTTTTACGACCACCTTGCGCAATAATACATAAGAACATAATTACGTTTATTAATCTGGCACTCTCTTCTTACGAAAGGATATACTCTATTATTGGTCATAGCTACTATTGATTTTGTGAGATTTTTTTTTTCATTTCTATACTTACTGTTTGCGATTAATATAACCTTTTCTTTCATTTATTGATTTTAAATCAATAAATATTACAACCTCATTTCGTCACTACATGAATAACACAAAATCTAATATATAAAATTCTCGTGTCACAGTTTTCGTTGCCATACTCCTCCGAAACGACTGGACCGATTCTCATGAAATTTTGTGTGCACATTGGGTAGGTCTGAGAATCGGCCAACATCTATTTTTCATCCCCCTAAATGTTAGGGGTAGTCCACTAAATTTTTTTATTTTTATTTTTACCGGGCAGGACGACGTCTGCCGGGATAGCTAGTTATCTATATAAATCTAAAACATACAAAAGCTGTGAAATCATAAAATATACATACTGAAATCGAAACAGAGTTTAAATTTAAAATATTATCAAAAACCTAGCCAGATATAACAGATATGAACAATAACATCTAAAACAAATATTAATCAGCATTTAAAGTTAGTAAAAGCTAAGTAAAATACGCTAGAAACAAACTTTTTACTACAATTGCTATATCCGTGCAGGAACGGAGAAAGAATACAATTTCCTGCGGCCGGGCGGCCTGTCGTAAGAGGCGATAAAACAACCCACAGCCAGGTGGCAGGGTATTACATATATGCTCGACTGGATGGCGACCACTCCTGCTCTAGAGTATGCCGCCTTAACAACGTTGTGTTGTGTTCCGCCATTAGTGACCAGGATCCAGTCCCTCTTAAGAGAGCAATAGCGCATTTGTGGCACCTTTGGTGTCGCAAATGTTCATAGGCGATGGTAACCGCTTTCCATCAAGTAGGCCGTCTGCCTGTCTGCTGATCTCCTGCAATAAAAATAATAATAATTGAAAATACCTCTACCTCCAGTTGTCATGAACGCATGGCGAAACAGACAAACAAGATTGTCAATGTAGATATAGTTGTAGTAATAATTAAACTATTATCTCGAGATCCTGATTTGGGTTAATACTTTTAAATCTTTAATAACATCAGAGCGATTATACTAAGTATGTAAAGCCTTCGAGTCCTGCACGACCTCGTTTAGCAACGCCCAGACCGAAATAGGCAATAGAATATCGGAGATATATTATTCTGTGATGTTCACTGTACGGTAAATCGAGAAAACCTTCGTATCCAACCATCTGTTCATCTGACACTGAAGACAATCTTAAAAATACCCAAAACACTAAACCCGTCTGAGAAAAATCATAATATGAATTCAAAACCAAATTCCCCGAACTCGTGTACAAATAAATTTATTCGTACCGATAAATTTTGTAAGTTATTCCAATCCGCATAAACAGGCAACATACTTTTCTTACATATTCCCAAACTCCTGTCTTATCCGAAACAAAATTATTAAATTCCAATACGCTTGTTTTTGCATATTACATGTTCGACCAAGCTTTTCCTTGCTCGCTTATATTTTGAATATTTTGCATTTTTCTTCTCAGTAAATAGTGCCGTTTTTTTTATTTCTATATGCTTCAGTGTTTTGTTTATCTAGCAGTATAAGTCATAAGTCTGAAGATCGATCGATGTGATTCCACTCCTTGACAGTAAGTAGACGTGTAACGGTTACCTTTCAGCTTGTTGTGTTTCGTGCTATGAGTGCGAGGTCCGATAGACCACTTTCTCCTCACCCTCCTATAAGGTGATAAGGAATAGGAAAGATTATCCAATCTTGGCTATTCCAATCCTATCACCGCTGTTCCATTCCTCCTGTCTGATTCCTCTATCTCATCTCTCCCTATCCCATCCTAAATGCTTGGAACGCGTTGGTTATGCCACTATAGTAGAATTATTTTATCCGTGCAGTTTGGGTCATAAATCAAGCTCGGCCTCAGCCCGGCTAAGGTGGTGAGCGTGTTGCGCGGGTGCAACGCAATTATC
Source organism: Dendrolimus punctatus (assembly GCA_012273795.1). Taxonomy (NCBI): domain Eukaryota; kingdom Metazoa; phylum Arthropoda; class Insecta; order Lepidoptera; family Lasiocampidae; genus Dendrolimus; species Dendrolimus punctatus. The sequence continues at coordinate 13,950,574 of CM022540.1, read as the reverse complement.
GATAAAAACTCATTCTTATCAAAGAAAGATTATCAATCTTATAAAAATCATTATTATATTTTTGGCTGTTAATTTTAATCTTAGATATAAGTATATATATTTATTTTTAATATAATTAGTTACATTATAAACTTTTATACTTATAGTTTTGTTTAACATAGATACCTAATTAATAATTTATTATAAGTCATTATTATTCTTATTTTAAAAAATACGTTGTTGTATCTATTATTATTTTTTCATTTTTATAACTAACCCACAAAATGACAAAACTAAATACACTATCGATAATGCTTATCAACAATAATGCGCATCACTATGCCCGCCCATAAGACCCGTAAGTGGAAGAGAGAGCGAAATACTCGCTTTATTTTATGACCCAAACTGCACGGACAAAATAATTCTACTATAGTGTTGTGAACGCCGTCTGCCTGTTTCTCAGCTTTGTAATAAAAACATCCTCTGTTAGCCGTTCTACATCAGGGCATGTTCAGATGACCCGCACCGACTACGCACAGGACCCGACACGCGTTGTGCCTTTCACCCGCTCTCGCTATGCACAAAGTTAGCACACGCATCGCGCACACCTTGCATCCGCTTATACAACACGTGCAAGTAATGCAGTGACCTACTGGCTTCCATATGGTGGGGCGGGTGCAGCGCGTGTGAGGGGTGAGCGCGGAGTTGCTGCGAAGCGGGCACGTGGCGGGTGCGTGGCGTATGTAGGTCGTGAGCGGTTGGACTTAAATAAATGCAATTTAAGATTTATCGATGTGTCATAAGACTCAAATTATGTACAAAACAGCATATTACTTAAAATCAGTTTATTTGTGAAAACTTGTCATTGAGCTTCTTTTCTGACGGCCTCTCTGGTTGAGCGGGCTAAGAAGCCTTTGCCGGACTACCTCACTGCAACGCAGTCTCCGGGTTCGATTCCTGGTATAGTAAATTTCGGAAACATATTTTCTCCATTATTTATTATGGTCTGGGTGTCTGAGATCGCCCCAGTGTAGTGTTTCGTATATTACCCAAAATACAAGCATAACTTGCTTAATTTGGGGATATACAATATCTGTGTTTGGCTGCCGATTATCATTATATATTATCTTGTTAATTGTACTTATCTATTCAAATGTTGTAGATTTTCCACAAATATAAAAATAAAAAAATCCAAGCGAGTTGAGACGCTGGAGCTGGCGCGTGGCGTGCGCGTAGCGGGCGCGTGTTCTCTGAAAGCAGCTTTACCGATATACAAATTAAATTTCACTCAAAAAACGGTTTTTAGGTCATAACAAATCTATTTTCGCATATTTTATATTTTCTGTAGACCATAAAACATACCCAAATATAGTGAAAACAGGGATACCATGTTAAAGTACTTGCGAAAACTTCCATTGCGACCCCTGAGCCGATATTTCCTACAATGAACGTTTGCTTTCTTTTTTTATTAAACATACTTACAAAAGTTTGTTCCTTTTATTGCGGGTATACGGCGCCCGTGTTTCCCGGAGATATTGTACATTTCTTGCGGAGTTTGAGGAACGAGGCGTCTAGTTTTGATGTTTGTAGATAAAATACATACATACATAACTTCACGCCAGGTCCCTTGTAAATAAAATGATATAATATTTGCTACTGGCACGTGATCGATCTACTACATATAGTCCTCCTTACCGATTTCGGTAACAGCGACCCCTCAAATGTCTTTAACACATCTACTACATAAAGTTATTATCTTTATACAAAAAAATGTAATGTAGAATTTTATACAACAGAATGTAATTATAATCACGTTTTAAAGGTTTTAAGTGCGGCACGTTATTTGATTTTTGTTTATTTTCAACCACTTTTCAGTAGCCGTTATCACCATAGAGTAAGTAATGACAATAAACAAAAATTAAAATAAGCAACTTGCAGGTAGACTCAATAATAACTTTACTTATATTATATTTTTCTTTTAATATATATAGTTACATTTTTTCTTATCTGTCTCTTACATTTACTACATTTTTTATTTGCTTTTTTACTTCTTGAATCACGCATTTACATTAGTTACGTACGTAATTTCTAAAATGGCTACAGACCCTTGAAATAGTTTTTCAATATTTTTCTGTCTGTGTTTAACTGTCAATGATTCAAATATTGTGTAATATTTATGTAAACAAATATCTATAATACATTTTTCCTTCGAATATATTTTAGATTAGTATTCCAACAGGCTATTGTATACCTTTCTAAAAAACACAAATTCCTACAAAATACAAGACGAAGAAAAATATCAAAGCAAATGTACAATTACATGAAAAAGAAAATCGCTAACTAAAAATCGTGTACGAAAAATACAGTAAGCATTTTCAGGTAATTTCAATACTTTTTGTTGGCTCAATATTTACATTTTGTAAACTGAATATTATTGGCTTGGTTGAGCAAAAATAAAATTTGAGAGGTACAAACACTTTCTTTTAGCATTATTTTTATACTGCTATATTTTGGGCCCATTTATCACAAAGTGGTCTTAGGTGTAACTATTTTATTATATTGAAGGATTTATCAGACACTTTTAAATATTTTATTTTACAGTCTATTTATGTGTAATTGGAATAACTTTCTTTATATTGGCATTTTAGATCTCTTAAAATCCACATCACTAATTTTTTTTTAACAATATAAATAGATGGATAATGGTTTATTTCACAAAAAGATTTTTAATACTTTCCAAGCAATACAATACTCGACCTTATCGCTTAAAGCGATCTCTTCTTAGCAACCTAAATTAAAGGAATTTTTCAGCTAGTCTGGCGATGTGGGTGAGGCAGCAAAAACGGACAATAGAAACATATATACTTAAGCTAATGTAAAAAAGTACCTACTATATAATTATCGCTTCGATATTTTTGTATAATTTTTTATATTGCATAAATATCATAGGTGTCGAATAACGTGTATTAACATCGTTTTCATTTTTTTTACCTTATTTAATTTCGGAGGGCTCCAAAAAGCATTTTCAATACATCTGACTATCTTAATCGTGCAGGGCGATATAACTATATATTTTAGTCACTTTGTGTTACGGTCACATACATTACAAGAACGAAACGTTTTAGGTCGTCGAATGTCATGAACTCGAATTCTGTTTCATTGCCAAGTAGTGAATCCCATCTATCTGTTTTGATGGAATCGCCATCTAAATCGTCCTTGTCCTCTTAAATGTGTCCGTGGATGGAATGGAGCGTAGAAGGGCTAATATCATAAATTATATGTCTCTAAGACCACGAGCCATAAAAATGTCCCGAACTTTTGGAGGGCTTGCGGGGGGTCATAGGAATGCCAGCACGTAGATGCCCCCTGAAAAATTTAATCTGAATGTAGCGTGACACTGACCGGCAGATATCCCGGTTTACACCATATAAAAGTGTACCCACGAACAATCCCCGGTTGGTGTAAGACTATAGATAATGACAACAAAAGTTACCGGGCTATTGGGGTGATGGGGTGAACTGTTGGTGGAACTAGCGATCTGGCTATAGGGACTAGAGCCTCGAAATGTTCGGGGAACATGGAAAAAATAGGCCGACGGTGACTCGCCACTCCCAGCATGGACCCCAAAAATGCCGTACAAGTTTGGCGAAGAGCAACATAGATGTGAGTGGCTAAGGGGTGTGGAGAAGTGGGCAGATGATCCTTCTAATGGAAAATGGTTACCGTCGTCTATAGAGGTTTGCAACATTGGGGCGAAGCAAACACGTTGCCAGGATTGGAATGCGATAAAAGGGGTGGCATAAACGTATCATCAGACAGGATTGAGCTAGACAGTATGTGAAAGGGGGACGAGATACTTATAATAGTACAGGAAAAATAGATAGGGGAAAGAGAAGTGGGCCATCGGAACTTGAAAACTGAACAGTTTTTCATCATCAAAAGCTTTACATTTTTTTTGTAAAATTCCATAAGATAATATTTTCGTACTTAATCTAAACAAATAAGACGATGTAAAGATTTAATATAGAATCCGTGTCCCGTTTACGGATTTCCATTTTAGGCACATTTTATTGCTAGTCGTAAAATTTCGAGGGAGCACTAATCTCAGAACGTTGCCTACGTACCGCCCGCAAGGAAAGTAATTTGTTATTGTAATAAGTCAGCACTGCAGTTTATTATACTACTCGCATTCATAATTCATGTTGATCAGATTGACAGATTGGTCGGATTATGTATATAACACACATTTTGAATATACGAAGAATAGAACAATAAAAGACAGACTGTAATAAATATAATATTGTTACAACTTAGGCCCTGACAAAGACAAATTCCTCTTACAGATCTGCATATTTTATTATGTCTTCTTTTCTTCACTTATTTATTGGTATAAGTTTCTGGTTATTGTGGAGAACAGCCTATTGTCTTATTGTACTCGCTTAGGAGCATCGTTAGCCAAGTGTTGCGAATTACAAGTACAAGCTAATCCTAGGAAATTGTATCGACGTTGCCGGGCGGTCACATTTGCATTTGTGAAGTATATAACGACGGCCTGATTGACAGAGGGGGTCAGTTGAGCTATAACTATGATCCATGCGTGACGTCCGAACATTCGGGAATCTAATAGTGATGTACTTTGCGAGTTTTAATAAATTACGGCCTTCTGCATTACGTTTGGGATTTCTTGTGTTCAGTTATATTTGTACCTGTGTTATACGTGTTTGTATAGTTCTAATAAACTCTATAATAATTCTAACGGCATTTTAATTCGAGTCCCGCTAACTGGTAACAATATTTTAGGAAATCTACTTAGGATCGTTTCTATCTTGTCTGCATCTTTGGAACGCACTGCTGGAAGATATGCGATCTGCTAATAGACCATGGTCGATAATTTTAAAAAACGAAAAAAAATTAGTAGGATGAAAGCTGCAAGCACTTATAGATAACGGATGTATCCAACCCGCCAATCCGTCTTGAAACAGCAAGGCACGTCGACTGTCTGTCTATTCCTCCTAAAAAGTAGGCTGACAGGCTCAAAGACAACACTGAGCCTTTATAGGCTGTTAATATTATTTATTATACAAAATGATATTATAAAACGCAACAAGATCTTAATTAATACAAATGATAATATTCCCAATTTAGTTCCTTAGTTATCTGTACATATAATAAAATTGTAGACATCGAATTTCTGTACAATTTAAAAAAATGCTAAAAACTGAGTCAGGGAGTGTAAAGTAAGTAAAATAGAACAAATTTAGATTTTTTTCGATTTTTTTGTTTCTCTGTTTGTCTGTCTGTTTGTACCGGCTAATCTCCGAAACGACGGGACCGATTTACATGAAATTTTGTATGGTGATAGCTTATATCCCTGGTCAACATATAGGATACTTTTGATCCCGAAAAATTAAAGAGCTCCCATGGGATATTTAAAAAGCTTTAATTGCTTAAACAGCTTATAACAGACTAAAAGTAATTCCTCTGCAACGTAACATTATAAAAGCGGATATTTTAAGAGGATGTGGTGTCAGTGAGAGAGTTTTATCTTATATATTTTAATATATAAAGCTGATAAGCTTGAACGCGCTAATCTCAGGGACTACTGGTCTGATTTGTTTTTTTATTATTATTATCGAGGAAGGTCATAGACTATATACCATCACGGTAAGAACAATAGGAGCGGAGCACCAATGAATGAATATGTGTTTAAGTAGGTTCCCGGATGGTTTAGATTTGCAATTAGAACCGGTAGGTGGCGCTGAGATCGGGTTCTAGAATCCCCCTAATCACCTGGACCGATTATGGTGATATTGTTTTTGTGTCATGAAACAAAATCTTTTGGGATTTCAGAAAATATGGTGGTAAGAAGTTCGCCGGGTCAGCTCGTAATAATTATATAACACCAAGCTTATAGACAGATAGAAACCGTGTCTCATTTACAATTGGAATTAGTGTGTAATTCAAAGAACATCCAATAAGTAAACTATATACTTATTTGATAGAACTCGGGTCGGCAAAGGTAACTATTTAACTTCCGCAACTGTAAGGTTGCTTTAATATTTAATTCGTCTAGTTACTTGATACTAGTAAATGCAATTACATTGCTTTGAGCATTCAGAAACTTTTCTCTGTGTTCCAAAGTTTCAGGTTTGGTTTAATTGCTTCGTTTATCGTGTATTTGATAACTATCCTATAGTATCCTGTTTGTCTATCTTATACTAATACATAAAGCTGAAGAGTTTGTTTGTTTGATTGCACTAATCTCAGGAACTACTGGTCTGATTTTAAAAAAATTTCAGTGTTAGATAGCCAATTTATCGAGGAGGGCTATATATTATCACGCTAAGACCAATAGGAGCGGAATACTAATGAAGAATGTTTCAACAATGGTTCACAGCTAGTACTATAATAAATCTGTTAGAGTCGAATATTTACAATGAATTTAAAAATCAGAAAAAAATCAATAGTCTAAGCAACGATGAAGAGCGACCTTCATCCATCTAATAACCAGATGACACGTATTTTTTGAAGTGATAACTTCTTGTGGAAGAGTAAACCGCTTCGTTACGTAACGCGTTACGGCGCCAGTCTGCCTGAATTCCCTTTCCCTCACGTGTACGTCAGCGGTAGTCAGTCTCCCCTTTTCTCACTCTAATCCACAGCGCTAGCCGTATTTCGGTAATTAGATTAAATAATGATACTTATTATGTTGGACATACACAAAATTCTAATGTACAAATTCAAGATTTGTAACTAATAATACAATATATTTAATTATCAATAAAAGATTTGATTAATAAATAACCTTTCCTTACATTTATTATATTAATATGCATAAAATTTAAGTAAAAACCTAAGCTTTCACTATCCGTGCAGGAACGGAGAAAGAATACAAATTCCTGCGGCCGGGCTGCCTGTCGTAGGAGGCGACAAAACAACCCACAGCCAGGTGGTAGGGCATTTGCCCGACTGGATGGCTACCACCCCTGGTCTAAAGTATGTCGCCATAACAACCCTTAGTTGTGTTCCGGCATTAGTGACTAGGCTCCAGTCTCCTTCAAGAGAGCAGCAGCGCATTAGTAGTACCTTTGGTGTTACAAATGTCCATAGGCGATGGTAACCGCTATCCATCAAGCGGGCCGTCTGCCTGTCTGCTGAACTCCTGCAATAAAAAAAATATAAAAAAAAGCTTTTCTGAAGTTAAACAATTTCAATATTAAATAGTTCAACTTACATCTGTTTAAGTTATCACTTATGTCGGGCGTCCCGAGCCGCACATTGTCTGTTTTTTTATTAGAGTATATTGGTTTGTAAACACGCCTATGATAGCTTACGTGGCAATAATATTCCAGGAACGCTTTTTTGCAGGCAAGCCGAAACGTTTATTTTTGTAATTAAATTATCTTTTTCTAATAATCTTTATTATAATACCAATTTTTACTGATTAACAGAACGGCGTAGTACGTATATTGACTTTCCTGTTCACATCTGCTTGCCAAGTAGCCATTAACAGATACAAGTGGCAAGCCTATTGATGAATTTTCTCCGTATCAAAAAGTATGAGTTAAAACTAAATTTGTTCAGTTATCAAAAGAATGAAGGTTATGAAAAAAAATATTAAAATTAATTTAATGAAAAATAGCCATTCATGATTTTTGATTGGCAAGCTATCATAGGCATGTTCACAAATCAAATTTTGATAAAAAATATTTCATATCTGATTATTAAATTGTTGAAGGTCGCTCTTCGGCGTCTTATACTACAAGGGTCTAATTCCAGAAGATTCCGAAAATGTATAGATATTTTTTATGCCTGTTAGAGGTTCATATAAAAACAACGAAACCGATTTAAATGAAACTCGATACAGGCGTGTTCGTGCCTGAGGAAGTTATTTTGAAATTTGTTATAAGTGTATGTATAGGCACTTTTTAAAATCTGTGAAACGTCCATAGTTAGACAACAAGCTTCCTCTATGTAAGTAGACACACAATAATTAAGGTTATACAAAAACCATATTTATTTTCTTTTTCAATTTATCAAAATGAAATAACCATTATTTTCGATATTTTTCTGAATTAATTATCAAGAGAAAACATTAGTATTCAAACTACATAACATATCCACCATTTAAATTGCATGATAAGACTACTGAGAAATACCTACATACATACATATATTATTATTGCTGGAATGTAAAATGGTTTGTGTATGTGGCCGCTTTAAAGCCATGTTTACGACATTCCATTGACACAACAAGACATCAAGCTCGCGTGTCCTGTCAGCAGTGCCAGGAAGCCGTAACACAGCACTCTCTTTATCTCGCCGGTACTAACCTGATGGAATATTTTGCATTCTCGGTACCATTACGTACTTAAGTGTTGAGTTAATGGGTCGTTTAGGGTTAACTCCTAGGGAATAACATATTATGTTTTTAGATTTTTAAATAAACACTGATGAGTAAAGTAAAAATCTAGTGAGCATTATATTATATTGTAGAGTTAGAATTATTATAAAGTTTATTAGAATTATACGAACACGTATAACACAGGTACAAATATAACCGAACACAGTTAATCGAAAAGTAATGCAGAGGGTCGTAATTCAATAAAACGCGCAAAGTCCGTCACTATTAGTTTTTTTTTTTATAGCAGGAGATCAGCAGACAGGCAGACGGCCCACTTGATGGACAGCGGTTACCATCGCCTATGGACATTTGCAACACCAAAGGTGCTACGAATGCGCTGCTGCTCTCTTTAGGGAGCCTGGAACCTGGTCACTAATGCCGGAACACAACACAAGGTTGTTATGGCGACATACTCTAGACCAGGGGTGGTAGCCATCCAGTTGGGCAAATGCCCTACCACCTGGCTGTGGGTTGTTTTGTCGCCTCTTACGACAGGCCGCCGAGCCGCAGGAAATTGTATTCTTTCTCCGTTCCTGCACGGATAGAATTCCCGAATGTACACACGACACGCCCGTATCGTAGTCGTAGCTCAACTGACTCCTCTCAATATGAGGCCTTCGTTTCATACTTCACAAATGCAAATGTTCCCGCCCGCCAACGTCGACTCAGTTTCCTAGAATTGGCTTGTAACACCTGGCTAATGATTTTAATGAGCGAGTACAATAGGACAATAGGCTGTTCTCCACTAGAAACGTATGCCAATAAATAAGTTACCAAAAGAAAACGATCATAAAAGGATTACAATTAGTTCAAATGCCGACAGGTAATAAAATGTGCTTTTGTAGATTTGTACGTGGAATTTGTCTTTGTCCGGGCTATAACTTCATATTTCTTCAGCCATTCAATGTCCATTGCTTAACGTAGGCTTCGTCAAATCTGCGCCATATATCCCGCGTTTCTCATCAACGTTTGCCGACCGACGATCTTACGCACACCGTCGGTCCACCGGGATGGAGGGCGTCTTACGCTACGTTTACCGAAATGGGGTCTCCACTACAAAACATATTTGCTTCATCGGTCATCTGTCAAGACGGATGTGATACTACTTGGCTACACATGCATATATATTTTGTTTATTGTTAAAGCCAAGTTAACAGCCTTGGCAAAATTTGACATCAGAGCCTTAATAATGTTAAAATTTATAATTTAAATTAATTATGGCCAAATTTCGACCACTAGGCGACCACTAGTCTATGTAATATTTTTAGTGGGTTTTCAACATTAACTACAGGCAAATAAATTTCTAAGTATTATGTGTGTATAATCATTGTATTTATGATTAAAACTCAAAACTAACATCTATTAATCAATTCTAACATCATAATAGCGGAACATACACTGGCTATCACTCGGCCTCGCTTCCTGAATGCTATGGGTATTAGGGAACCCTTAATGATGTTAGGGGTTTTATTGCAGTTAAATGATAATGTGCGATTTAGATACGGGATGCGGAAGGCTTAATGGAATGTGTGATAAAGCACCCTGAAGGTTTATGCCGCACTATGTCACGTCCACAGCTTCGCTCGGGAAAGTTTCGACTTCGACATAATTTTCAGAATAAACGTTTCTTATGTTTAAAATAAATAAAGTTACTTATAGCTCTGATATTGTATAAGGAATACCTAATAGACTGGTAAACAAGTGCTTTTTGGACCAACTTTTTTCAGCAGTCTCCGAAAATTATAAATGAGGTGTCATTCGATTCGGGATGGCATCTAGATGATTTTTGAAAAAAATGAAGTTCCGCTTGCAAAAATTGTTAAAATTATGAACAATTAACTAAAAAAAGGGGTTTAGTTTTTTTGCAAATATCTCAAGAAGTGATAAAGATTTTTCAAATTTGAAAAAAGATTCGAAAAGAGCAGGAAATTTCTTAAAAAAAGTTTTGACTCCCGAAACTGTAAGATCAATATTTATAATTTCCCAGAGGGATGAAAATACGGCCGAAAACGGGTACTCTGGCTTACGCAAGCCACACCCACATCGGCCCTCTAATAAATAAATATTATTTAAACATACTAAATATGAAAATAAAAAATTGAAAAAATTCAGGCATTAACTGAACAGATGAATGAAAAAAAATTTTTATAACAATTTTTCATTTAGTTATTCAATAGTTAAATAATATTTTTTTTGCGTGAACATGAACATTGCAAGTGAGATAATTGTTAAACTATAAATTGAAGATATTTTTCCTTTCTTGGAGCAATTCTTGAAAGGCTTTAGAATAGAACCCCGTTGGAAAAATTAGGAAATGTTTATTTTTCATTTTTTTATTAATAATTTTCGTTCAAATTTGGAAAATCTTTATTACTTTTTGAGATATTTGCAAAAAACTAAACCCCTCTTTTTTTTAGTTAATTATTGTTAATAACTTTTACAATTTTTGCAAGCGGAACTTCATTTTTTTCAAAAATCATCTAGATGCCATTCCGAATCGAATGACACCTCATTTATAATTTTCGGAGACTGCTGAAAAAAGTTGGTCCAAAAAGCACTTGTTTACCAGTCTATAAAAATGAAAATGGTATATGTGGCACCTTTACCCTACCTGACGAAAAAAATATAGTTAATTATTAATTAAGTATCTTTATATCTAAGAAACTACTTACATGAATAAATGTGCATTTAAGCGTTAATAGAAATAATTAACAGAATTATCAAAAGGTACGTAATAATAGAAAATAGGTCGTAGTGGTACAATGGTTAGTATGTAGGTAACTCTTTATTGCACACCAAAGTATACTAACAGTAGTAGAAAAATACAAAGGATAGTAACAACGAGTGGCCTTATCGCTAGAAAGCGATCCCTTCCAGGCAGCCCCTGGTAGAGATTAATAACTTTTTAAAATTGACAGTGGTGCAGACTATAAATAATGATAAATATACACAGTGCATATCAGTACAAAAACAATATAACTATATATACAATATACATATGCATTTACGTATACACACACACATATATATACATATAACAATATCCACTTAAATAATTATAAGGGATTAGTATAACCTCTTTTAATTTAAAAGAAGAATCACTAATACTGCGAATATTTTATCTTAAAGTGCATATTGATAATGGTATCAATAATACCATTCTTTACCATCAGCACGTAGTACCATTACTACGTGCTAATGGTAAAGAAAGAAAATTTTATACTTAAGTACCAATGCGTGATGTAAGAAAATCTTTAATCCATTAAAGATGTGTAGAAGATATATTGCCAGGTCCAGCAATATGCTTTGATAAGGGCTTGGTAAACTCTGCTTCTCCCCTAACGTCAGAGACTATATTCATCTCCATATATCGGGCTTCATAACTGGGCGTACAGACAAAAGTGCAGTTTTACATTTGGGACAAAATTGTGAATAAAACAAAAACAGTTGATTGTATAAGGTTGAAATTTCGAATACCCTTCTTTTTAGGTATACTTACATACTGGTAAGATTTTCTAAATTGCAGCATACATGGTTTTTAGTAAACAAAAAGAAATGCATTTTTGCGTATACGCCTACATGTTATGAAGCCCTCGATATATACCATATCTCCCACTACTTATCTACATATTGTTATACATATATACGCATTTATTATTTACATTGACGCCACTCATCTGGGGTCCAATTTTGCCATTTCAATATTAAGACATTGCGAAGATATTAAAAGTACGATTCCATTACGCTATCGTAATAGGTCAAAAATTCTTATCCTACTAAATCTACAACATCTTCTCGATATCGCTGTGGTGGAACAATAGTTCAAAAAAATTAGTATCAACATTAGCAGAAATTGTGTTAGCCATAATGAATATTGAGACCTATCAAAATTTTAAATATTTATTTCACGAGTATTCGCTTATAAATATTCATAGAGATAGAAAGCGTGCTACGGGCATGCAACTGATATTAACAGAATATCAGGCAAAACGTCGATTGAGACTATAGTATCCGGTGATTTTGACGACATAGTAATTGCAGAATTAGGCTCCTGTTCAATAACAACACTCTATACACTATCAAGCTTGCACAACTTACCCTTCTCATACACTTACGAAGCATAAACTGTACAAACTCGACATATAGACTATTGCTAAGGGACAAGCAAATGTCCAGCAATATATGGGAACCATTTGGTCCCATATATTGGTTTGGTGTTTACGAGCCGATATTATGTGTATGCATACGTTCCATAAGAGCCCTTAAAACGCCGACAAATACTTCGTAAAAGTCCCTATGAGAATAATTAATATTTGAGAACCGCTACGCCATTCAAATGTCGCTCATAAATGTCAAAAGGGTGCAATATGTGGGGTGCCAAGTGTCACAGACACTCAACTCTTTCTACGGGAATTTTATAGACATTGTTTTAAAATGGAACATGTTGTTTCTTGGTTACAAATAGTTGTTGAGCAGCTATCACCTGAAGGTGAAAAAGGAACTAACTATATTACGTTCTCATTTCTATGTCTATCTTTATTTCACAGTTGATTATTATCTGAGCAACTACTAAGGCAAAACATACCCAATTTAGCACGCATGTGGAAGTCTTTTATTTCATGTATTTTGTGAATATCAAAACGGAGCTTATATGAGAAATTTGACATTTAAAACTTAAAGGTCATGATCAGACAAGAATCATATAATCTAAGTAAATGCTAGACAAACCGCGTAGAATTGAAGATTTAGTAGAGGCAACGAGCTAGCCTCGTTAGAGGACTTGAATACCAAAATCATAATACTTAAGGAAAGTGTTTTAGAAGCTCTTGCAAGCTTGATTTTGTTTGCAAGAGCAAATAACATTGGAATGAGCTTCCATTTGAAGTTGTCCTTCGAAGATACGTGGATGTCATAATATTCCTTCGAAGCCCGTAGCGCTTTGATGACATCTCTGGTTCTGCATACGTCCAAATGTGACGGTGACTGCTCTCCTTCAGGATGACCGTCAGCCTGTCTGCTGTTATCCAGCTATAAAAATAAACTACTCTGTCCTAGTATTGTGTTATATTACTCTCTCCATCCCAATGTTGTTTTTGTGTATTATTACGCTAATTACATTGTACATTAAAGTATATCCATACTAGCCTAATACAGTGGAACGCAGTTAGGTCGTCAGTGATTGAGCATTCCGATAAGATTGTAATACAAGACTCGAGGCCCTGTTTTTCATGGCAAAATGTCAATGTTCAATTTGAAATAAACACTGCATAAATGTGTATGTATACCAACTTGGAAACATACATACATACATAACTTCACGCCAGGTTCCTTGCGGGGTAGGCACGAACAACAGAGCGCCACAACTTGGAAACAATCGTAATTAATATTTAAAAGAGCCTTGGTGGCTTTTAAACGTCACACGTGCCAGAAGGGTGTAATGTAAGACGTCAAGAGTCACCCTCGCTCACTCGTCTTGAAGTTCTGAAGTGGGAACCGCTTTGCCTTGCTTTGTTAGGTTGTACTTTGCTAGTATGGATTGCAAATTTGAGTTTTTATTTTAAATAACTTTTCGTATACATTATCTTTTAAATGTATGCTGACCTCGCACTGGCATCGTGTAAATTGATTTGAAGACAGTACGTCGCCACCGTGTCTGGCTGACCTCAAAATTCCCGATTGAATAATTTAAAGTTAGTCTGCTCCCCCAATTCAGTAGCTGGATCAATGCAAATAAGCCTTAAGTACAATAATGTTTTTTATATAAGCTGCTAGGTTTCGTAAATAATTGTGGAATTACACAGTTCCTAGAAATACATTATTCTTAATGAACTTTTTATAGTTATTTTTGTTTATAATCCATACTAATGCACGGTTCAGAATATGTATGCATGTTGTTTTCTTTTTTCTATATGAGTTCGGCACTTTAATCAATATAATATAATAACAGCCCAAAACGTCCAACTGCTGGGCTCGGGCCTCCCACTGCAGGGTAAGGGACAGTGCACCCGCCACGCTTGTCCAAGGCGACTTGGCAGGTTTGACACATCGATTATTTTGATTTGCAGATTTCATCACGATTTTCCGTCACCGCTGTTAGCACGTGCTAATTGTAACACTATTCACATTAAATCGGAAAACTGCCTAATTGGTGAATGGGTTCCGGCGAGGATCGAACCCGCGCTCTTTGTGTTTGGTACGCCTTCGCTAGCTATTACGCTACCTTGACTTCAATAATCAATATAGATTCTCGATAATGAGGTGAAAATAGTATACTTTTATAGTTCTGCGGAATACACAATCATTACTTATCCAGCACGATCAAAAGCCACCCGGGAAATGGACCTGATATTTATTTGACGAAAGACGATGGTATGTCTCAGCCAATCGAAGTCCTCTGTTAAGGATTCTCCAACTTTGCGCCACATATACTGGTCCTTTGGTTTCCTCAACTAGCGCCTACCGGCGATCTTTATTCGTTAGTTCTTTAAGCTGGAAGGCTTTCTACGTTGTTTATCAAGACACGGTTTCGACCTTAGCATTACACTGCCCCATCAGCCATCAGTCCAATACGCCATCAACTTGCTAATATTGCGACATATGTCAGTTACCAGGGATCTTTACGGATATACTATTTTCGGACTTTATATATCAAAGAGGTTCTCGAATTCGTGGACCAATCCTAATGTTAGTGTCCACGAAAAAGGCGCTAGTATATAGTAATTGCAACCGATTTTCAATCCTGATATAAATAATGAAACAGTCTACCAACGTAATGACTTGTAGCGTTAACCTAATTTCAATTGAAATGACAAGCGCAACGGTCTTGGAACGTAATTACGTATGTGAACACGTACACTGTTTTGCTAGGTGATTACGCAATTATGCGACTAATTGCTAGAACCCATGGTACGTGTTGCATCATTTCTTTTTCTTTTAACTAGCTCTTATAGCGTACTGATTCATTAGCGACTGATCTGATAGACTTGATTAACGCAAAGCTAGAAATTTGAAGGTAAACCATAGTACTAATATCTATCAATGCTATAATTAAAAAAAATACTTTTTCACTGTTGAGCAAAACTTTGGAAAGTATACTAATAAATTCTATCCTGTCGATTAAAAAAACAATCTTCATGCAGGTGAAATATGGTACAAAGACTGAGAAACCCATAATTATTTAATACTAAAGTTTTGCTCCGCGACCCCGCCACGTGTCAAGGCCCTAGGCAGCAGGTTTTATTTTACTTAGATAAAAACTTAATTCGGTTTTTTACATATAATAATAAGAAATAAACTGGAAGTGAATCGAAGCCAACCCGATTTCAAGTAATACAATGAATGACATGTCGTTTATGATAACGTAGGTACCTATTTGTTAGTGAATTGAGAAACGCGATTGCAGCGCCAGCTATTTTCCTAATCCGTCCATTTTAAGGAAGCGAGGTAATTTATCGGAATAAAATGTATCCTAGTGTTAACTCAGGTTATAAGCCAACACTATGCTGAGTTTCATACGGATACGTTCAGTAGTTTCCAAAGCAGACGCGATCGCAGTGCTAAACTATCCCACTGAAACGATATCATTTATCGGGATAAAAATTATCCTAAGTTACAACCCGGAATATAAGCTAGCTCCGTTTCGAGTCTTCGAGTTTTCACGTGATAGACAGATAGACAAAAATTCTAAAAGTGATATTTTCAGAATCTCCTGGTCCTAATTAACTTCCCTGATTTAAAAAAAAACTATACGCATTGTACAAACTCGAACCATTTACTGATTAATTATAGTATAGCAGAACATAGGGATATGAAATTATTATTATAAGTAAGAAATATATATTTCAGTGTTTTTGAAAAATCATTCCTGTGATAAAGTAGGAGATAACAATTACGAGGTCTGAATGTTGCCGAAACATCAAACTTTAATTAATATAGAAGTCATAAAAATAGCATTTTTTAAGTTCGTTAACTTAATTTATGCCTGACAGTCCCAAAAATCTACAAACATAATTAAGACTTTCCTCGCAGCTTTAATCGCGTAAGTCTGGGATCTGTATACCGTTAGAAGTATACATCCCATTTTCTGGGATAAAAAGTATCATAATAAGAGTGTTCTCGTTTAAGAGTTTGCTATTTTTAGCTATTTTAGAAACGCAGCTGTAATAAAAAACATATTTCATTTGAAATATTAACATTTCAATGTAGTCAGGGATTGTTGAAGGTGTTTTACTAGAAGAAGAATGTATGTGACAAATTGACTTCCATTATCATTTTATGTTTCCGTGCATTGCGTGAATGGAATCTTTAGAAAATATTAAAGTCTATCTGTTTATTTATCATATTGTTACAAATTAGTGGGACTAGAATTAAAATGTGCTTCTACAGATCTGTACGTGGAATTTGTCTTTGTCGGGACCTAGGTTGTAACAATACCTACATCCATATATACACATATCACTCAATAAGTGTTCTAAAAAAAAGAAATATTTACTTTAAGACATGTGTCAAAATCAGGTGATAAATATCCAATAATATTAATTATAAACATGTTATTTGCGTCCCGGAACTACATAATACGAGTCTTTCGTGAAATTCGAGCCGGCATGATTCCGTTATAATAAAGGGACAACAGTAATTATTTACATTGACTAGGGTATGACGTTTCCTATCACCGATAAACTGTAATTACGAAACGATCTCACGAGTGCTTGTTTTAATATATCCTATTTATTTATTTGGCAAATATACAATAATTAGTATACCACCCACTTACACTCACATCTACACACATCTGTACCTACAACATCTGTACACACTCTCACCCACCGACGTCTAGACACCAACACACATGCACAGGCACACTCATACGCACAAAAACACACACAACGCGCACACACACACACACACATACATCTTTTCTTCTAACATTTATTTCTGTATCTTATCTGTATAAGTTAATCTAAGAAGCTTTTATTTTTGGTAGCCATGGAGTGTGGAACACTGGTGACCTGTCATACAGATTTCGTATATATCTATTTAGAATTTTCTAATATTATGGATATATAAATCTTAATTACATTGTCTTTTTACTCGAGTATTAAACAAAATATAATATTTGGTAAATGACTTTTTTCCGTGTCACAAACCACTCAGTCTCGGTAGTTGTTATATTTATTTTATACGTAAAAACGTTTGATAAAGTTTAGTGTTAATTGTGTTTGATACCTTGACTGACGGCTTTAAGGCTGACGTATTATATTCATATTTAATTAAATTTTTGACACCCATAAAGCAGGCTTAGCACGATGCATGTATTAAGGACACCTTGTTTTAAATTTAAAATGCAGTCCTCTTTTAAGATTCATTTCAGTGATCTCCTCCAAGAGAAAGTTCTCCAAGATATATTAATTCTTCAACTTCTTAATTGTTGACTTGTTTGAGTGGTACTTGTTATTCCTAAGTTGTCTTCATGTTCTGTGTAGTTGTCTTTGTTATGCATGGGCATTTTATAGCTATTAGTCTTGATTTTAGTTTTCCTTGCAATTTGGCCGTAGACGTGACGTAATAGCATTAGCAGGGATGCAAAAATCACTACGTCTCAAGGTTCATAGTACCCAATAGTTATCAAATGCGGTGGTATGTGTGGGTAGAAAATTTTCTGCCTTTATGCTATTCCACAAGTCTCTCTTGACCAGGTTCTAACTCTATCAGTGCAGTGACAAAGTACATACATCCAAGCGTATGACTCTGTTTTTTTTCCGTTTAACCGCAGGCGAACAAGATATACCCGCATATTATCTTTTTTGTTTTTACTTTAATTTCTCTACAGTATTTCTTTATTTCTACTTATTTCTTATTAAACACAAATAATTTTACACTTTTGGGAATGGTTGGCTTAGTTTGGAATAAGTTGGTAGTGTGTTTGGGAAGTGTGATCGTGGTGTAATAGGGAAGGGAGTTGGGGGAAAGGAATGTGAATTGGGAATGGGAATAGGAATGTTGTGTACAAATCTTTATTTATTTTTAGTAGTATTACTAAGTTTTAACATTGTTATTTAGTTATTGCTTTCCATATATACGTTTAGAATTTATTGTTTCGTAGTTTTATTGATTTATTAACATCGAGATTGTTGAATTTATACATGGTACTATATTTTACTGTAGCTTTATTTCTTATTTAGTCTATGGGTATTATCTATACATATTTTGTGTTTACATACTATGCGTTTTATGCTAAACGCAGGTGTTGTTATAAATCTAGTTTGTTACGTTGCAGTAGGTTCCTATTTCTATTTGTTATTTATTACATGGTTCTTATCTTAATACTAATATATATTATTATTTTACAGTATTTAAACGCTGTTAAAAGAGTATACCTTAGTATATTCCTACACTTTTCTTTTAGTATGCACGTGTATTTTACCTTGAGTTATTGCTGGTCAATATATACTTTCTATTTGTTTTATCAGCTTACATGCTTTAATTTTCAGATCGTATGACTCCGTTCAAACACACGTCACTAGAATAAGAAACAGGTATCTACCACCATGCTGTCTTAAGTTCGTACTTTTACTTATTACATAAAGCAACTAAATGTTCGCCCTCATCAACCACGATTACGTTAGGTGTTGTGTAAATAACCACGCAGACACAAAGCGGGCTTTGTTAGCTTTAACACCTATTTACTGTATCTGGGTTATCGCGTTCCCTGCTTGCATACAATGCCGCGACGTCAAGCTTTCCCTCCCTTCCGACCTTATAGACACGTTGTCCATTGAATAAATATGTCTTGTATATTTTGTTCTTGAAATAAATAATACAGTTAAGTAGGTACATACACATTTTAGTTGATAAGCATGTCACGCCCTCTTTAAATAATATGCTCCGTATGATATTGTTACGTGCGTGGGTATGCACTTAGAATTAGAAATAAACACCAGTTTTTTTTTCAACCAAAGGCTTTTATTGACTTCATAGCCGTACGTGATTCTTCTCGGCAGGTTTGCCCCTTCACGCACAATTAACGACGCTTTGCCCCGACGATTAGATATCTCACTCATAATACCGTCGTCATTGTTGCGTAGATCACCTCCTGCTACTGTAGTGCTCACCCCCGAATTTACCTCGAGTAGCTCGCTTTCTGGATCTCCATTTAAATATAAAGAATACCTCATTCCGGTAAATAAAGTGTATATTTATATTAAGTATAATTCCTACTTATATAATATTTTGCATACTTATATGTTTATAAATGAATAAAATATATGAAAGTAACTACATATTCTCTAATATTTATGTATACCACATTTGACCAATATAATATGTTTTATTCCACGGGTTGTCTGGAAGAGATCGCTTCTTAGCGATAAGACCGCCCATTGTGCACATTTAGAATATGTTTAGGCTATAAGTTCTTCTGTGTTTTCTGTAATAGTGTACAATTGAGATTGTTAACTTTTTTCAATCTAGCTATTTCAAAAACCATTTCGAGGAATAGTGTCCCTTATCATTTCTGTCTAGTTAAAATTCCAAAAAACGTACGATCTTCTTGTATTTTGTAAGAAATGTCTTTGACCTTTATTTGACCTTACTAAATCCAATCAGGTGGGCCATCTGCATATTTGCCTGCTTCAGATGTAAAAAAAATTCAAGCTATACATTATTTGATTTAAGTTCTGTAACATGGATTTTTACTTAAAGATCACTTTAAAAAATTTAACGATAACTATAGAAAATAATAATAGTTGAACACGAAAAATTATAAGCCTAGCGACAAAAAGACTAAAATGATCACGATACGTAATGAGTAATGACAGTGACATTTAAATAGTAGTAGCACAGATTACTATGATTAGTAAGTTTTAATTATTTTTGTTTTCTAGGCAAAGAAATCAATGTAAACCTGTCCCTTATGACGTCATCGGAGAAATAATTTTAATTATAAAAAAACTAACGCTTAAAATACAAAAATAATTAAATTAGTATCTTAAAATACCCTATTTTACGTAAGAAAACTATAAAATCAGAGGGTAATTTTTTGTGAACAATCCCCATTGTTGTCTATCTAAAAAGTACATAGTTGAAAAGATATTATTAAATGTCTCATATACGGTATCATTGCTCCGCTCTACTTACTGTTTTGGTCAACAAATAATCTTTAAGTGTTGTATCCAAAATATTCTAGCATTAGTTTGCGGATTGAAGGTATCTCTCAACCTTAATCTCACCCTTTCTTGTGACTGTAAAGTATTAACTTTTCTGTTCAAACTGTACAGAATATATTAGTTGTAGAGGTTCCGTTTGTATGTACACATATAAAATACCAACTACATGGTTTGTAAGGCACTCATCAGCTCGGCGGTTGGACAGCGAGTGCTCTCGAGTGAGTGACTAGCGACTCCCCCCCCCACTCCCCACCACCGACCGTCGCGTCAGTAAGCGTGCTACGTTTATTAAATATAATACTCGACATTAGTGATAATCGAATGAAGTATGTGTAAATTTGAAAACTCTATACGGACTTACAAGTACATAAACCAGTGAATTAAACAATGAGGTGATAGTGAAAATAACTCAAAAATGGCTATGGTGATATCGCAAACTACGAAAGCTGCGATTGGTGGTTTCCTAGCCCTGATGATACTGGGCGCTGTTCTTGTGGTCGGTGCTGCTTTCGGCTGGTTCGACCCTCGACGAGAGGATGAAGACACTCCAGCGAAAGTCAGCGCGCGGTTGCAGGGTCGGACTTCATTCGTCACCCATCGCGCTGTAAGTATTTTTGCATAATATTCAAGGCTAGTTGTGCTGCAACTTCATTTGTACCTTTTTTTGACTAGAAATTTATATTTTGCAACTAAAATTAATTTTTGTATTCTTAATTAAATGTGTGAGAGTTTTTTGGGTAATGTGGTGGTATACTGTACTATATATTTTTTAATAAACTGACCCCAATAGGTGTATAGTTCACGTACCATTCGGATTTTATATTTATGTCTTCTGAACCAAGACGCAAGATATTGAAGTTAAATATCATTGGAAGTCAATTTAAGAGCCTGTTTTATCTAAAATTGTCATTGTAATTCATTCCTTAAGCTATTTCGGACCTTATTAGACAGATTTTCAGACATATTGCTATAGAAGAATTCTAAAAACCGTTATTTACGAGTAGCCTACATGTAGGTGGCCGTTTTCATTTAAATTTTGTAAACACAGACAGCTATCTCGATTTTATTACAATAAATTTCAGTCTAAGCTTAATAAAGAAGTCTTTAGAAGTGATCACCATGAACTGTTAATGTATATTAGATAAGTACAATAACCCAAAAAAATTGACGAACCTGTGAGATGTAGAATTCGCGTGAAAGCTCTTAATACTTTAGGTATAACTAGTAGCAGTTCTGGTAGAGGTTGTCTTGCTCTGAAAAAATCTATAATCGGATCGCCACCTACGTAACCATCTACCTAATTTATTTACACCTTGGGTTACATTATTTAAGTTTTAGTAGGGATCCCTAATCTTTTCTAGTAATAAATATAGCTTATATTAATGTGAGATAATGCAGGATTCTAACGATGAAAGAATTTTTGAAATCGGTGCAGTAGTTTTTGAGTTTATTCGTTACAAACATACACATCTTTCCTCTTTATAATATTAGTATAGATATGAAAGAGAAGACTATGAATGCCCAATCAAATTAGAACAGCGTCGAAGGTACGTGTACATTTCGCTTTGCAAAATTTTAATTTCTTTTGTGTTTTATGGTAATTAAAATTTGCTTTTATATGTAACGAGTCCCGGGCATATTGTGGTTAGCATACGAAATTTTTTACTTTATGTATTAAGTGTGAACACGGCCGTAGGCATACCTCGTTATAAGTACATGCTTGTGTTTTTATCTGTTAAATATTGCTTTTATTATACAGTTAATTTTAAATATTTTCACGTTATAAAATTAAAAATGTTAAAATAAGAGTATTATTTGCTCATAGAATTAGTAGTGTTCTGCATTATCCGTTCCATTTCAGGATACTGATCAGCAGACAGGCTACTAGTCTCTCTGGTGGAAAGTGGTTACCTAATGAAACCACCTCATGGAAATGATCTATCTCTGCAGGAACGGAGAAATAATACTAAGTCTAGCGGATGGCTTAGGAGTTTTTAATAATTAAAATGAGTATTAGTTATGTTTATTATTATTTAATAATTAACAGTCTTTACATAAATTGGTCCCCAAACTAGCTCCACCTGCATCTTGGGGTCCTCCTTCCAAATTGGTACAGTCCTATTTGTGAAATTATTGTTAACAATTACATTATAATATTTAAAATTATTAGTGTTTGGGTTGGTGTGTTTGTGTGCGTGTGCGTGTATGTTTATGCGTGAGTGTGTGAGTGTGATATATAAAAAGTTTACAGTGTCATTGAAATATATAAGATTTTAGGATGTGCATTATGTTATATATTTATTTTCAAGAGTTGTTCTGTGCCATCGTAATCAAATATTAAAAGCCAATTTTTTTATTATAATATTATCTATCTAATATATAAAATTCTCGTGTCACAGTTTTCGTTGCCATACTCCTCCGAAACGGCTTGACCGATTTTGATGAAATTTTTTGTGCTTATCCAGTATCTATGAAAATCGGCCAACATCTAATCAACTAGTCAACCCCTAAATTTATAGTTTTTGTTTTTAAACCAAATTTTTAATTTCTATTTTTTTATGATACAACATACAAAAGTACATACAACCCTAGATTTTCAACCCTCTACGATCAACCCCTATTTTTTACCGGGCAGGACGACGTCTGCCGGGACAGCTAGTAATAATATATAATCATAGTATATTCATTCTTGAGCTCACAGACTGATTTATAAATGACCCAGAACCCAAACTACTGAGGTTTTGTTCTATACTTTAGGTGAGCATCAAGAGGGGAATTTTGGAAATGCAACCCTTAAGGTAGTACAAAGGAGTTGAAAGTTAGTATAAGAATCCATCATTTTCAAACCAAAAACAAGAAATTTTATGTACCTACCTGGTTAAAAATAAAGATAAATATTTATCGGTCTGATAAGGGTATTGCCAACAAGCTACATTAATTAAATTTATCCCATCCTAAGGCTAAAGTTTGGACACATTTCACTAGTGTGTGAAAGATATCGTCTGTCTTACGTATATGACATGAAGAACAATTTGTGGTGTAGATGCTAAGAATTATTAGTTGTGTAGTACTATAAGAATGTTTTCCTTACCCATTAACTTGTTGTCATTAAAACAAGAGTCATACATAAAATCACCAAACCCTCGTCATATGAATGCAACGTTAGGAGGTACTTTACGCACTAAAACACGACTTTTAAAATACTATTAAATGCTTGAAACTGTAAAAACTTTTAAGTCCACTCATAAAGCAGCAGTAACTTGAACGAAATCAAGATTACACGATTAATTACTCAACGTTGGCTTTGGTCGAGACCATAAACTTAAAATATTCGACGAAAACTACGAAAATTTAAATACTTTTGTTTGTTTTGTAATTTAAAATTGGTAATCTTTCATTTATTTTTGGCTTTATTGTAGTACATGAAGTAGTTGATAACTATCAAGTGAACAATAATATTTTTAAATTCTTTTTGCGTTTTATTTAAATGTCTCTTTATATTTATACATTGACATGCTAAGAGTTGTTTATATCAGTGGCTAAGTGATGAAAAATCCTTTAACAAGCTTTAAAAAAAAGAGGAGATTCTCAATTCGTCTGTATGTTTTTTAATCGATTTTTCCGTCAATTGTGTACTGATTTTCAACATTTTTGTTTTAATCGAAAGGTTGTAAATACCAAATTGGTCTCATTGTCACCATGTGAGTATCTAATGACTGGATTCCTAGGAATTAGAAAAACGGACGAAGACTATTAGCCAACATCTTCGTAAAGCGAGATCTATGTGAATTCTAGACCGATTTTGATATTCTTTTAGTTACTCTTAAGTCTACACTCCCGTGGTCACAAAGTCATGATCTAGTAAGTGGATACCAGGGAAATCGAGAGTAACCAATACCTATTAATGAATGCTGTGCGCCTAAATTCTTTGAAAAAATCTTGTATATAGGTGTAGCTATTACGTTTTCTACGGGCGCTTAATTTTTTATAAGCATATTAACGATTTTTTCGTCAATTGGACCTACTTATGCAAAATGGAACCAACCCACATACTGACAGTTTTGAGAAAAAAGCCGTTTTTATTAAATTTTTGCACACAAAAAAGTGTCTATAATTTTGGTATTTTTTTTTTGTTGAATATTGTATATTATATTTTGTCCTGTATATTCAAGTAAACCTTTTAAGTTTTTGGATTACCGTGGGTCATGGATCTTGTTAGTTTATTATACTCTTGGTGTTTTGTGGGTTAGCTACTTTGTGATAAAAATGTTTTATCCTGTAAATGTTGTCAGATCGTTATGATTCTTATTGAGTCGATAGAAGGTGCATTTTGAAAGCCTTCTGCACTCTTAACCCAGTTTTGGCAATTTTGTGGATTGGTTCTGTTTTGCATAAGTAGGTCCAATTGTGGATTGTTTTTTTCTTTATTCGTAAATATGTATACTCCTAAGGCGGTTTCATGGTTTTCAAGTCAGGATAAGATGAGTGGTTTCAAAAATAATCAAGATAAACCCTTAAGGATCTGCGTATTTCTAGATCGCAAGAAAATCGAGCACAACCCTTATTGAATATACACCGAAGAGTGAAATGGCAATTTTGTATACGCGTGCCAGTTGTAATATTTCTACAGATGCGTAATATATTATTGCTAAAGCTATGGAACTATTTGCACAACTTAAAACCAAAAAATAGACTTCTTACTACAACATCTAGAAGTCGGTGTCAAGTAAAATATAAAAAAATATTCTATTTTGTTGTTATTTTTTATGTTTTACTTGGCACTAATTTCTAAATGTTGTGGGAAGCAGTCGGTTAAATATATATTTTTTGGTTTTTAGTGTGAAGTCGGTTTTCTTTTTGTTATAAGAAAAGTCATACCGCCTGCTTTGACTCTAGGATTCTTTTACTTTTTTAATAATAAAGAAAGTATTATAATAGTTAGATAACTATTATAATAGGAATTAAAATAGGCTTGAAGTGAGATGCAAATTAACCCATTTTAAGTAAATTTTAACACTTATCCAAATTAATCTAAAGTACATTTTTACTATTGTGGTCCTTAGTATTCTATATTACGTACAATTTTGGATATCTAATTTTTCTCAATGCTTAATAACCTAGTATTATTGAAAGCTAACGTCAGGATCTTAGAAGGTCGAGATCAAATTTTGTTTAAACTTAGTACTGATATAGTACTCCATCTATGAATCAAAAATATATTGGTATATTGTTATTTTTCAAAATTACAATTTTACTTTAAGAATAAAGAAGTTTGCAAAATAATACAAATGTTACGCGAGCAGTTACGTCACCATAAGATGTTTGAATATAAACCTAACCTACATTGTATACTGATATAAATTTACCCTACGTCACTCCTGCTGCAGAGACACTTATGCTGTATTGCTGCTATGCTTTATTGCACTCGAAAGAGTGCAACCAATACAGCAGTGTATTATATTTTATGATCAGCAGGGTATTTTATGATCATGGACATCTGTAATTATTTCTAATTACACATATCCATGATCATAAAATACCTAGACTAATACAGCTGAGTAGAGACAGTCTTTATGCAACCTTATAGAAAAGGTTACCTCATTCGCTTCAACTTTATTAATTCAGAAAAGAACCAATCGTGCCCTCACTTTCCATTCACTTGAGAGCCTCAGAGTATACAATAGGAAAGTACACATACGGATATAGGCCGATCGAGTCGGCAATGTAACTTTGCGGGTTGTATTGTCCGTCAGAGCCAACGGCTGATGTAGGAGGGTTTTCAATAGGTTTTTGTAAAAATAAAGACACCCTTTCGGCTATACTAGTCAAGTCACGCCCAAGGAGCACTCTGTTCGAGCATAGATACGGACCGGCGATACATATAAATAATTCATACGAATAGATACGGCCCCGTCGATATTGAAACAATCCGCACTCGTGTGCTTTTTAGGGGTTTGTTAAGGTGAAGCTGTGCGTACTATTTGTTTACGCCATTTATAGCATTTAATTAATATTAAAAGTTAAATCCGCATTTATACATTCGATATGTGAAATTGTGGCAGTATGATAAATAAACTGTCGCCTCATTATTTATTTAAACAGCATTACTTGAGTGCATGGCGTATAATTCTCCGTCCCTTTCTTCCATTCATGACTCTATATTTGAGCCAAAGATACCTCGCTCACTGGGTCAGAAGAAATCGTGCGAAGAAAAGGAGGTAGTCAAATTGTGCTCTGTGCGTAAGCCGATTAATTGAAATTAATATTAAACAAGTCATTTAAATTGTGTTGTGCTACAAATACTTAAATATTATTATAGACTTAATAATAGTGGCCAGACGATAAAGTAATATAGAAGAACCGTCGTAACCGTTTGATGGAGATCTGGTGAGTTCCCTTTGTGTCCTTCCATCACTTACTGATTGTGCTCAAGATTTTGTGATTTAATAAAATTGAACCAAAGCGTAATCACTATTGAAACCGTTTTTGAAAAGAAGCTTCTACGGGGGTATTAGGATTTTTTCTGTCACGAAAAAGCGTTACGGCCGCGCGGAAGAAGTAGAAGGTATATCACGTGGTGAGAAGCGGCATAATGTTAGAGTAGACTATATTTTTTTTTGGTTCCGGTTCGAATTCAGTTTTTTTGTTTGATAAAATAAAGTATGTTTTAATAAAAGATGCATTTATTAAAATATACCTAACCTAACCAAATCATAATTTGCAGTAACCTGCGAAAAATTGAAATTTGTGTTGGGATACATAGTAGAAGTGAAACTTTAAAGGACAAGTGGAAAAACAAATTGCAACGGACAAGTGGCAAAACGAATTGCAACCAAATTTTAACTTGAAGTTTTACGGGCAGATTGTTAATGTACTTTGTCCAATTTGAAAATCTGCCCACAAAACTACGACGTGTACTACAATCGGGAACCATAGTGACGGACTTTGCGCGTTTTATTGAATTACGACCTTCTACATTACATTTGGATTGGTTGTGTTCGGTTATGTTTTTACCTGTGTTATACGTGTTTGTATAGTTCTAATAAACTCTTTAATAATTATAACGGCATTTTACTTCGAGTCCCACTAAACTCGTAACAGTATGTAATATGTTAAATCACCACGTTTAAACTGAAAACGAGTGAAAGTAACATAATGAAACTTGGCACATCGTTATAACTGATATATAAATCTTGCCCATCCACTTTGAAAGCGAACGCCGTGTACCCATTTTTTTCAGAAATAGGGGTCGACCCTAATAACAAATATTTATGAACGAATAATGTTGCAATTACGTTTACAATCGACACCTTAAAGAACAAACCGAGAGGTGTAGCCACTTTGAATTATTCTATGTACGATCTGACCTACTAAATAATTACTAAAAGGCAGTAATTACTGCACATTAATCCTCATACATTCATTTCAATACATTAAAGAATGTAATAACACACACCTTACATGAAATCATAAACAGCGTTTGAATTTGTTGGATGAAAGGACGTTCTGGAAATGAAAAGCATCCTATAAATATTGTAAACGCGAAAGTTTGTAAGAATGGATGTATGTTTATTACTCACGCAAAAAATACTTAATGGATTTTGATGAAACTTTACAATAATATAGCTTACGCATCAGAATAACACATAGGCTATAATTTATAAAGATATGGTGTGATTTGTCCAAAATAACGATTTTCCAACAACACGCGGGTGAAATCACGGGCGCAGCTAGTAATTATATATTGTAATAGTCTATTTCTGACGTTGAAGGAAAGTGAATTATTTATTTTTATTTATAGATTAATTTTCAATGTAATGATTTAAAGTTCTGTAGCCATGTCGCATCATCATTTTGTAGCAGCTAGTGTAACATATTGTTACGAGCTACACAGGACTCGAATTAAAATGCCGTTGGAATTACTATGGAGTTTATTAGAACTGTATAACACGCGCAAAGTCCGTCACTATATCGCTCATAGAATGCACGTCTTACTCGTATCGTAATCCTCGCTTGACTACCCTCTCCGCCTTGGGCCATTACTTTATAATGCACCGATCCATACCTGGCAAGCTTCGACGCAATACAATAACAACAAGGATTAGTTCGACACTAATGACGGCTATAAAACAAGTACAATTAACAATAGAATTTCTTTATTAATTACAAATTATAAACACAAAGTAAACAAAAGAATTAATAAACTGCGCTTTATAACATGCAGGTGTGAGTTTACCTATGTCAGTATGTAACAGCATGTTACATGTGTTAGGATGGTTTACAAATAAAAGTAAAACCGTGAAATACCAATAGATTTATTAAAATATCATTACATAAGAAATAATAAAAGAGTTGTTAAAAGTGTTACCACATTATACAAAGGTTGATTATAGTATAATTTCAATAAACACCACCTGAGCCAGTTTTCATGCCAGCAATTAAGAATAAATCCGAGCATTTTCACCGCGTTTACACGCAATATGATAATTAATTCTTTTATAACGATAGTTACTTTTGTAATTCTGTTTCGAATAAGTATTTTTGTCATTATGTCCTTTTATTTCAATTTTGATATTTTAGTCAAATAAAACTTTGATTCCATTTTTATTTCACGCTGTTTACAATTTTAACTACTATAATAGAACATTAAAGTTTTCTAGTTTGATCATAATGTATTTCCAGTATTCATGGCGTATTAAAGTTAGCAGATAACGCTACTGTGTATACAATTAAGATCAAACCCAAACAAAAGTAGATCAAATTATAGATTTCTTATTTATTTAGCTAGTAATTGAACCAGATACCTATCAATTGTAGTGAACAGCTAATCGTGCAAACTCTCGATTAAATAATTGAAATTTTCTCGTCATTTGTCAATCGCAATCTATTACTGGATGGAAGCCTCTTCAAGTTTGCTTTATACACCCGACCCTATTTCTTTCGCATTTAACCCATAATGGTTGCCTTGGGCAAATTAAAATTGTATTTACAAATCCACTGAACTACACCAGATTTATCAAAATGCAGTAACCACTGCGAGAATCATTCGCTCCATTGGCCACTTAAACTAATTCGACGCCCCCCCCCCCCCCCACCCCACCCCACGAATAATCCGATAATAATAAAACTTATTTTAGTAATAATAATATAAAAAATGAGTCTCGTTAACTAATGCTTCTGGTATAATTTTCATTTTATTAATGATTACACCTTCCTATAAAATCCTCTTTATAAATTAACTTCAAAGATAACATGTTATTTGTTCGGAAATTGTATATATCATTGTTACGGAACATACACGTAACATTATATATCTTCGGAAATATTAGTAGGAACTTTCTGAAAAAAGAATTTAATTTGTAATACACTCTCTGGATGCAGAAAAAGGCATAACACGAAAAAACATGTAATAGCACATTACCGGATTATTTGCGGGGAGCGTTGAACTACGTCGGTGACCTTAATTTTCTTACCTATATATATACTCGTTTAGCATTATATTCACGGAACAATTATAAAATTACGTATTGTTACGAGTTGCAGGACTCGAATTGAAATGCCGTTAGAATGACTATAGAATTAATTAGAGCTATACAAACACGCATAATACAGGTACAAATGTAACTGAACATTACCAGTCCAAATGTAATGCACGATTCAATAACACGCGCAAAGCCCGTCACTGAACAGATTACAGAATGTACACAAGTCTTGCCTCGCGACTGTTTATCACTCCACTCCTGATCTCTCCATTAGGCCATTGCTTTATACTGCACAAATACAATATGTCTCTCGGCCACGTGGACTGAATTTCTTAAAATCACACCTGGCTAATGACTACCATAAAATATTACAAAACACAACGGACTATTTTTCTAATTACAAATTTTAAACACAAAGAAGTCCAAATGCCGAAAAGGTAACAAAATGTCTTTTTTTTTTTATAATGAATAGGTTCGCGTTTGACCGACATTGCACCATGTCTCAGGCGGAAATGCAGTCTAAGATGGAGCACGCTTACCTAGAAGATACCTGTTCACGCGAGACTTAAAGACACTTAGATTGTATTTTTCGGGAAAAACAGACGAAGGTAAAGAGTTCCATTCTTCAGCGGTGCGTACGATGAATGTAGAAGCATAGCGTGCCGTCCGCTTCGTCGGTATTTCCACCATATAACGGTGGCGTAAGTGCGTCCGTCTGCTTGTCCGGTGGTAGAATGGTGAGGGTGGAACCAGCTCATGCAATTCCGAGGCACACTCACCGAAGTGTATCCTATAGAATACCGACAAACTAGCGACTTTACGTCGATGACAGTTTCCTAGCTCTTTTCTCTATCGACTCGAGTGTCTCTAACTGGTATTTAGCTGAGCCATCCCAGAGATGAGAGCAGTACTCCATGCAAGACCGTACTTGTGCTTGATACAGATTCAGCAACTGAAGTGGTGTGAAGTACTGCCTCACCCTTGAGAGAACCCCTAACTTTTTCCCAGCCAGCTGAGCAACAGACTCTATATAGGAGCCAAAATTTAGAGATTGTGTTAAGGAGATGCCAAGAAGCTGAAGGCTGTCGGCTATCGGTATGGATACACCTCGGAAAGTAGGAGTTAAGGTAAAAGGACTCCTTTTGGCAGAGAAGAGACACGCCTGGGTTTTGGAGGCATTGAACTTGACTAGGTTAGATTCACCCCAATCGGAGACTGCCTTCAAGGTCAAGTTTATCCTAGTAATCAGTGACTCTCTCAGTGACTGAATTTGGGCGCTACTGGCTCGCGCGTTGGATGTATAGCTTTCTACAACAGTGCTATCGTCTGCATACCCCAAAATACCGGGTTTCAGCAAATCGTTTATATGCAACAAGAAAAGTGTTGCTGAGAGCACCGATCCCTGAGGGACTCCGGCATTTATAGCCATTTGATCAGATGTGCATCCGTCAATGACTACTCTGATCGATCTATCCCTCAGGAAATCGGAGATCCAAGCGCATAGACCGGTAGGCAATCCATAAGACGGAAGCTTGCTTAAAAGAGCGTCGTGCCATACCCTGTCAAAGGCTTTCGAGATGTCAAGAGAGACAGCCATCGTCTCTCCATATTTCTCGATTGCCTCATTACAGATGTGGGTGACGTACGCAAGAAGATCACCCGTTGACCGGTTTCGGCGGAAGCCATATTGGCGGTCACTCAAAAGGTCATTCAAAATACCGTCAGCCGGACGTTCAAAATACGTTCCATACTTTTACAAAGTATGGATGTAATTGATATGGGCCTGTAGTTGGCAGGGTCGGCACGGCTTCCCTTTTTGGGCACTGGCTGTATATTAGCTAGCTTCCATGACTGTGGTACTTGACCAGTCTTTAGAGAGAGGCGATAGAGGCGTGTCAGAATCGGAGCGAGCTCAGGCGCACAGGTTTTGAGTACTATGGCCGGAATACCGTCTGGGCCACTAGCTTTGTTCACATCTAGATTTAGCAAGGTTTTACGAACTTCGCTCTGGCGTATGCGTATTTCGGGCATGGAGGCCAAGCACTGCGATAATCGTGGAGGTCTTGCGTTATCGCTGTCTAGATGTGAAGATTCCGCAAAGAGAGTCACAAAGAGATTTGCTTTCTCTTGAGCAGTGTGAGCGAGAGATCCGTCGGGTTTCAGCAGTGGTGGAAGTGAGGGACGGCAGAAGTTCGATTCAACTGACTTAGCCAGACTCCAGAAGGCTTTAGTACCTGTGGGGTAAGAAGCCAGTTTGGTACCGATCCGGCCTATGTGGTCAAATCGAGACTTCTTCAGAACACTCTTGTAGGATTTGGTAGCCCTGTTGAAAGCTTTCTTCTTGGTTTTGACGTCTTCTGTTTTGCGATTTCTAGCATCGACCCATGACAGATATGCCTGGTGTTTACAGGCTTCAGCGCGTTTGCACTCATCTCCAAACCATGGTCGAGCTTGGTCAAATGCGGTCCTATCCGAGAATGGAACGTAATATTCCATTCCTTGAAGGATCACATCTCGAACCGAATCCGCACAAGTATGCAGGTGTGAATTTGTCTTTTGTCGGCATTCAGGTCGTAACAATTTAATCGAATACAATGCAAGAAAACTTATTTGTGTTGTATTCTACCCGTAGTCACTCAATACTATAAGTAGAATACTGAGCCTAGATCACCATCTTCTATGACTAAGGTGCCCAGAAGGCTGGCTACATTTCCTCGCTGGATCGCCATACTGATCTGTTGGCCGATGTAAGCCTTCTGATCACCTGAATAGTCAATGATCTGTTTCGATATTTTTTTTTATCGATTAGAGGAATTAATACCCAACAAAGATTGCTAAAAAGAAAACAGTTGCAATGATAAAGGCACACAAATAGTCTTCCCCTTAACATTATATCCCGAATACGCGTGGATTTAACAAACATACTCTAACACAGGCGAAGCAACGACTTCACGCGGAATCGCATTATCCCCTCAGCTTGTGTTATTTCGCGAGGCTCCCTTTTTAAAGAAACGTGATGTTATTGTTTTTGGGCTTACCACAATCGGGGATTACTTATTTATACAATCCATGCGTTTCGTATAAAGATATTTTTTAAAGAGATTGCTCCAAAACTCTTATTAGTTTTGCTAATGAAAAACGCAAACTAAACAATATTGCATAAGGTCTGTTTATGTAATTGTATATCTTACATACATATATACATAACTTCACGCCAGGTCGCTTGCGGGGTAGGCACGAACAACAGAGCGCCATTCAGGCTTATTCTTACACACCTCACTTGCTTCTTTGACATTCATAGCTCTTGTCATGCACACTCACTTGTTCTTAAGGCTCCTGACATCACCTTCTGCTACTACACGATCAATTTGATCATGGAAGGTGTATCATGGCCTTCCGCGACTTCTGCATCCATCCACTTTTGCATTGTATATCTGTTTAGTCGTCATTGTGTATCTTGATGTGCAATAAACTGTTATCTTTGTCTCCTTCCTGACTTGGAAGTCAGGATCTAATTTGTGGAACGTAAGAAAATCGAGAGCAACCCTTGTTGAAGAGCATTTACACCGAAGAAAGAGAGAGACAAATTTGTATACGCATTTATATTGTACAATTTCTACAGATGCTTAATATATCATTTCTAAAGCTATTAAAGTATCTGCGCAACTAAATTAAAAAAAAAATTAAAACCGACTGCATTTGAATAAATGCTATTAGGTGTAAATTTTCTGTTTTTTTATGTGTCACTTGGCACCGACTTCTAGATGTTGTAAAAAGAAGTCGGTTACACAATTATTTTTTTGGTTTTTAGTGTGAAGTCGGTTTTCTTTTTTATCAATAATAATTTACTTAATAATACACAAATATAATCAAATGTTTGTTGTTCGTGCCTACCCCGCAAGGCACCTTGCGTGAAGTTATATATGTATGTATGTATAATCAAATTAAGTTAACAAACCCTATCCAATCTCATCCAAAAGCATTTGGATATAAAATTCTACAATATTACCCATACGGTATGAAAATTTTATAAAAAAATTCAAACCCTTTCTTTTCCTTTTCGCCGAATAAGGCGAAGTCATAATGCAGCTACTTAGGGTTTATGCGGTGCGAGACTTTACTTTGTTATGGGTCAGAAAAAGACGTTGCTTTAAAACAACAGTGTATCTTTGCTCTATAATATTATCCGGTATACCTGTACATATATATACAGTACATATACATGTATAAATACAGATGTGTAGATACATAATATAAATGTATATAAGCTTGCATACACATTAATGTTTACTAGAGTTACTAAAGCAGTTTTTCCTAAAGACGAAATTAGGCAGTTCATTTCTATCTCTCAATTAGTATGACAATGAGATAATATCTTACTTATAGGTTTATCAATGAATAAAATAATTTAAGTAACTGAATATCCTATAATATTTATGTATACCACCTTTGGTAAATATAATCTGTTTTATTCCTGCCACGGGACGCTTGGAAGAGATCGCTTCTTAGCGATAAGACCGCCCATTATGCACATTTAGAATATTTTTAGGCTATAAGTTTTTCTGTGTTTTCCGTAATGGTGTACAATAAAGTGTTATCTCTTTCTCTCTCAAAATTGGAAATAAACCGATACTATTAATAGTTAAAGCTTTAATAGATGAGCAGTAAATATGTCACTTACGAAAAGATAACCGATATGTTTTCTTTTTTAAATATATTTTTGCTGTTGAAGTTGAAAGACAGAAATAGGCCCTTGTAGGTATTAAGGCAAGGCAATATGTGTCCATGTGCGGGTCAGACTTGCCCAAGGAGGTCTCTCAAGTTTTCAGTTAATGTTATTTGAATCGCTTGCTTTCTGTTATAAGATGACTTGATACACTTTATCTGTCTACCTAGTATCAGGTGTCCATTTAAGTTTTATGATCTTGTTTTAATAAACAGGCCCCAGAAGAAGGCTAGTTTTACACCTGTAGTTGATTACCTCTTCCGCATTTGGACTTCTTTTTTTACTTTGTGTTTAAAATTTGTAATTAAGAAAAACATCCTATTGTTATTGTACTCGTTTATGCAGATCGTTGATGCCAAACAAAGTCGCAGTAGAGGAACAGTTTCATCAAAAAAAGATAGATATGGTTAATAATCAACAATAACGATTGCAAAATATTTATTATTTATTTTTAAGTAAGAAACAATTTAGTGAAATGTTGTTACAAGTACTTCGCTCTTTGGCAACAGTAAAAGGTCTAAAGTTACGTTTATTATACTCAAAATAGATCCTAGTACGCTATATGGACTTGGTTCCTTTGCCTACCTTTGTGGCGAATTGAACAACAACAGTCACTGGTTAATTATTCATAGAGAACAGTTTTACGTTATCAAAATTCATGAAACTTAATGACCATAGTCACGGAAGGACCGCCTGTTAGCTGGTTGTCATAACTGTTCATAAATAATTAATTCGCTCGGACATATATACATTTCCTTTTAAGTCAAAGAGCTATTAACTCATAAGGAGCAGATAAGCTTATAATTACAGATCTTATTAGTACCCTTAATTACAAAGCTTATACGATAATCTAAGTTTTTGGACGTATTTGAACAATTTTTTTTTGTAAATTTGATAAGGGCAAGTTATACAGTTTCTGTTTGTTTTATTAAGTATCAAACGACATAACACGTTTTAATAAACGATAAGTTTTATTGAAACTTGTTATGGCGTTAGGATTAGGAATGAATAGAAAGAATTTGGTATATATGTGGTATAAATTTATAGAATCTCCTGAAGTGGAAACCGCGTGTCGGTAAACTTAGCGTAGGACGCCCTTTACCCCGGTGGACTGACGATCTGCCAAAGGTCGCTGGTAGGGGCTGGATGAGGAAGACGTGAGCCCGGGATATGTGGCACAAACTTGGGGAGACCTACGTCCAGCAGTGGACAGAGATTGGCCGAAAAAGAACACAGAATAAAGAAAAATACTTATTTACGATATAAAACAAGATACAAAATAATAGACAGAACAAGTAAATATGGCAATTTCTGTCTAACAATAACCCATACAAGAATCTCGGTACTCTGTTTTTTTGAAAATCCTCAGACATAACAGTCACTGCTAGACTTACAATTTTATTTTTATAAACTCAATAGTTTCCAAGAACAAAAACTGCAACATGCAAAGACAGATCGATAAACGGTAATGGAGCTTTCAAGATCACTTGTTTAGCACCACCGCCACTTTGCTTCTTACAGATCTTTTTGCGAACAAGCGTGCTGCGGCAGCATGACGGCGGCGTGATGGCGTTTACTATATATTACACACGCATTATATAGTTTGGCGGTGCGATAGCAATGTTGTGTACACGAGTGCTTAGGATTTGGTAGTTGTCAATTGCTTTGGAATCCTAAAATTCCTGTAAAGGAAGAGTTACTTACTATCCGTGCAGGAACGGAAAAAGAATACAATTTCCTGTCGGGCGGCCTATCGTAAGAGGCGACAAAACAACCCACAGCCAGGTGGTAGGGCATTTGCCCGACTGGATGGCTACCACCCCTGATCTAAAGTATGTCGCATTAGCAACCTTGAGTTGTGTTTGGGCATTAGTGACCAGGTTCCAGTCTCCCTTAAGAGTGCAGCATCGCATTATAGCACCTTTGGTGTTGCAAATGTTCATAGGCGATGGTAACCGCTTTCCATCAAGTGGGATATCTGCCTGTCTGCTGAACTCTTGCAATAAAAAAAGCGATTCTCTTTCCTAATATTCTCCTTCAGCGATGAAAACAATCATGATTTTTATCAGAATAAATATCTTATTCCAATTCTACGTATATTGTTTGTAAGCATAGATTGTTATTTGTTTATATACGAGTGTATAATAAATAAAAGTCCTCAAACGTATATGAGACCGATGTCATATCAGGCGAGGCTTCTAGGTCACCAAGTCAAATAAACAGTTAATCCTCATTTACACAGTAACGAATATCATAGCAATGTTATATTTGCGCCTAAAATTAAAACATTTATGCAAATGGAATGTTAAAATATTATGTCGCTTTCTACAGCGGAATACTTTTTAAAATCACTTTATGGTCGTGCATAATAAACATCTTCTAATGTTTAAAACCACGTAATATTTTGAAAAATATGTAGATGTAAAAATTTGCGCACGTTTTTACACCATATCATCATCATATTTCTACAAGTACCATAGTGGTCTGGGGCTTAAGCTTTCATTTAATTAAAGACACCGGTATCAGATTCCATTCTAAGCAGAGTAAGCTTACTAAACTAGCTAAGGGGTAAGCTTCAGGTGTTATAGCAATTCATTTTGATATGTCCATTGTATGAAATAACTGCGAATTTACGAAATAATAATTGCATAAATTGAATTGTAGCTTTGAATTTTATGTGACATAGACAGATAACTTACATATATAACAAATAAACAAAAAACATATAATTAGGATATGTGATACGAATTCGTCAACGTTTGACTAGGAATTCCCACGAGATTCCCGGGACATAAAGTATCGCAACATTTACAAAAGACTAAGCTATTGTTTTAGTGGAAACTATGCCGGAATATATACATTTTTGTAACTTCAAACCTTTCACGAGAAAATTCCCACAGGATTCCCGGGATAAAAAATAATCAACATTATATTACATCAAATTTTTTATCCATCAGTAAAAAACACATTAGAGTTTAATTTTTTTTCATTTTACATTATTTCAAGAAAAATTCCCGCAGGATTCCCGGGATAAATAAGCAGCACAGATTTTAAATCTAAGAATTTTCTATAGATGAGCGAGTACTGCATCGAAATCTTCCCGGTAGTTTTTACGTGCATCCTGAATAAATAGACGAACAGACAAATAGACAAGCAACGGTGTAAACGCGGTATAACTTTTCGTAGAGTCATGTGATCACACGAAGCTAATAAACGCCTCATAGCTTGTGGCAGTACTAAGTCTGCGAAAGTTGGAATATTAGGAGTTACCACACATCACAGAGCAGAGTACACATAAGGTTTCTTCACTCTATGAACATTCTTGTAACTACGAAATATTTTATGCGTAAGAAGTGCTTTATTTGTTTTTTATTATAAAGATGGCAATCAGGTAGTCGACCCATCTAAAGGAAAATCATCCGTGCTGGAACGGAGAAAGAACACAATATGCTGCGGCCGGGCGGCCTATTTTAAGAGGCGACAAAACAACCCACAGCCAGGTGGCAGGGTATTTGCCCGTCTTGATGACTACCACTCCGGATTAGAGCATGCCGCCATAACAACCTTGAGTTGTGTGCCGATATTAGTGAGCAGGTTTCTCTCTCTCCTAAGAAAGCAGCAGCACATTTGCAACACCTTTAGTGTTGCAAATATAATACTTTGGCATACAACCATACTGAGAATCGTAGAATAGTTAAGTAACCTAATGAAATATCAGGTTTTGTATTTTTCACTCTTCTATTTAATTCTATAGCTTACGCGTACCAACTAAATGAATGACATTCAACACAATAAATGTTAGAATACAATACATTATTTATGAAAAGAAACTTTCAAACAAAATGAATGAATAATACAAACATTTCTATGAATTCAATACAAGCACTTAAGGCCGACAGTTAAGGCATCAAATACAATTAATATTAAACCTAGCCAAACATTTTTACGTATAAAATAAATATAACAACTACCCAGACTGAGTGGTTTGTGACACGGAAAAAAGTCATTTACCAAATATTATTTTTTGTTTAACACTCGAGTAAAAAGACAGTCTAATTATGATTTACATATCTATAATATTAGAAAATACTAAACATGCCGTCTCTGTACTTTTAAGCTATTATAAAAAACTGGAATACGACTATATAAACGACGGAAAACACCATGATTTTTTAAGATTTTCTAATCTGTGTGATCGTGATTCACGTAAAACTACTGGGCCAATTTTGATGCGGTTTTGACTAGTTTACAGCAAATTCTGAGACCTAAAATTTCGCGGGAGTTTTCTCGGGAGGGGTTTGATGTTGTACGTGTGCTTAAGAATTAGTTTATTCTGACACAGTTTCCACTAAGACGATAGCTTACATTATTTTTTAAATGCTGCGATACTTTGTGTCCCAGGAATCCCGTGGGAATTTCAAGTCAAACGTGAAAGAAGTCGCGGGTATATCCTAGTTCTTAAATAAACTTACATTTTATATGGATAGTGTTTTGGAAAAGTCCAAACACTATCAAGTAGAATCCTAAGGTAAACAACACAATAAATAATAGCAATATATTTTAGTGATAACATAAATTTTATAAAATAAATTTAAAGGCCCTTCATAAAATCATGGCAGATTTGTTTACAGAACAAAATTGTATTTTCTAATAAGTTACATTAAACGCGCCCTTATATAGGTTGCTCGCTAATAATTAAGGAGGTTCAGCGAGCCTTAGCAAATAAAGTAATTAATACATGAAAATTAGTTGCTGGAAGGGATCAAAGCCGGTATTCGTTTAAGCAATAGATATCTTGGTAAGTTTGAGATTCTAATCAGTGAGATTGCCTGAGATTTTCTGCGGTGTTTGATACATGTTTAGTGTCAGCTGTATATTTTGTGGGGCAGACAAATCTTTCCTTGGATATATTTTTGTGTAAAACGTTATTCATCTTATCTGATTATCTTCATTTAGCCGACTTAAGCTCAGTTTTTGTCTTAAAATAAAACAAGATTTTTGAAAGTATTTTTTAGGTTTTGACTGTTAGCGGTTTACTTTTTTAACAAAAAAAATCCTTTTGATTTCCCGAAGCTATTTTAGTAAAAAGGGATACCTCACGAAAGAAAAGGACTCTTCATATCCGTCAGTGGTTTTGACCCTCTGTGTGGGATGCTCTAACTCATAGGTTATAGTGGTTCGATTTCTATGGACTGTATAGCGGAGATATGACCTAGATCCTTGTACTATAAAAGCAGAAGTTTTGCCAACCTTGAGATCAGTCTTCTCTTGGCTCGGTTCAGGTTGCACTTGAGAACAGCGCACAGTACTATGGCTTCATTTGTGAGCTACCACTGTAGACATATTAGGTTTTAATGGAAGTTATTGGCACGGCCAGTAATTCGAATTATTTGAATTTAAAAGAAAATGATTTCGTCAAAGTTGACAGTGTTCAGAACAGCTGCCGTTACCCTGCTGTGCATTGGCTATCGCCTCACACAGAAAGAGGGTAGTCAACAAAATCACCGGAGCGATGTATTATTATAGGCTAGGACCGAAAACTCTGTCTTCATATGTTTCATGTGTGTGTGTATTTTTTCTTGAATGCCATACGATCTGTATGGTTGAAATTTGATCGAAATATATTATAATCTACATTAGGGTGGTCGTTAAAAATTAAATTTCTTGCGACGCCCCCTAAAAAGCTTCCTTTTGATGAAAGAACACAGGGATTTTTTTTATAATTTTTTCAAGTCAAGACATCATGTGCCTCGAGACGATTCAAGTTAAAACTAAAAATATAAGAACAATTGAATGATAGGCTTGAATCACGAAGAATTTTAAACTTTTTCTGAAACTATAATTTGAAATTCATCACTGAGAATGATAATACGGAAGGTATTTCATTGTTAAAACTTTTCCAATCTTAAAATAATTATTACTTCTAAGTATGAAGAAGTTTCCTGAAAAAACATGATATTACCCAAAAATTTACTTGAATCGTCTTGAGGCACGTGTTGTCTTGACTTGAAAAAATTATAAAAAAAATCCCAGTGTTTTTTCATTAAAAGGAAGCTTTTTAGGGGGCGTCGCAAGAAATTTAATTTTTAACGACCACCCTAATCTACATGCATTACCATGATATAGTAAAATCTCGAGGTAAACATATAGGAGTGAATTTGTTCAATGTACGTAGTCGTGTCGTTAGTCAAATCATAATAAAGTTTCGTGGTGATTTTTATTTAAGTCTATAGGTAGACAGGGAT
The DNA here is from genome assembly GCA_012273795.1 of Dendrolimus punctatus. NCBI lineage: Eukaryota > Metazoa > Arthropoda > Insecta > Lepidoptera > Lasiocampidae > Dendrolimus > Dendrolimus punctatus. The sequence goes on along the minus strand of CM022540.1, from coordinate 13,909,574 downwards.
ATTTGTTTTTGAAATCTTAAAAAATGAGCAAACTTTTTAAGTACGCGCAGCAAAGTTCGCGAAAAATTCAAGCTTATAAATTAGTTTCAATAAAAAATATTTAAAATAATATCAATTTAGTACTCTCTTAGATATCTGATAGTTTTGATTAAAAGTTTTTATAAGGTTTCTGCACTGAAGTGTTAAAAATTCATTCATAAACATCCAATTGTGCACTCATTCACTGTAACGGATTAACAAGCACTCAATCAACTTGTATCAGAACACATTGTCTTCTTAAAACAAAAAAATGTCAAAACCTTTGACTTTTTTTGTTTATTTTTATTGAGTTCAGTAGATAGACAGACGGCCCATATGATGGAAAGCGGTTACCATTGCCTATGGACATTTGTAACACCAATGTGCTGCCGCTCTCCAAAGGAATACCTGGCTCTTTACCTGGCCCTAGATCAGGGGTGCAGATATTCTACCACCTGGCTGTGGGATGTTTTTATCGCCTCTTACGATAAGGCCGCCCGCCGCAGGAAATTGTACTCTTTCTCCGTTCCTGCACGGATAGTCGGCTTTGTTTACAACAAATTGTTCCCAAGCAAAAACAAAGACGAGAATCATATTTCACGCAATAATAACATTTAAATTCCCACTAACCTATTCACTCAGTTATGTAACAAAAAACGACACAAAATAACCTAGTAAATCTAATTTTCCCTCACCTCGTGGAAACCGAATCTAGAAAGTTTTTGCTGTTAGGTGTCTAGACTTAAGCAAGTCCGCGCTGAGATGTTACGTGACATCGTTTGACAGATATTTCCGAACTAATAAAACTTAGTCACGCGTGAACTACAATGTGGTGGTATATCACAATATTCCTATACTTAGGCCATTTAGTATTTTGAGAGAAAATTACTTAATATCAAATCTCAAATATTTATTCCTTGGTCAGTTATGTTGTCAGTCTCTATAGTGAAATTGTAGCGTAGTACTGAATGGTGAAATTTCGTGACGTCACACTTCATATATTATATCGTTATAATTTATTTAAGCTTTAAAAGACGTAATTTGATATTATCGAAAAACCTCAAAACATTTCCAAATCTGTATGAGCATAGTGTCACAGGCTTAGTCGTATAAATTTATGTGTTAATCTCTTGTTAGTGTCGCGTTTTCGTTTCATCTACTTTCAAATCACAACGATTCTAAAGAAGTTTCACTTCAAAAAATATATTTCTTTGGCTTTATTTTGATTAAAGGGTTACGAGTTGCGAGACTCGAATTAAAATGCCGTTGGAATTATTACAGAGTTGTTAGAACTCTACAAACTCGCACACGTATAAATATAACCGAACACAACAAATCCAAACGTAATGCAGAAGGTTGTAATTTAATAAAACGCGCAAAGTTCGTTACTATGAGATCTCCGATTGTACACACGTCTCGCCTTGATCTTGGTTCTTGCTTGACTACCTGCTCCCTCAATCGGGCCATTGTTTTTATACTGCACAAATGCAATATGTCCGCTCGGCAACGTGTACCGAATTACCTAGAATCAGCTTGAACTTTAAAATCCGTAACACCTGGCTAATGATTACAATACAACAATAGGCCGTATGCCAATAAGTAAACAAAAGAAGACTATCATAAAAGAATTACAATAGTTATTCGTTCAAATGCCGACGGTTCATAAATGTGCTTTGTTTCGTATATGCAGGTGGAGTTTGTTTTTGTCGGGATCTGAGTTGTAAGAATAGTTCAATCTGAATAGCTTTTCAGGATTCCGTTGCTATTTTGGCCAAAGTAGAAACCTTCTGAAGTCGTCATGTCCGTCTATCTTTGTGTGTCACATTAATTGTTCTCGAATACTACTGTCTCTATAAGTATCAAAAAGGAGTTCATATAGAATCCATATACTGCTATACCTATACAATACTGTTACATACTAAACTTTTCATCACTCACTTTTTTCCCGATGTGAACAGCGTTTTTTTCTTTACAGGTAAACCCGGATGAGAACCGGATGCCAGTTGTGTCCCACTCCTCCCCTTGTAAGTACGCTATATATACATCAATCACACTTGACATCTCGTGAGTCTTTCATTTACAAGGGTTTATTTTGGTCCATCTAAGGTTTTTCCTAAACTTGGTTGGATATAATGATTGAAAGTGTTTCGGTATACGACTGTATGTCTATGGTATTTTGGTTTATATTAATTCTTGAATATAGTCACTACTTCGATGAAAACATGCCATTTTAGATTCACGTAAGAGAATTTATAAATATTACTAAATACCACGAAAAGAGAAAACATCCAAAACCGTACACGTCAGTGACATCATGTCTTCAGTCAAGTAGCATTTTTATTATTGTTAAAACTTTAATTAAAATGAATTAATCATCATAATTTAAAAGTATGTTGAAATAATTTATTTTACATCCGCTTTTTTACATGAGCGTTATTTCAGAATTTATAATGAAATCTGTCTTCGTTTTCACAAACATTTCTCGCTTCTTAAGTAGGATCATGGTGGATTTTATTTCTTGGAGTCGCTCATTATTCTTAAAAACATTTTGTTTGTAGGACTAGTACCTAAACACTTATATATAACAGATCATTGAATAGTACAATATTTTTGCAGTTTTCATTGGAGACAAAGGCGAAAAGGGGGAAAGTGTAAGTATCAAATTATCAAATAATGCCTTAAGACGTATTTTGGTTATGTAAACTTATAATTTGGAAAAAAATGATTTTTTAAATTAATTGTTTATTAAAAAAAAAGGCCCCAACGAGGTAAATTGGGATATTTCGTTTTTGTATATGTGTATATGTATTTGTATATTAGGGTGGTCGTTAAAAATTAAATTTCTTGCGACGCCCCCTAAAAAGCTTCCTTTTAATGAAAAAACAGTGGGATTTTTTAAATAATTTTTTCAAGTCCAGACATCACGTGCCTCAAGACGATTCAAGTTAAAACTAAAAATATAAGAAAAATTGAAAGATAAGCTTGAATCACGAAGAATTTTAAACTTTTTCTGAAACTATAATTTGAAATTCATCACTGAGAATGATAATACGGAAGGTATTTCATTGTTAAAACTTTTCCAATCTTAAAATAATTATTACTTCTAAGTATGAAGAAGTTTCCTGAAAAAAAATGATATTACCCAAAAATTAACTTGAATCGTCTTGAGGCACGTGTTGTCTTGACTTGAAAAAATTATTTAAAAAATCCCAGTGTTTTTTCATTAAAAGGAAGCTTTTTAGGGGGCGTCGCAAGAAATTTAATTTTTAACGACCACCCTATTGTATATGTATGTATGTTTGTATATGTATTTTATAAACAGTTCTGATACTTTAATTGCAGAAGTACGATTAACTGAAATATTGAAATGCAATTACTATGCGACAGCAATTCTATTATGATTCTGAATAAATATTCTCTTAACGTTTATAGTATTTCCTGTTACATATTATATAACATCTTGTTATATAAGGGAAAACAGTGTAAGAACTAATAGGTTATCTAAACTATGATAAATAACTTCTGATGCAAGGCAAGATGTTTGGCCCTTCACATTTATTTGGCTCATTGGAAAATATTCAAAAATATTATACTTAATCAAAATTTAGCCTTCTTAAAATGACGTAAGTTCCCTTTTTTTAAATGTCTGTCTAAGTTATGGCCCACAGGAAATGTCTGGCAACTATATATCTTTGTTTATAACAATATCATATATGACATATGTAAAAACTAGCCTTGCTAATATGACGTAAGTTAGTTTTTTTCCACCTTCCTGCTACCTGAAAAACGGCTATCGGCTTAGCGAGTATTCATTACCTTCTAAGTTTGTGTTAAACTACCTATCCTAAAAAAATCATCTTTCCTTAAATCAAGTCAGGGATGACTGGGATCTTAAACTAGATTGTATAAAACGTTGTTTTTGTATTCTGCCAATATTGGTCGATCCTTATAACTTCAAAAAGGATATAAAGGAAATTATGTAAAAATTTAAAATTAAAAAAAAAACAGATATACGAAATAGAAATAGTATCAATATATACGTATGTATCACATATTTAACTTTATTAGACTGCAAATTTTCAAATGAAAATGATTATAATATGCTATATTCATTTTTGAATTATTAAAACCCGACAGCTTTTGAATTTAAGTTATCCAGTCTTTAAGCGGTGTGTTCACTATTGGCCGGGTCCTGTAACTTACTATTCATGCACTTGCCTTACCATCAGTTGAATTTTGACATCCATCCACATTCCAGATAGGAAGAAATAGAGGTCACGAGGAACGGGATAGCAGGGATAGGGGAGAGGGAAATAAGCCACCATAACTCGCAATTATTGCACGAAACACAGTTAGCTCAAGGCTAACCATTGCACACCGCATATTGTGTGAGAGATTTGCAAAAAGTATTGTGTGTGTACAATTGACACGTAGCAGAAATGAAACAGTGTTGCGACGGGGGGGGGAGATATTCTAAATTTCGTGACGTCACATGTCATAGATATATTATCTTTCTTTTCTTTCACCATATCCCAACTAATTGGGGTGGGTACTAATATTCATAAGTAGATTATATCGTTATAATATATTTAAGCTTTAAAACTCGAGTTTTGAAGTATTAACGAAAAAGTTCAAAACATTTCCAACTCTATCTGACTGAGCATGTTGTTTAAATTATTAAATCCTGGCGGTCCAGCGCGGTTTCATCCGGCTCTGTCCCGCTCCCTTGGTATATAGCGTCATGTTTTATAGCCTATGACACTCCCTGTTAAAGTAGCTTTCGAACAGTAAAAGAATTTTTAAAATGGTTTAGTAGATCCAGAGATTACCCCCTACAACGTCACAAACTCACAAACTTTAGCTCTTTATAATATTAGTATGGATAATGAATGAATGAATGCATGAAAACTATGTTAACCATAACTTAAAACTAGACATTTAATATAAATACATTGAATCCATTAGAAGAATGGAAATGTATACTCTCTCATTCTCTCGCAGGTTTATTCGTACAGGTTTATGTGCTATCTCTTTTTAGTGTCGCA